>CM033721.1:46946678-47546678 GCA_019671005.1 Hibiscus mutabilis | reverse complement strand
GGTTTACCTAGCGATACTGAAGTCGCAAGAGGAATCGGCTATGAGCAATGTAAGGCAATCACCACTAGAAGTGGCCAACAACTTAGAGAGGCTCAAACCCGCTCATCAAACAAAACTCCATAAAAAGATCAAGACAAACCTAGCGGCAAAGCCTCAGATGCTGAACCAAGAATTGCCGCGGCAACCGGCAATAAGAATGCCTCGGCAATCGATGATAAAGACGCCTCGGCAACTTGTGAAAAGCATGCCTCGGCAACCCCAGTTGATAACGCCTCGGCAACTCCAGTTGTCCCGGCAATGCTGTCAATCAGGTTTCAAACCAATGAAAGGATCGAAGATATCCGACTTCCACCACCATTCCCGCAAAGGTTGAAGCGACAAAAGCAAGAATACCAATTCAAGAAGTTTCTTGATATCCTAAAGCAAGTCCACATCAACTTGCCATTGGTGGAAGCAATTGAACAAATGCCAAACTATGCCAAGTTTCTTAAAGACATTGTGTCCAAGAGAACAAGGCTAGGAGAGTTTGAAACAGTTGCCGCAACAGAGGGATGCATGGCAATGTTGCACAATCGTATGCCACCCAAGTTGAAGGATCCCGGAAGTTTCACAATACCCTGTTCCATTGGAAATCACTATGTCGGGAAAGCATTATGCGACCTTGGGGCTAGCATAAACTTGATGCCTAAATCGGTTTTCCAGAAACTAGGAATCGGGAAGGCAAGGCCTACAACAGTTATGCTACAGCTAGTCGACAAACCCTATGTGCAGCCAGAGGGAAAAATCGAGGACATACTGGTAAAAGTTGATAAATTTATTTTTCTCGCTGACTTTATTGTTTTGGATTGTGAAGCAGATGAGCATGCACCCATCATTCTCGAGAGACCATTCCTAGCAACAGGGAGAACCTTGATCGATGTTGAAAAGGGAGAACTCACAATGAGGGTGAATGACCAGCAAGTTAAACTAAATGTGTTCCAAACACTAAGGCATGCCGATGATCCAGAAGAATGCCAACTTCTTCATGCAACGGCAGAGTTTAACTTCGATGAGGAATTTAGTTGCCTCGGCAACTACATTACTGATCAAGAGAAACCTGAGGAATATGAAGAACCGGTCGATGAGGAACAACAAGAAGAGGCAAATTGGCTAGTCAATCGACCAAGTACATACTTTGAACCACTGGATTTCTCAGGTAAGGAAGGTAAGCTCGAAAAACCCTCTATTGAACAACCACCGATTCTTGAGTTGAAACAATTGCCAGAGCAACTAAAATATGCATACTCAGGAACCGATAATACATTGCCTGTAATTATTTCTTCTAAGTTACAACCTGAGCAGGAAAAGAAGCTGATCAAGATGTTGAAGCTACACAAAAAGGCAATAGGGTGGACAATTGCCGACTTGAAGGGAATTAGCCTGGCAGTGTGCATGCACAAGATTTTGTTGGAAGATAATCACAAACCTTCAATTGAAGCCCAGAAAAGACTGAATCATGCCATGAAAGGGGTTGTAATGAAAGAAATCATCAAGTGGCTTGACGCCGACATTATATACCCTATCTCTGATAGTACATTGGTAAGTCCGGTACAATGTGTACCAAAAAAGGGAGGTATAACGGTGGTAAGTAATGAAAACAATGAACTCATTCCAACCAGAACTATGACCGGTTGGAGGGTTTGTATGGATTATCGAAAGCTAAACAAAGCCACTAGGAAAGATCACTTCCCATTACCCTTTATTGATCAAATGCTTGACCGTCTTGCAGGTAAACTCTTTTATTGTTTTCTTGATGGTTATTCAGGTTACAATCAAATTGCCATAGCACCAGAAGATCAAGAAAAGACAACCTTGACATGCCCATACGATACTTATGCCTTCTGAAGGATGCCATTCAGATTGTGTAACGCCCCAGCATCCTTCCAAAGATGCATGATGGCACTCTTTTCAGACATGGTCAAAGACTTCCTTGAGATCTTCATGGATGATTTTTCTGTTTTTGGTAATGACTTTGATAGCTGTCTCGGCAATTTAGAGAAGGTATTGGCAAGATGCGAAGAAACTGATTTAGTCCTCAATTGGGAGAAATGCCATTTTATGGTAGATGAAGGAATAATGCTCAGCCACAAGATTTCATCCAAGGGAATTGAAGTAGACAAAGCCAGGGTGGACGTGATCGAGAGATTACCCCCACCAAGTTCGGTTAAAGGAATTCGAAGTTTTCTTGGACATGCAGGTTTTTACAGGAGGTTCATTCATAATTTTTCTAAAATCACTAAACCCTTGTGTAATCTGCTTGAACAGGATAAGGTCTTCGATTTTGATGATTCTTTCACCCAAGCATTCGAAACCCTAAAGGAAAAGCTTGCCTCGGCACCCATTGTTGTTCCACCAGATTGGACGCTACCTTTTGAGCTCATGTGTGATGCAAGTGATTTCGCGGTAGGAGCAGTCCTAGGCCAACGCATAGGTAAGACCTTCCATGTAATACACTACGCTAGTAAAACTCTTAATAGTGCTCAAGTGAATTACACAACAACGGAGAAAGAGTTACTAGCTGTAGTTTTCGCATTTGACAAGTTCCGATCCTATTTAATTGGTACAAAGGTAATTGCTCATACGGACCATTCAACAATCAAATACTTATTTGCTAAAAAGGATGCTAAACCTCGTTTGATTCGTTGGATATTACTTTTACAATAATTTGATATTGAAATTAAGGACAAGAAAGGAACAGAAAATCAACTGGCCGATCACTTATCACGTTTGGAACGCAATAGGGAGGAGGACGCGGATCTAGAGATATGCGATGCATTCCCGGATGAACAAATTTTAGTTGCGTCGGCAACCCTTGACGCCTCGGCAACCATGGATGCACACGCCTCGGCAACTCTTGACGCCGCAGCAGCCCTTGACGCGCACGCCTCGGCAATTTTGGGAGCAGTCGCCACGGCAGCACATGCCTCGGCAATACCCTGGTACGCGAATTTAGTTAATTTCCTTGTTTGTGGTATTTTTCCTTATGGCATTACTCACCAAGGGAAGAAGCGGTTCCGCCATGATGCTAAGCATTACTTTTGGGACGAGCCTCTTTTGTTTAAACAATGTGCAGATCAGGTTATACGCCGATGTGTCCCTGAAGAAGAGCAACAGAATGTACTCCGGCAATGCCATTCTTCACCCTATGGAGGACATTTTGGAGGAACTCGTACCGCGGCCAAAGTTTTGCAATCCGGTTTGTATTGGCCAACATTGTACAAAGATGCCCAAGACTTTTACAAGCAATGTGATCGTTGCCAGAGGACGGGCAATATCTCTAGACGACATGAGATGCCGCTCCAGAACATCATCGAGGTGGAATTGTTCGATGTATGGGGGATCAATTTTATGGGACCTTTCCCATCTTCATTCAGCAACCTCTACATCTTACTTGCCGTCGACTACATGTCTAAATGGGTGGAGGCAGTTGCAATTCCCAACAATGATTCCAAGACCGTGCAACGATTCTTGCAGAAAAATATATTTACATGGTTTGGGATGACGAGAGCAATTATCAGTGACAAAGGCAAGCATTTTGACAACAAACTAATTGCCAAGATGTTGCAACGCTTCGGCATATCACACAAGATCGCCACGGCATATCACCCACAAACCAACGGGCAAGCATAAATTTCCAACCGGGAATTGAAGGGTATACTCGAGAAGGTTGTAAATCCCTCTAGGAAGGATTGGTCATTAAGACTAGATGACGCACTTTGGGCATATCGCACTGCATTCAAAACACCCTTAGGTATGTCCCCCTTCCGACTTGTCTATGGCAAAACATGCCATCTACCGGTGGAAAACGAACACAAGGCATACTGGGCAATCAAGACCGTGAATATGGATTGGGAAAGTCCTGGACAAAAGCGTTTGATGGATCTCAACGAGATAGAAGAATTTCGTGCACTCGCCTATAACAATGCACGAATCTACAAGGAGAAAACAAAGCGATGGCATGACAAGAAACTATTGCCACGACAATTCACGCCAGGGCAACTAGTTCTCCTATTCAATTCTCGACTAAAACTTTTCCCAGGAAAGCTGAAATCAAGATGGTCAGGACCATTCGAAGTTGTCAAACCATTCTCCCATGGTGCCGTGATAATCAAGTCCATCTCTGACAACCATGAATTCAAAGTTAATGGACAAAGATTGAAGCACTACAATGGTGCCCATGTGAAACATAACAAAGAAGTGGTCAACTTAGGAGATGCATGAGCATGCTCTCCTTTCAATATTTTATTTTTATTTTTATTTTTAGGCGATATTTTATTTTTCTTCATTATCTTTAGTTTCCAGGTTTTCTTTTCCACAACAAGACTCACAACCCTGAAGTTGCCGACTACTTGCCACGACAACCACAAAAGATGATGTCGCGGCAACCTACATCGTGCCTGCACAAGCTGATGCCACGGCAACCAACCCTGAAGATGCCACGACAACCAAAGCTAAAGACATCCCGGCAACCACTGCAAAAGCCAATGACACTGATGAAGAGGACGATGAGGACAACCCCGTACGAGGATCGATTCCAGCACCGACAACAAGAAAACAACCATCGCGTTCAAGCAAGAGAATCAAGACACCGACCAAAAGGAATCTAATCATCTACGATGACGAACTCTCAGAGTAAGTCCTCATATGCATTTTATTTTTTCGTTATTTTTATTTTTATTTTTTAATGCATGCATTGAGGACAATCCCCACTCTAGTTTGGGGGGATTGTTATTAGTAGTTACCATGTTTAGTTACATTCATCTTAAGTATTACATTTAGGATACATAAATTGCTTGCCATGCCTTTAATTGGAACAAGAATTGCTTAGATTTGATGAATATCCGATGATGACTTTGCCAATGCACTTAATTGATAGAATTTTTATTCTAGGATAACCATGGAAAAACTTAGAATTTTACTATGATGCTAAATTTGATGAAACACTGTTGTGGTTTGATTGATTTAAGGAATTCTAGTGAACTTAGGTTGATAATTAACAAATTGGGGATTAGAATAAAAATTGGATGAATGCTAGAGGTGCCCGAAATTGGCTCTAGCATGTGCTAAAAAAAATTAAATCACTAGAGGTGCCCGAAACCGGCTCTAGTCGAATAAATTAACTTAAGAAAACTAAAAACAAAACACTAGAGGTGCCCAAAACTGGCTCTAGTTAAAACATGTTAAAAAGAACCCAATAAAGTAATTTGAAAACCTATTGTTTGCATAGAATCCGAAAAATCAACTTGCACACAAATCCGCACACACTCACAAGCATTATAGTTTGATTTTGAGTAATTCCTAAGTTTTCCGAAAAAAATAAAAAGCCAATCATACTTTGTGCCCCGGTTCAGAGAATTGAAATCAAGTTCAAAGCTAAGTTTGTGAAAATTGAAGTCTTGGCAGGTAATTATGAGTTTGCATTGCTTGAGGACAAGCAATTGTTTGAGTTTGGGGGTGTGATAAGTGTTCAAAAGTACTATTTTCCTTACCCTTTTTACTCATATTATTGTTAGACTTAGGCCCATATTAGTTGCATAATTAGCCATTCATGCATTAATCCATGTTTCCTTCCATCGTTGAGCTTGATTACATAACTTGGTAGTTTTTGTGGGAAAAAATGCTGCTTTGGTGTGTTTTGTGTGTATGTGCAGGATCACTTGCCAAAGCAAGGCTAGAGCTAGTTGCCAGGGCAATACATGAAAGAGATGCCGAGCTAGTTGCCAGGGCAATGCATGAAGGAGACGCTGAGCTAGTTGCCATGGCAATGCATGAAGGAGACGCCGAGCCAGTTGCCATGGAAATTGTCGACAAGAGAAAAGGTGATATGGTAGTCAAAATTGATGACTAAGCAAGCCCAACATGACGTGGATCAAAGCCCAATCCCAAAGGAATTTGAATTCCATGAAGAGATTAAAGAAGAATTAAATTCCAAGAAGATAGGAGAAGTTCTAGTAGGAATATAATTATAATAAATAATTATATTCTTTAAAGATAATTTAATTCCAACTTAACTTCCCCCTCAAAGAAGGACTTTGGCCTAGCCCTATAAATAAGAGGGAGATTTCGACAATCCATAGAGAACAAAAGAGAGGGGAATTTCGACAACTCCAAGGAGGGCAAGAGGAGAGAATTTTTGACAAGCATCTAGGGCAAGGAGGATTTCGACAAGCCTCCTTCTTCATCCTTTTCTTTCTTGTTCGATTAGGTTCATGCTAGGGATTGTTTATCTTGTGATTCTTTGGAACCTAGCCATGAACTAAATCTATTTGGCTATGGTTATTGTGTTTTGTGGTTGTGAGAAACTATTGGTTTTTGTTTAGGTAATAAGAGTTTGCACTTTTCTATTCAAGGTTTATTCATTCTTGGTTCTTATTCTTGTTTGAGAGTGAATTGGGAGAGGATCTCGTGATTTCATCTATTTATCTAATATCGGGAGAATTAGATTCAAGAAATGAATGAATATGATCTTTATTCAATCTATTGATGGTTAAGATTAATCCAGCTTAGGAATAAGTTAAGGATTTCAACGGCTAAGAGGAGCGCAAGATTGGTTGTTGTTCACCCTTGATTCACGCAGGGATGTATTATCAAGGCATGCACAAGTAGCTAGAGTTTTGACTTAGGGATAAGAAGAAACCATTGAAGAACGCTCTGCCGAACCTTGAAGGTTGCTGCCCAGACGCCCAAGTAGTTGCCCAACTAGCCGCCCAGGCAACCATCGATTAGTTGCCAAGGCAACCCCGTTGTGCAAGTTGCCACGGCAACTGAGTTGCCCGTGCACTCTTTTACCAAGACGATCCAATCGGCTATCACACCTCAACTCACAATAACCTGGCCTATCTCTCTCTCATTTGATCTCATTTATTCTTTTACTTTATTGTCTTCTAGTTTAGTTATTAGTTAAACTCCTATAATCCTTTATTTGTGTTTTTACTTTTTACAGTGCAAGAGACTAGATTCTTGAAGTGGCACCAATCCCTGTGTAGACGATATCTTTTATAATATAACTTGCAACGTGTATACTTGCACATTTGCGTAGCACTTATTACGCGCAACAACAAGCATGAAGCCTGGGTAGATTGCCTAAATATGAGACTTTATCTCCAGGGTTTACGAAAGGAATCCATTCTCCTAATTGGATAATATTCTTGTGATAAGTTATGAACTATTGAGGAAATAATGGTGCTGAGTAATGGATTAAACACAGTTTAAATGAAGTTGGTAGATGAGTTTATAATATGTATGTATGGCATATAATCTAATTGTATGATGTGGTATGTTCCAATCTGAGTATGTATATGAGAACAAGGTAATGAATGACTTCTAGCTTAATTAATGGAAGATGGTTCAATTGAAATTAATGAAATTAACATGAATATGGATAAGTTATGCATCGATTAATAAAAATTGATTGCTTGGTTGATTTGGTAGTAAGAATGTTAAGGAGTTACTTGCATTTGAGATTTTAATAAACACCTGGCAATGATGATAAAAGTTTATTGAGTTGTCAAGCCATGAATTGAGTAGAGAATGTCTTGAATTGTTTGTCTAGTCAATATAGTGAAGTTAAATAACTTTCTAGGTAAGGTTTTTGACTTGAGACAATTTAATTGATAGATTTCATTGGTCTGACTTAAACCCCTAAGCTAATCGAATTCTTGCTTAACTTGAGTAGTTAAGCTAAGTTAGACAAGTTGAAAGTGTGAAATAGAGGATATCTTCTCAAGTTTCTAGTCATTATGATTTTCTTTAAAACTATGCTGATGATATGTTACGTGTTTGATTAGAAATTTGTATCCTTAGAAGGAGGAATTGTTAAACAACCGAACACTTACTTGAAGATCAAGTAAGTTATGCATTTAATTCGACATTATAAACTTGAACATTTATAAGCCGGTTAGGACAAATTAATAAACTTGATAAGCAATAAAATGCCAAAGGAATCCAAATACTTCTAGTGGATGTATGTTTATATGATTTGAGAAGATGAAGAATGTTGGCATGAATTAATTATCTCCATAATTAAATTTTGGGAATTGATGTATTAGTCATTGAAGGGTCTATGTGAATGCAAAATTGAAAGATTGACATTGGAAACAATATTGCCCAAGATAATTTAGATTTCTTGGGAGTCAAGAAATTTATGATATGTATCAAGTAATTTAAATTAAAAGAAAATTTGACTTATAATGCCTCGTCAAAAAAAATAATGAATCCTTGAGCTTATGTGCTAAATTTCTATGATACTTGTATATTAAGTAATTTATAACTATAGATATCTTGGCATAGTGGGAATACGAAGTTGAAACTTAATTAAATTTGATAAATTTAGTATTTTGAATTGGGTAATTTTGCTATGTGGTATGGACTTAATTGACCTTTGAAATAAAGCTCGATAGGATTATATGACTTTTGGAAAGACTACGTTTTAATCGAGTTTGTTAGATTAAAAGCTTAGAAAGAGGTTATATTAGATTAAGTAATGATCTTAATACTGGGAAACAAGAATTTATTCATGAACAAGTGAGTTATATTAAGAAGATAAGTCAAAAGTATTCAAGGAAGTTTTTAAGAAATGATCCATTCTTGGAACTTAAGTATCAAGCACAATATAGCTACAGAATTAATAGGAAATCCATTATACTTATAAACAATAGGTTATCTAATATTCTCCTATGTGAAATAGATGTTGTTTTTGAAAGTTGGTTGTGGCCAAATAACAGATTTTAATGTACTATGATTGGTAGCATGAGAAAATTAGTTAAATTGTACTAAAAGGAATTTTAAGATGTTATAAGGAAATATAGGAGATAATGTTGTAATGATAAAAACGAGTGAACGACTTGCATATTCATAAGTTCAATCGAATATTAATTGAAGGAGTTAAAAATAGATTCAAAGATGTTTGATTAGATTGCTCAAATATAAAAAGGCAAATTTATTTGAAATACTGAAGATATGCCACATCGATTATTCAAGTGTAGACATGCTAATATTAATGAATTGAGTCCTTACATGATGTGTTTCAGTCAACATGTCCATCGGTGTTGATTCAAGGTTTATGCAAAGTAGTATAAGATCGACAAGCATCCTTGATTTTCAGACTTGCAAGCATGATTGTCTATTAAAAACTTATGAAAACATAGACTTGTTTCCATGTTATTAACCTATTTGAACTACCTCACTAGGCATATGCTTATATGATTCTACCAATTGCATTTCAGGTAGAAATCGCTTTGGAAACCCTTGCGCTTTCGGACATGATCTTTGGTGTCAAGATTAATGTTAAGTAAATTGTTTTAGAGACTCTAGATGGTGACACAAGTCATTGTGTATGCATTTGTGTTTCTAGAGCATCTTTGATTATATTTATTTATAATTGTAATGGGTCGTTTATTCTTTATGGTTGCTTGATTGTGAAATGCATGTAGTATATATGATAATGGTATGGTAGATCGTTTATCTATGATCTCTGGTTGAGGCTAAGTAGTTACGATAGAATAAAAGTTTTAAATTACTCCCATTTTTCTCTAGAAGAGTTTTTGTCAAGTTTGGTTCTTCGTATGGTTTTTGATTGAAAATGTCGGAAGGTTGTCTAGTAACACGTTCTACGCTGGTCTTTTTACTAGGCCAGGTAGATGGTGTTACAAATTGGTATCAGAGCATGGTTTAGCCAATTCTCGGGCTAAATTGAAATTGATACGAAGTATAAGTTATTGTGCCACCTAGGAGTTCGAATTCATGTTCTGTATTGGCAACTTGTGACTGATAAAATTTGTTTACTTTGTTTGGAAATTCTCAATATGTGAAAATATTCTGAGTTTGATAATGCTAATTTTAAGTCATTAAGGAAATTCGATGACGGATTTCTTTTAAGGGGAGGTGAATTGTAATACCCCAAATTATATATAGTCTGGAAGTATAAAGATACTTTGAAAACATTTCAATTGGAATTAAAGATGCCCTTAAGATTTGTAATACCCCTAATGCAGCTATGAAGTGTGTATACAAAAATGACCATAGTTTAGTATCATTATAAGACCTCATTAGAAAATATAATGAAGTGTTATAGGGCTAAAAGTGAACTATGGAAAAACTTAATAGCTATCTTGTGGAAGACTAAATTGTAATGCCTTGGAAAATTATGGTTGCATGCAAAATATGAAATAGTATAAGGGCCCGTCCACTTGGCAAAGGATGGTGAAAACATGGTTGTAAGATTACGCCAAGTGGAATGAAGGATAATTCATTGTTCATCTTCTCCTTTGAGTAGGCCGAATCACTCCTTAAACCATGGAGAGAAAATTAAAGCTTTGTTAATGGAGGATAAGGATGTTAGCTCAACTGATCCATGTTCTGGAACCCTTTTTTAACTATCTCAAAGAAAGAGGTAAGCAAATTCTTTCCTTCATCCAAATTATAAGACCGAGATTAGTATTGGTAGCTATGCTTTTTGGTGTCATAGCAATCGAATAGTTGATTTCATGTTGGGGATCATCACCAAATTGTTTGAATAATTCATGCACTAAGTTGAATCATGAGTATAGTTTATACATTATGCATACTGTTCTCTTTGAGATTCGAATTTGTGATGTTTGGAAAGCTCATGGTTGTTTAGAATGGCTTACTTAATTGGATCTGTGATATATGTGATTTCAAAGTATAAAACAGAATGTTAGATTTACGCAATTATAACTTGTGGCTAATCAAGATTCTATATATATACTTATGTGCGTATGTGGGTGTGTATATCAAATTTGACATGGTTTAGAATGTTAAATTCGTTGGTGAAAATCATGAATGGATTGTATAGTTGAATTGAATATGAATTTTAATGATCAAGCTCATTTGAAATACAAATTCGATTGATTAGGCATGCATGAGAATAGTTATAAAATTTGACAGTTTTAGGATCATTTTGGGGCTATTTTGGTGACTTAAAAACATGGAAAAATCTACTTTGTTGGCAATTGAATTGTTTTGTAAAACCAGAATTTAAAAGTCTGTAGCTAAAGACTGTTATCATAAATCTTTGGGGTTGTTTTATACAGCTATTAATATGGAACTGATTTACAAATGGAAGCTGACCAGTTTTGATAAGGATTTAGATTGGACTGAATTTGGATTGTTTTGATACTTATATGAATAAAAACATAAATTCAGGACTGCTCTGACTGTGTAGGATTCCATATGGGACTGTTTTATATGACTAAAGAACATTAATGAATTGTTTTAATCTTGTACATGGGCAAGTATGAAACCGGTACTGTTTTACAAAAATCTAATTAATTTGTGAACTGTTTTTAGTGTCTTAAAAGCAGGGGCAAACTGTTTTGAATTGCTAAAAGACTGACTTGAATGTCTAAAAGTAAAATGGACCGATTTGAAGTCATGAAAGTGCAAAGAATTTCATATATATATGCAATGTGAAGGTATTTTTATAGGAAACTAAATGGTGTGTTATGAACTTAGGTGTACTGTTTGGAGTACTTAAATCAATGGTCTAATATGTGAAATTAATCGGGATTGTTCTTAATCCCAAGA
Source organism: Hibiscus mutabilis (assembly GCA_019671005.1). Taxonomy (NCBI): domain Eukaryota; kingdom Viridiplantae; phylum Streptophyta; class Magnoliopsida; order Malvales; family Malvaceae; genus Hibiscus; species Hibiscus mutabilis. The sequence goes on along the minus strand of CM033721.1, from coordinate 47,535,095 downwards.
GTAAGATTTTAAAAGCTGATTTGATGGCTTTAAAGTCTAGGAGGGCTGTTTTATAAGCAAGTATGTATGTATGTATGTGTATTTGAAGAATGTTCGGATGCATATAAATAGATATGCAAGCTTGGTAAATTAACTAAACACGAATATATGAATTGAGCTGTTTCAAGTATAAAATGTGAGAATATCTAGTCCGAACTGTTTTGTATCTATTATACATCTAAACATACATGTTTTGCCTAGTAGGTGCAATAGTGGGCTGATTTGTATGAGATATGTGTATGTGTGCAATTGGATTGTTGGTGGTTGAATTGTTTGGGGTATTGATGAGTTGTTTATTTTAATTAGAGGTACATACCACAAGACAGAAGTGACTAATGGTGCGAAGGCTAGAAAGGGGATCTAATAGGAAGGTAAAGAAATGTGGATTCAGGTATCCTGTAACATCAAGATAAGAGGTGAGTGCAGTTTAAAGAATCGAAAAGGGTTTCACCTTTTTTCGAGCTTTGTTTTTGATTATTACATTTAAGAACATTGATAGAATGTTTGCGTATATGAATTATGGCTAAGCAAGGATGGAAACAAGGTAAGTATTTATTTGGGAAATACTTGTATGTTTAAATTGATTGAAAAGCATGTTTTGAAGACAATTAATTGCCATGATATGAACCCTTGATACGTGAGCTATTGTGCTAAGAAACATGCTAGATATGTACTAGAAGTGAATGATTGATAAAAGAATAAGCTTGTAAGGTGCGATATAGAGCACAAATGATTATTGATACAATTGATATAGGTCATTGATTATTGACATTGATATTGATATCTATACATTGACGTTGGAACATTGATCATTGAAATTGAATATCAACTATTAAAATTGAATATCGAAACATTGAATATTGATTATTGATATAGTCATTGAATCATTGATATTGAAATTGGTATTGAGCCCTAATTGAAAAAGGCACAAGAAGTGCATTTTGAATAGAGCTATGCTCTAAGATTGATAAGAATGATAACTATTGTAAGTCTTGGACTTGAGTCAGTCATAGATATAGTTGGCATGCCATAGAGTACATAGAGCTCATAGTCGGGTGGACTACGGTGCAGGACAATGCTCCCTATTGGGCGACAGTAAGAGGGATGTGTATGTGGTCACTTGGCGACAGTAGGAGGGATTGACCGGTACTGCGAGTACCATGTGTTATTTATGTGCGACAGTTGGTTGGGGACTCGTGTATCTAGACTGAGAATTCGATTCACAAGGCTACATTATAAAATAATTGTAAAAGAAAATGCTTATACAAGAAAGAACTTCGGTAACTTGTTTGACAAGTAATATGTATATATTTTACATTGGGTGCATTGGATAATATTCTTGTGATAAGTTATGAACTGTTGAGGAAATAATGGTGCTGAGTAGTGGATTAAATCCAGTTTAAATGAAGTTGGTATGATGAGTTTATGATATGTATGTATGGCATATAATCTAATTGTACGATGTGGTATGTTCCAATTTGAGTATGTATATGAGAACAAGGTAATGAATGACTTCTAGCTTAATTAATGGAAGATGGTTCAATTGAAATTAATGAAATTAACATGAATATGGATAAGTTATGCATCGATTAATAAAAATTGATTGCTTGGTTGATTTGGTAGTAAGAATGTTAAGGAGTTACTTGCATTTGAGTTTTAATAAACACCGCAATGATGATAAAAGTTTATTGAGTTGTCAAGCCATGAATTAAGTAGAGAATGTCTTGAATTGTTTGTCTAGTCAATATATTGAAGTTAAATAATTTTCTAGGTAAGGTTTATGACTTGAGACAATTTAATTATAGATTTCATTGATCCGAATTAAACCCTAAGCTAATTGAATTCTTGCTTAACTTGAGTAGTTAAGCTAAGTTAGACAAGTTGAAAGTGTAAAATAGAGGATATCTTCTCAAGTTTCTAGTTATTATGATTTTCTTTAAAACTATGTTGATGATATGTTACGTGTTTGATTAGAAATTTGTATCCTTAGATGGAGGAATTGTTAAACAACCGAACACTTACTTGAAGATCAAGTAAGTTATGCATTTAATTCGACATTATAAACTTGAACATTTATAAGCCGGTTAGGACAAATTAATAAACTTGATAAGCAATAAAATGCCAAAGGAATCCAAATACTTCTAGTGGATGTATGTTTATATGATTTGAGAAGATGAAGAATGTTGGCATGAATTAATTATCTTCATAATTAAATTTTGGGAATTGATGTATTAGTCATTGAAGGGTCTATGTGAATGCAAAATTGAAAGATTGACATTGGAAACAATATTGCCCAAGATAATTTAGATTTCTTGGGAGTCAAGAAATTTATGATATGTATCAAGTAATTTAAATTAAAAGAAAATTTGACTTATAATGCCTCGTCAAAAAAAATAATGAATCCTTGAGCTTATGTGCTAAATTTCTATGATACTTGTATATTAAGTAATTTATAACTATAGATATCTTGGCATAGTGGGAATACGAAGTTGAAACTTAATTAAATTTGATAAATTTAGTATTTTGAATTGGGTAATTTTGTTATGTGGTTTGGACTTAATTGACCTTTGAAATAAAGCTCGATAGGATTATATGACTTTTGGAAAGACTATGTTTTAATCGAGTTTGTTAGATTAAAAGCTTAGAAAGAGGTTATATTAGATTAAGTAATGATCTTAATACTGGGAAACAAGAATTTATTCATGAACAAGTGAGTTATATTAAGAAGATAAGTCAAAAGTATTCAAGGAAGTTTTTAAGAAATGATCCATTCTTGGAACTTAAGTATCAAGCACAATATAGCTACAGAATTAATAGGAAATCCATTATACTTATAAACAATAGGTTATCTAATATTCTCCTATGTGAAATAGATGTTGTTTTTGAAAGTTGGTTGTGGCCAAATAACAGATATTTAATGTACTATGATTGGTAGCATGAGAAAATTAGTTAAATTGTACTAAAAGGAATTTTAAGATGTTATAAGGAAATATAGGAGATAATGTTGTAATGATAAAAACGAGTGAACGACTTGCATATTCATAGTTCAATCGAATATTAATTGAAGGAGTTAAAAATAGATTCAAAGATGTTTGATTAGGTTGCTCAAATATAAAAAGGCAAATTTATTTGAAATACTGAAGATATGCCACATCGATTATTCAAGTGTAGACATGCTAATATTAATGAATTGAGTCCTTACATGATGTGTTTCAGTCAACATGTCCATCGGTGTTGATTCAAGGTTTATGCAAAGTAGTATAAGATCGACAAGCATCCTTGATTTTCAGACTTGCAAGCATGATTGTCTATTAAAAACTTATGAAAACATAGACTTGTTTCCATGTTATTAACCTATTTGAACTACCTCACTAGGCATATGCTTATATGATTCTACCAATTGCATTTCAGGTAGAAATCGCTTTGGAAACCCTTGCGCTCGGACATGATCTTTGGTGTCAAGATTAATGTTCGTAAATTGTTTTAGAGACTCCTAGATGGTGACACAAGTCATTGTGTATGCATTTGTGTTTCTAGAGCATCTTTGATTATATTTATTTATAATTGTAATGGGTCGTTTATTCTTTATGGTTGCTTGATTGTGAAATGCATGTAGTATATATGATAATGGTATGGTAGATCGTTTATCTATGATCTCTGGTTGAGGCTAAGTAGTTACGATAGAATAAAAGTTTTAAATTACTCCCATTTTTCTCTAGAAGAGTTTTTGTCAAGTTTGGTTCTTCGTATGGTTTTTGATTGAAAATGTCGGAAGGTTGTCTAGTAACACGTTCTACGCTGGTCTTTTTACTAGGCCAGGTAGATGGTGTTACAAATTGGTATCAGAGCATGGTTTAGCCAATTCTCGGGCTAAATTGAAATTGATACGAAGTATAAGTTATTGTGCCACCTAGGAGTTCGAATTCATGTTCTGTATTGGCAACTTGTGACTGATAAAATTTGTTTACTTTGTTTGGAAATTCTCAATATGTGAAAATATTCTGAGTTTGATAATGCTAATTTTAAGTCATTAAGGAAATTCGATGACGGATTTCTTTTAAGGGGAGGTGAATTGTAATACCCCAAATTATATATAGTCTGAAGTATAAAGATACTTTGAAAACATTTCAATTGGAATTAAAGATGCCCTTAAGATTTGTAATACCCCTAATGCAGCTATGAAGTGTGTATACAAAAATGACCATAGTTTAGTATCATTATAAGACCTCATTAGAAAATATAATGAAGTGTTATAGGGCTAAAAGTGAACTATGGAAAAACTTAATAGCTATCTTGTGGAAGACTAAATTGTAATGCCTTGGAAAATTATGGTTGCATGCAAAATATGAAATAGTATAAGGGCCCGTCCACTTGGCAAAGGATGGTGAAAACATGGTTGTAAGATTACGCCAAGTGGAATGAAGGATAATTCATTGTTCATCTTCTCCTTTGAGTAGGCCGAATCACTCCTTAAACCATGGAGAGAAAATTAAAGCTTTGTTAATGGAGGATAAGGATGTTAGCTCAACTGATCCATGTTCTGGAACCCTTTTTTAACTATCTCAAAGAAAGAGGTAAGCAAATTCTTTCCTTCATCCAAATTATAAGACCGAGATTAGTATTGGTAGCTATGCTTTTTGGTGTCATAGCAATCGAATAGTTGATTTCATGTTGGGGATCATCACCAAATTGTTTGAATAATTCATGCACTAAGTTGAATCATGAGTATAGTTTATACATTATGCATACTGTTCTCTTTGAGATTCGAATTTGTGATGTTTGGAAAGCTCATGGTTGTTTAGAATGGCTTACTTAATTGGATCTGTGATATATGTGATTTCAAAGTATAAAACAGAATGTTAGATTTACGCAATTATAACTTGTGGCTAATCAAGATTCTATATATATACTTATGTGCGTATGTGGGTGTGTATATCAAATTTGACATGGTTTAGAATGTTAAATTCGTTGGTGAAAATCATGAATGGATTGTATAGTTGAATTGAATATGAATTTTAATGATCAAGCTCATTTGAAATACAAATTCGATTGATTAGGCATGCATGAGAATAGTTATAAAATTTGACAGTTTTAGGATCATTTTGGGGCTATTTTGGTGACTTAAAAACATGGAAAAATCTACTTTGTTGGCAATTGAATTGTTTTGTAAAACCAGAATTTAAAAGTCTGTAGCTAAAGACTGTTATCATAAATCTTTGGGGTTGTTTTATACAGCTATTAATATGGAACTGATTTACAAATGGAAGCTGACCAGTTTTGATAAGGATTTAGATTGGACTGAATTTGGATTGTTTTGATACTTATATGAATAAAAACATAAATTCGGGACTGCTCTGACTGTGTAGGATTCCATATGGGACTGTTTTATATGACTAAAGAACATTAATGAATTGTTTTAATCTTGTACATGGGCAAGTATGAAACCGGTACTGTTTTACAAAAATCTAATTAATTTGTGAACTGTTTTTAGTGTCTTAAAAGCAGGGGCAAACTGTTTTGAATTGCTAAAAGACTGACTTGAATGTCTAAAAGTAAAATGGACCGATTTGAAGTCATGAAAGTGCAAAGAATTTCATATATATATGCAATGTGAAGGTATTTTTATAGGAAACTAAATGGTGTGTTATGAACTTAGGTGTACTGTTTGGAGTACTTAAATCAATGGTCTAATATGTGAAATTAATCGGGATTGTTCTTAATCCCAAGAGTAAGATTTTAAAAGCTGATTTGATGGCTTTAAAGTCTAGGAGGGCTGTTTTATAAGCAAGTATGTATGTATGTATGTGTATTTGAAGAATGTTCGGATGCATATAAATAGATATGCAAGCTTGGTAAATTAACTAAACACGAATATATGAATTGGGCTGTTTCAAGTATAAAATGTGAGAATATCTAGTCCGAACTGTTTTGTATCTATTATACATCTAAACATACATGTTTTGCCTAGTAGGTGCAATAGTGGGCTGATTTGTATGAGATATGTGTATGTGTGCAATTGGATTGTTGGTGGTTGAATTGTTTGGGGTATTGATGAGTTGTTTATTTTAATTAGAGGTACATACCACAAGACAGAAGTGACTAATGGTGCGAAGGCTAGAAAGGGGATCTAATAGGAAGGTAAAGAAATGTGGATTCAGGTATCCTGTAACATCAAGATAAGAGGTGAGTGCAGTTTAAAGAATCGAAAAGGGTTTCACCCCTTTTCGAGCTTTGTTTTTGATTATTACATTTAAGAACATTGATAGAATGTTTGCGTATATGAATTATGGCTAAGCAAGGATGGAAACAAGGTAAGTATTTATTTGGGAAATACTTGTATGTTTAAATTGATTGAAAAGCATGTTTTGAAGACAATTAATTGCCATGATATGAACCCTTGATACGTGAGCTATTGTGCTAAGAAACATGCTAGATATGTACTAGAAGTGAATGATTGATAAAAGAATAAGCTTGTAAGGTGCGATATAGAGCACAAATGATTATTGATACAATTGATATAGGTCATTGATTATTGACATTGATATTGATATCTATACATTGACGTTGGAACATTGATCATTGAAATTGAATATCAACTATTAAAATTGAATATCGAAACATTGAATATTGATTATTGATATAGTCATTGAATCATTGATATTGAAATTGGTATTGAGCCCTAATTGAAAAAGGCACAAGAAGTGCATTTTGAATAGAGCTATGCTCTAAGATTGATAAGAATGATAACTATTGTAAGTCTTGGACTTGAGTCAGTCATAGATATAGTTGGCATGCCATAGAGTACATAGAGCTCATAGTCGGGGTGGACTACGGTCTGGGACAATGCTCCCTATTGGGCGACAGTAAGAGGGATGTGTATGTGGTCACTTGGCGACAGTAGGAGGGATTGACCGGTACTGCGAGTACCATGTGTTATTTATGTGCGACAGTTGGTTGGGGACTCGTGTATCTAGACTGAGAATTCGATTCACAAGGCTACATTATAAAATAATTGTAAAAGAAAATGCTTATACAAGAAAGAACTTCGGTAACTTGTTTGACAAGTAATATGTATATATTTTACATTGGGTGCATTGGATAATATTCTTGTGATAAGTTATGAACTGTTGAGGAAATAATGGTGCTGAGTAGTGGATTAAATCCAGTTTAAATGAAGTTGGTATGATGAGTTTATGATATGTATGTATGGCATATAATCTAATTGTACGATGTGGTATGTTCCAATTTGAGTATGTATATGAGAACAAGGTAATGAATGACTTCTAGCTTAATTAATGGAAGATGGTTCAATTGAAATTAATGAAATTAACATGAATATGGATAAGTTATGCATCGATTAGTAAACATTGATTGCTTGGTTGATTTGGTAGTAAGAATGTTAAGGAGTTACTTGCATTTGAGTTTTGAATAAACACCTGGCAATGATGATAAAAGTTTATTGAGTTGTCAAGCCATGAATTAAGTAGAGAATGTCTTGAATTGTTTGTGTGGTCACTATATTGAAGTTAAGTAATTTTCTAGGTAAGGTTTATGACTTGAGACAATTTAATTATAGATTTCATTGATCCGAATTAAACCCCTAAGCTAATTGAATTCTTGCTTAACTTGAGTAGTTAAGCTAAGTTAGACAAGTTGAAAGTGTAAAATAGAGGATATCTTCTCAAGTTTCTAGTTATTATGATTTTCTTTAAAACTATGTTGATGATATGTTACGTGTTTGATAAGAAATTTGTATCCTTAGATGGAGGAATTGTTAAACAACCGAACACTTACTTGAAGATCAAGTAAGTTATGCATTTAATTCGACATTATAAACTTGACCATCTATAAGCCGGTTAGGGCAAATTAATAAACTTGATAAGCAATAAAATGCCAAAGGAATCCAAATACTTCTAGTGGGTGTATGTTTATATGATTTGAGAAGAAGAAGAATGTTGGCATGAATTAATTATCTTCATAATTAAAGTTTGAGAATTGATGTATTAGTCATTGAAGGGTCTATGTGAATGCAAAATTGAAATATTGAAATTGGAAACAATATTGCCCACGATAATTTAGATTTCTTGGGAGTCAAGAAATTTATGATATGTATCAAGTAATTTAAATTAAAAGAAAATTTGACTTATAATGCCTCGTCAAAATAAATAACGTATCCTTGAGCTTATGTGCTAAATTTCTATGATACTTGTATATTACTTAATTTACAACTATACGATATCTTGGTATAGTGGGAATAAGAAGTTGAAACTTAATTAAATTTGATAACTTTAGTATTTTGAATTGGGTAATTTTGTTATGTGGTTTGGACTTAATTGACCTTTGAAATAAAGCTCGATAGAATTATATGACTTTTGGAAGGACTATGTTTTAATCGAGTTTGTTAGATTAAAAGCTTAGAAAGAGGTTATATTAGATTAAGTAATGATCTTAATCCTGGGAAACAAGAATTTATTCATGAACAAGTGAGTTATATTTAGAAGATAAGTCAAAAGTATTCAAGGAAGTTTTTAAGAAATGATCCATTCTTGGAACTCAAGTATCAAGCACAATATAGCTACAGAATTAATAGGAAATCCATTATACTTATAAACAATAGGTTATCTAATATTCTCCTATGTGAAATAGAAGTTGTTTTTGAAAGTTGGTTGTGGCCAAATAACATATTTTAATGTACTATGATTGGTAACATGAGAAATTTAGTTAAATTGTACTGAAAGGAATTTTAAGATGTTATAAGGAAATATAGGAGATAATGTTGTAATGATCGAAATGAGTGAACGACTTGCATATTCATGAGTTCAATCGAATATTAATTGAAGGAGTTAAAAATAGATTTGGAGATGTTTGATTAGGTTGCTCAAATATAAAAAGAGGCAATTTTATTTGAAATACTGAAGATATGCCACATCGATTATTCAAGTGTAGACATGCTAATATTAATGAATTGAGTCCTTACATGATGTGTTTCAGTCAACATGTCCATCAGTGTTGATTCAAGGTTTATGCGAAGTAGTATAAGATCGACAAGCATCATTGATTTTCAAGTTTGCAAGCATGATTGTCTATTAAAAACTTATGTAAACATAGACTTGTTTCCATGTTATTAACCTTTTTGAACTACCTCACTAAGCATATACTTATATGGTTCTTCCAATTGCATTTCAGGTAGATATTGCTTTGGAATCCCTTGCGCTCGGACATGATCTTTGGTGTCAATATTAATTTTCGTAAATTGTTTTAGAGACTCCTAGATGGTGGCACAAGTCATTGTGTACGCATTTGTGTTTCTAGAGCATCTTTGATTATATTTATTTATAATTTGTAATGGGCCGTTTATTCTTTATGGTTGCTTAATTTTGAAATGCATATAGTATATATGATAAGGGTATGGTAGATCGTTTATCTATGATCTCTGGTTGAGGCTAAGTAGTTACGATAGAATAAAAGTTTTAAATTACTCCTATTTTTCTCTATAAGAGTTTTTGTCAAGTTTGGTTCTTTGTATGGTTTTTGATTGAAAATGTCGGAAGGTTGTCTAGTAACACGTTCTACGCTGGTCTTTTTACTAGGCCGGGTCTGGTGTTACAAGGGTGGATTCCAAAAAGGTCCAATTATTTGTGAATGGGAATTTTCGAGAGATGTTGGTAGAGATAGTGGTTTTCTTGGGGGTAGATTGTTGTTATCGAAGCTTTGTTAAAAAGATTATCTATTTTGGCAACTTCTAATCAAGCTCCTTTAGAAGAATGTGTCTTTCATTTGAATGGAAAGTTATAAACAACACTTCAAATCATTTGAAGTAAAATACTCTCATGTTCAGTGTAAGCTACAAAGAATCCACAATTCTAGTTGAACTTTCAAAACAAATTGACCTGATTTTGAGAGTTAAGACTCCTTAGTAATCAGACCTTAAGCTTCAGAGTATTTTTGTCCAAGGAAGAATCCAATTCAGACTTTACACTGAACTACGATGGATTACTCTATTTATGAAATGGAATATGCGTGCCTAAGATGCAACTCTTAAAAAGGAAAGGCTACAAGAATTCCTTAGAAATCCATTTTGATCCATTCTAAGTTCATAAAGAGGTATTAAAATTTGAATGAGCTTTAGTGATGGCCAGGAATGAAATCTGAAACCACAAAGTTTATATCCAAATGTTTAACTTATCAGAGAATTTAAACAAAACACCAAGTACCCGAGTGACGTTTTAGTCTAACAAAATATCTCAGTCGAGATGAGAGTTGTATAACTATGAACTTCGTAAGTGGATTGGCTTTATCACCAAGGAGGAATGGTGCTTTGTAGGTGTTGGTAGTTTGATCTTCTAAGTGTTTCTGAAGATATCCTCACCTGATCAACTTAGACAAATTCGAGGACGAATTTCTTTTAAGGGGGAGAATTGTAATAACCCAAATTTGGCCTAGTAGAATGTACCATTGGAACCAAAATACCTTTTCAAGTTAGATTAAATGTATTGGACTAAAAAGAAAGAAATGGAAGAAAGGATGCTCTTTGTATAAGGACTAAACCGAGAAGTTTCGAGAATTTAAAATTGCATGTTGAAGGAATTTTTTCATTGGGGATATTACACCTGTCAAGTAAGTAATCATACATGTGGGTGAAAGATTTGGTTTAGGCCTCCTTCTCCTCCATGATAATCGATCACCATGATTGGAAAAAAAATGGAGAGCTTGTTGTTCATGGTTGCTGGAATTTCAAATCTCTTGGACAAATCTTTGGGAAAATTCGAATAGACTAAAAGGGAAGGTAAGATTTTTGTGTACTCTCTCTTGAAAGCTGAATTTACGGTTGAGATTCTAGCTATACTTGCTTCATGAATTGTTGTTATTAGGCTTGATTTGAGAATGATATTAGATTCAAATTTTATGCCTTGAAATGCCATGTCTTCTTGTGATTTTGTTAGAAAGATTGAGATTATGGGCAGTTTTGAAACTTGTTGTAAATCGATGGAATGATTTAGAACATTTAACTTGTTTAGTAATGCACTAGAAGGTATTTTGATAAATTAAATGGTTGGTTAAAGCAAGTGATATATTATGCTATTGTCAAGGATTAAGAATTGATATACAGCTCTAAACCATTTTTAGATTATGTCAAATGAGCTAGAATCTTGAATTGTGATCACATTGTTACTAGGATCAATCATGGACAGTTTTGATGAATTTTGAGACTGCTTGAAATCTGGAAATAAGGGAACTGTTTTGTAATGAAATGAGGTTGTTCTAAGGGTGTTTGGTAAAGCTTAAAAAAGGGGATTGTTTGGTAAAATGTAAGGGACTGTTTTGTAATGAAGTGGGGCTGTTTTAGGACATGATTTGCAAAGTTAATGAACTGATTTTGAATCAATAAAATTTATTTGGAGCTGTTGTAACAAATTTGGAAACAAGAGTCAGTTTTGCATAAATTAAGGGGCTGATTTGAGTTGTTAGAGACTGTTTTGGGGCTGTTCTAAAATGTAATTGAGTGTATATGGAATAGAAAACTGTTTTGAGACGCATAGGTGGGAATAGTGGACTGTTTTGTGAACAAATGTGTATAAGATTATGGTTGCCCTGTTTTGTGTAAATAAGAGTATATGATGTATTGTTTTGGATATATAAATGTGTATGTTTATGGCCTTAGACTGTTTTGAATGCACATGAACATATCAAGGACTGTTTTGACATATATACACATGCATACAAAGTGAATAGGCTGTTTTGAGTACATATAAAAACACTATGGACTGTTTTGAATAAAAATATATGTACATATGAGAAATTGAAGAGCTTTAGGAGCTGTTCTAATGAATGAATATACTTTGTGATATTAGACCAAGAAGGTGTTAAAGGACTAAATGCGAAAGTGGGCCAATTAGTGGAAGGCAAAGGGAGGATCGTGATAAAAAAGATTAGCTCGGAGTCAATTGTGAGTGTAGTTTTAAGTCTCGAGATAGGCTAAAAACCTTCCCGAGCATCTTTTGGCATTTTATCATAATGTTTTAATACTTGTGCAAGCTATGCTTAAGTAAGCTCCGAAGGAGGATCGAGGTAAGTGCTTAAAAGATTATGTTCACATGATGTGCTATACTTAATTGTCTATATGCTTTTGATGTAAATAATTCTTACTAGTGTAAGATTGATAGAAAATCCTTACTATGCTTTCTTATTATTCGATAATGAATGCATGATATGATAGAAAACTATATATATACGGTAATGTATGTTCTTTATGGAAAGAAATAATAAGATGGTCTGTACAATAATCTGGGTAGGGAGCCTTACTCTTGTAAGAATAAGAATTTGAAGTTATGCTTATCTTATTAAGTAATACGATGTGCCATTTGATAAGATACATTGATTTCCATACTCAAACTTGAAATGAAGAAAAGAAAAATTAAATTATTATTAGCTAATATCACTTGATGTCTTGATTATGATTTAAGATGCTTGATATGCTATGAGTTATTGGCTAAATTCGAAAGCCACATTTGAATTGAAATGTTTGTTTTGTGAAATAAAGTAATATTCATGATCAGGCTTAACTTTGTGTGAAATTGATAACTTGTTTTCAAAGAAAGCAATATATGATACCTATCGAAAGTGATCATGGCTATAATGCCATTCGATCAAGAGAAATGAGATATTTAGTATTCACATGAGGTGAATGGGGTAATAAGACACTGATATGATACTACAATATGGAGCAGTGCTCACTTTATGATAATATAAGATGATAAATGTTAAAGCCTTGGTCTCGAGTCAGTCTTAGGTATAGTTGGCATGCCATAGAGTCCATAGAGCTTAGGTTTGGGGTGGACTACGGTCCAGGACAATGGTCCTTATTTTGCGACAGTAAGAGGGATGTGTGTGTGTGGTCACTTGGCAACAGTAGAAGGGATTGACCGGTACGGTGAGTACCATTTTATGGGCCACAGTTGGTTGGGGATTCAAGTACCTAGGCTAAAGTCGATTCTCAAGGCTATGTTAATGCAAGATAATGAGAACTTGCAAACACAAATAATGAACAAATTTGATAACTTATAAAACAAGAAATTTACGCTCTTGAGATGTTTTATAAGATAGCTTCTTGAATAATTAACTGATGAAATGATGTGCCATGCTCTTAATATGATATGTATTATAACTTTGGTGACTAGTAAATTATGTAATTGATATATTAGGCTTATTATCTTATCTGATTAGTGACAATGCTATGAAGTGCCATGTTCGATGATGTGAGTAATAAATATTCATGAACAAGAGATACTAAGTTTAATGACCAACATGACAAGAAATATTGCTTGCATGATATTGTAATTTCTTTTAGCCAAGAAGGTGATGTTATTCAAAAGATAGGTGTAAGGCCATTAATCACATTGTTGAATTTGGTGGATGTATAAATTTGAACTATAGATATGACTTATGTGGTACCATGAAATAGTGTGTCATGATTCTTTAAATTTATTGATATATATAAACATATGTAAATCTATTTCACTTGAGAAATAAAGATGGAATAATGTTATCATGTGTTTAATCTTTAAGCAAGTTATAAGAATTTGATTGCTTTCATGTCAAGCAAGAATATCTTTTCATACCTCAATATCTACAACTTGTATTCGAATTGAAGCATAATAAGTAGGTCAATGAATTCTGATTCTTAATCAAACACTATATGAAAATAAGCACTTAAATTATCATTATGCTTGAGTGAAATTGAATACTCTAGAGATTGTGACTCGATCCAAACTATTGTTGGCTGATAAGATTTGTACAATTTGATTTATACTTTGTAGCTTATACACTCACTACCTCACTAAGTAATGACTTACTTATCCCCTTTTTGGGTATTGTTTCAAGTTAAGATCGGTGATCTTTTCTTCCTTGGAGCTTGACCAAGATCACAAGTACAAGAGCGGTTGCTTGTAAGCATTTTGGTAAAACTTCTAGTAGGGTGGCAGCTTGAATGCATTTGCATGTAGATAATTGTTAAAGTTTTGAAGTGATGCTTGTGAGCATCCGATCTAGGTTCAAAATATGTATAATTGGCCTTTAATGATTTGTGCTGTTGGATAGCTAAAATTTGATTTTGGTTGATTGATTAGGAAAGTGTTAAGATTGTGATTATATGATTCATACATGACTAAATTAGCACCGAAATACTACTATGTGATAAGCTGAGTGCTAAATATTAACGACTATAGAATATGGATTCTTGTTTGCTTGAATGGACTTAGAAGGAATTATAAGCTATATCCATATCCTTTGTTTGAGTAGTTGATTGAGGATTTCAACATTTTATCATGAATTTTGAATGCTTGCATGTGTCTTAAGGTAAGAAGTGTAGATGATTGAGTGATCACTCATCAGCTAAGACATACAAGGCTTAATGTAGTTAGAATCACTTGAGAGTGACTCATGTATTGGAAAATATAAAATGAACTAGTGATATTTTACATATCAAATCCCAAAACTACTTGGAATAGGTTATACAAGGTTTAATAATAGAACACCAATCAAAGATGATCCTTGTGAAGGTTGTGTCTTGTATTACTTGTTTAACCATGATTGTACATGATTAGCCTTAGGTTGATCTCAAACTTTTAATTATTCTTCTCGATCAAGAATCTAGTCAAAATTTATAATGTGGTTAGGCTAAAATACACAACTCTATATGATAACCTTTGAAGTAGTGGTCTGTTCGATTGGTGTAGTCTTTAAACATCCTCTATTGAATTTTTATCTTTTACATTAAAGCATGTCTTTTGTAATAGGAAAAAAATGAATTGATAAACTTAAAGGCTTAAGTTAGTTCTTGTTTGGTCTTTGTGCTCACAATGAATTACATGTATGTAAGTTAGATTTCTTGTTTGCTAAGTAACACTTTTTAGTTCAGTTTACTTCTAAACCGGGTAAGGGGTGTTACAGCGTACTATTGCAACACTGAAGAAATGTCGTAGTAGTAAAGCATATGTTTACAATGGTGCAAAAATTGGTGCGTATATGGAATCCTAAAGGGTGTATAAATCTTGTTAAAAATGCTATCTATCCATGTTTTTTTCATGAAGAACAAGCAAACATGAGTCGATAGGCATGTGTATGGGTCAATAAGCGAAAGGCATGAAGTTGGTGTATGAAATGAGTGAATTCATGGTGTTAAATAAGGGGTCTGGGTGAATGGGAAGGTATATTTAAAATTTAAAATCTCAGAAAATGAAGAGCTTTTGGTCAAATTAATCATGGATTGTTGTGTCTTTTCATATAAAATTGATTGGACTGCTTTGCAACGCTAAAAAAACTTTCTTGCTTCCAACAACGAGTTATGAAAAGCGCGAACTATTGCAACGCTGAAGAAAAATCATAGTAGTGAAGTATATGTGTACAATGGTGCTAAAATTGGCATGCGTATGGCTTCCTAAGGGGTGTAGAAATCGCGTTAAAGATGCTATCTACCCATGTTTTTTTTTTCATGAAGAATAAGGAAACATGAGTGGATAGGCATGTGTATGGGTCGATAAGTGAAAGGCATAAAGTTGGTGTATGAAATGAGTGAATTCATGGTGTTAAATGGGGGTGTGGGTGAATGTGAAGGTAAAATAAAAATTTAAAATCTCAGAAAACGAAGAGCTTTTGGTCAAATTGATCATTGATTGTTGTGTCTTTTCAGATAAAATTGATTGGATTGCTTTGCTACATTGAAAAAACTCTCTTGCTTCCAACGAGTTATGAAAAGCGTGTATTATTGCAACGTTGAAGAAACGACGTAGTAGTGAAGCATATGTTTACAATGGTGCTAAAATTGGCTCGTATATGGCATCCTAAAGGGTGTAGAAATCGCGTTGAAAATGCTATCTAGCTATGTTTTTTCCATGTAGAACAAACAAACATGAGTCGATAGGTATGTCTATGGGTCGATAAGTGAATTGCATAAAGTTGGTGTATGAAATAAGTGAATTCATGGTGTTAAATAGGGTTGTGGTTTAATAGGAAGGTAAATTTAAAAATTAAAATATAACACCCCTTCTCGGTCTGGTAGAAAATTAGGTCGGAAAGTGTTACTGAAAATTGGGTCGGAAAGTGTTACCGAAAAATTGTGCTTTAACTGAGCGACATGATACTATATCGATATACAGAAGCAATGACTCGATACAGAACTACATTAATCAGTTTAGGGCAAATTTTAAATGTTTATGGACTTTAGGGACTAACCTATAAATTCAAAAAAATTAGAGGCTCTTTATTGAAATTAGCCATACAACAATGAATTTCAACTCATAAACAATAATGATACAGATTTTCATGTCATTCTGATATCAATTACCCCTTCCATTAAGCTAAACAATGATCACTGGCTAATATGCAACATGTCAAACATATTCTAATCAACTTACAACAAATTTACATGTATCGGTATCGGTACTCGTAAGGCTGTACCGATACGCTTGTGTCATGACCGTTAAAACAGTTAAGAATCATTAAGCCCGTACCATACGATGCTTGTCTGTATCGGTATGCAAGACATGGTTTATAATTTATTGTTGACCATGTCCAAATATGCATACCTGTATCAATACGCCACCATCCGTATCGATACGCCTTACACTATAATGACAAATTTTATCTGGTTTTTACTTAATTTGACCTATTAAACAGTATCCAAATCCAATAAAATTTTATCAACAAGTTTATAACACTATAATCTACTAGCATTCCAAATTTTATAGCCATTTGAATCTATTTACTATGTTTTCCCTTTTTTTAGGTCAAGTATGCAATTTCAGTCACTTTTAAGCCATTCAAAAGGGTCATTTAGGGTCTAAGGCACAATTACAAACCAAGGGCAATACATATATACCAAAAAGACCATAAGTGACTAGTCTAACTATTTTGTCACCATACTAGGAGTTCATAGATTCGATATACATTATATTAGCTTGATTATGACTTGCCAAAATCTTCCAACTTCCCTAATCTCCAACAACGAACTTCTTAACCTAAAATGTACAAAATGAAATGCATTAGGCATACATTGCCTAGTGAGGTAGCCACGAACAATAATGATAACAATGGAATGCATTCGAAATCATGTTTTAGCAATAACAATGCAATGAATCAATGATGACAATGCGGAATTCATGTTCAATAGCAATTATACAATACTTCAACAATAACCACTGGATTGATTCGGGATAGTGGACACGTGAATTCCTATTCCTAGCCAAATCAATGAATGGTCTGGTCCATGTGCCTCGCCAAAATGTCCAATAGCACAAACATCCCTCTGAATCGCCACAATATAGGTCGTAGCCCAAGGACCATAGTCAACCCATACAATGGGCTCATGAATTCTATGGCTTGCCAATTGTATCCAATGTCCTTTCGAATCCAAGGTCTGTTAACAATATCAATATCAGTGCTTCAATGACAATATCGATGTTCAATGTTTCCAATACCCTTACCAATAATCAATGTTCAATATCAATGCTCAATGACAATACTATAACAATGACAATAACAATGTTCAATGATCAATGTCCTATACTTCTATTATTCGATGTCAATAATAATGGCTATGCCAATATCAATGCTCGATGACAATAACAATATCAATGTCTGATATTCAATACGAAGCTTACTGATGCTTACCAATGACGCCTCCTAAGAGGCTCGATACGATATCCTTTAACAAAAGGGTTAGCAATGTTAAATTCAATGACAATGAAATTGGGGAAAGGCACCTAGCCTAATCCTAAGACTCTGACTACACTCACCTCGAATTCTCGAAGCTCTTACGACTCTCGGATTACAACTCTTTTGCTCCTAGCTTTCGATGGTGATGGTGGATGATCTTTCTTCACTTCTTGAGCTAGGTAAACAATAGGAAATTATTAGGGTCGACAATACGATATCGAAATCATCGTAACGATATCAAAATCAATATCTAAATTTAATATAGCCATTAGCTATAGGATATCCATGGATGGAAGCTTTGAAATTCCTATGTTACCAAAGATGATTGAACCCTAACTTGAGATTAAACTAAATATATCCATGGATTCACATAATAGATTAGGGATTATAGCTTACTCGATCGATATCTATGCAAAGGATTCGATAAATCAAAGGAAAGCTATGCTTGAAACTTAGCTCCAATGGAGGTCTTGTTTCTTTCCTAATCGGTAAGCTCTTTTCACTATCCAAATTGGTTTTAATAACAATAGCTTTCTTTCAATTGAACGAAAGTTATCTGAGCATTCCACGTATGATTAATTAGGTTTAGGGAGGGGCTAATCGCATTGTTACTCCCTTAACTTTTGATAGCTTAAGTCTTTACCCCTGGATTTTCAATTTCTATGATTTAGTCTCTAAATAAATTTCAATGTATTCAATAAGGTCCTTAATCAACAAATTGACTCAATTAGAGTCCAATGTCAATATAATTAACCACATGGTCAAAGTCAATGCAATATTTGGGCCTTTTCGACGTAGGGTTTCTGATCACCAGAACCCAATTCTGACTAGACCAGTTTTTAGAGTGTTACAACTATCCCCCTTAAGAAAAATTCATCCTCGAATTTTTACCTGAGTCGAAGAGATGAGGATATTGCTTCCTCATCATTTCCTTCAGTTCCCAGGTTGTTTCTTCAACAGAATGGTTTCTCCAGAGCACTTTAACCAATGGAATGGATTTGTTGCGAAGCATCTTAACTTCCTTTGCAATAATCTGAACAGGTTCCTCTTCATATGACAAGTTCGGTTGGATTTCTATAGATTTAGGCTCAATGATGAGCGAAGGGTTAGAGCGATACTTTCGAAGCATTTATACATGAAATAAATCATGAATCTTGCTTAGTTCTAAAGCCAACAATAATCGATAAGCCACGGGGCTAACTTTCTCAATAATCTCAAAAGGTCCGATAAATCGGGGACTTAGCTTGCCCTTCTTGCCGAATCTTAAAACCTTCTTCCACAGTGAAACTTTGAGGAAGACTTTCTCACCAATTTAATAATGTATATCCCTTCACTTGAGATCAACAGAGGTCTTTTGTCAGTCAAAGGCGGCTTTCAAATGATCATGGATAATGGTAACCCGCTCTTCGATTTCCTAAAGCAACTCAGGGCCAACATCTTGCCTTCAACGAGTTTAGACTAGCATAATAGAGTTTTATAAAGTCTGCCATACAACGCCTAATACGGTGCAATTTTAATGGAAGCTTGGTAGCTATTTTTGTAGGCAAACTCGATGAGAGGTAGGGATTTCTCCCATGAGCTTCTAAAATCAATGATACATACGCATAGCATGTCTTCCAAAATCTGAACTACCATTTCTGACTGGCCATTAGACCGAGGGTGGAAGATAATGCTGAGGCTAAATCTGGTGCCCATAGCTCATTGCAATGATCTCCAGATTCAAGAAGCAAATCATGGATCTCGATAGAAGATAATAGATTGAGGTACTCCATTGTGTCAGATAACTTCCTTGATGTACAAGTCAGCTAGCTTAGGAAGACCGTAGTCCATCCTAGCTGGTAAAAAGTGTGCTAACTTGGTGAAACGATCTACAATGACCCAAATGACATCATGTTTAGCAGGAGTCAAGGGTAGACCACTAGCAAAATCCATAGTGATCTTCTCCCACTTCCACTACAGTAGATCAATGGGTTGTAATAAGCCAGTAGGAACACGATGTTCAGCCTTAACACGCTGACATGTAAGGCACTTGGATACGAAGTCATTTATGGCTCGTTTCATGCCCGACCACCAATATAGTTCCTGAAGGTCCTTGTATATCTTTACAGAATCTGGGTGAACAGAGAAAGAGCTTGAATGAGCTTTTTTGAGGATGTCGGTACGAAAAAAATTCATCACTGGGCACACAAACCTGATCACAAAAGCATAAGAGTCCTTCATGACTAATCCTAAAGTCAGGGTTATCTTGAAGCTTGGTAATAATAGATTAAAATTCAGGGTCTTGCTCTTGCAATGCTTTGATCCTCGATATGATTGTAGACTAAACTTGGAGTTCAGCTACAAAGCAACGGTGCTTTCGATGCCAGAAGTGAGCATTAATAGCTCGAGGAGCTATAATACAATAGCTTTTCAATGAGTCAGTATACCAATCAATGTATTGGACTCAACGATTGATAACGATACTTACTTGAAAGAGGTTTGCGGTTGAGTGCATCAGCTACAACGTTGGCCTTGCCCGAATGGTAATCGATGACAAGGTCATAGTCTTTAAGGAGTTCCACCCATCTCCATTGCCGAAGATTCAACTCTTTTTGGGTTAAAAGATACTTAAGGCTTTTATGATCGGTAATAGATAACATTTCTCTCTGTAGAGATAATGTCTCTAGATTTTCAATGCAAAGACAACCGCAGCCAATTCCAAATCATGATTGAGATAATTCATCTCATGTGCTTAGTTGTCTCGAAGCATAGGCAATGACCTTATCTTCTTGCATCAATACACATCCTAACCCGAGATGCGATGCATCACTTTAGACGGTGTAGTCCTTCCCAGACTCAGGTTGGGTTAGGACTGGTGCATGGGTTAACACTTGCTTCAATTGATTGAAGCTTCTTTGTTGTTCCTCGGTCCAAACAAACAAGACTTCTTTCCTCAGTAACTTAGTCAATGGAGCTACTATCATAGAGAATCCTTTAACGAATCTCCTATAATAACTAGCAAGACCAAGGAAGCTTCTCACTTCACCAATGTTCCTCGGCGAATGCCACTTAACAATGGCTTGAATATTTTTTAGATCCACCTAGATACCCAAAGCCGATACAATGTGCCCAAGAAAGGCAACTTCGATGAACCAAAATTCACATATAGAGAACTTAGCAAACAATTACTTCTTTCGAAGGGTTTGAAGCACAATGCAGAGATGATCTCGATGCCGAGCATGATTCTTAGAATAGATCAAAATATCGTCAATGAATACCACTACGAATTTATCAAGATAGGGCCTGAAAACCTGATTCATCAGATCCATACAAGTTGTCGGTGCATTGGTTAGTCCAAAGGGCACCACCAAGAATTTATAATGTCTATATCTTTTTTAGAAAGCCATCTTGGCTATATTACATCCCTAAAACCAGCCTAGTTGGAATTTGGTTTCGGTGACCAAAAATTTTATATCAGATATGCTCGAAAATGTAATCTCTCAATCCTTATACCCAATTTTGTAACAATGAAAGTTAATTGAGCTTGATTTAAGTTGTAGGGATCTTATTGTAAGAAATTCAAAGCTGGAAATGCTGATTTTGAACTAGGCGTATCAGAACGGCTGGACCTGCATCGATATGGTTTGAATTAGGCGTTTTGATATAACAAGACCTGTATCGATACAACCTAACTGCCATAACAAACTTACCTATTTTATCCTAGGCATATCGATACAGTTGTATAGTGTATCGATACATCCCTCTACCCAAAATTGTTTTAAGGCCCAAAATGAAGAAAATAAAGAGTAAGGTGCAAAGTCACCTCCTTGCTTGCCTCCCTCACGTGGGATGACTCTAAAAAGGGAACAAATGACCATTGATTGCCTACAATTGGGAAAAAGAGGATGAAGTGATGGAAATAATTAATTAAGCTTTCTCTTGCCTAGAGGAAACCACCCTATTGGTCTTTGGATAGGTGAAAAGTGATTAAATGATAAGTTCCTTAATAAAAAAACTAAGGGAAGCTTTCATCTTCGTTTCCATCATCTCTCGAAAGCTAACCTCACCCTTTGCCATCCAATAAGCAAGCATCACCATTGTTGTCTTCAACCTCAAACTAAGCAAGCACCTCGATTCAACCCTCAACCTTTGATCAATTTCAATACATTGTTTGAAAGCCTATAACTCGCTCAAAAAGTGGAGAAGGACCCCATCGTCATCTCCAATGAAAGCTAGGCATCGAGGAGTCGTAATCTAAGAACCTTGAAAGCTTTAGAGTCAAGGTAAGTGTAGTCGTGTCAGGGATTGACAAGGTGTCATCCCGTTGCATTCATTTTGTATTATAATTTGAATTTTCTTTAAGGGCTCAGTAGAGCAAGCTTGTGTGGATGCTAATGGTAAGCATGGTAAGTTTCCGACATGGATTGGTATGTATAAGTTCATATTCGATAATTGAACTTTGTTATGTGTGAATTTGATATGAATATGCTAAGATATGATATGTGGAGCTAAGGCTCAATTTGACATCCGATATGATATGGCTTACGACCATAAAGGTGAGTTTATGATGTAATATGTGACAGTAGACATTTGTGGACATTGGATACAATTGGCATGCCATGGGGTTATTCGAGCTCACCAAGTAAGGGATTGGACTACGGTCCGTGGCTACGACCCATATTTGGGGGGAGATAAGGATGGTTTGTGTAAGAGATATTTTTGAAAGCTACAGCTCAAGGCTACGACCTATTTCCGATATGTGTGGTGTACAAGGGAATCCGCGTATCTATTGGTTACCATGTCCAAGGAAATGATATATTTATATGACTTATAATTGCTACACAGAATCATGACTATTGATTTGAATATGATCTTATATGATTGATGTTATGTAAATTGTTAACCAAGCATGCCTATATGTCATTCATGTATTTGATAAATTTATTTTGCATCTGTTATGACTACCTCACTAGGCTATGTAAGCCTAACATTCGCGTGCCTCATGCATTTCAGGATCTTGAAGTATTCCAGACTTCGATCTTGTAGTTGCGGTTGCAAGTCACTTCCATCAATCATATGTATGCTTAACTTTTTCTTTGAACTCCTAGTAAGGTGGCATATGGTTCAAACATTTTATGTTTGCATATTTGGGTATGTGTGTAATGGCCTAATAGTGCCTACGTGTTGAATGTGAAAGTTGGCATGTTGTGAAATGGAAAAGTAGTTAAAAATGAGCTTAAAAGCACTAAAAGGTGAAATTGGTTAAGTTTGGACAACGTTTAAAAGGTTAAATAGATTAAAAATCGGCTAAAAATTGTCATTACAAGGCAGGCGTATCGGTACGGGTGATGGCGTATCGATACGGCCTTGCATAATTGCACTAAATAAAACAGGGCGTATCGATATGCAAAAGGGGTGTGTCAATACAAATTTGGATAGTAAAGTCTAAAAATTAAATTGTATCGATGCAACCTTAGGCTGTGTTGAAACAAGTCAACCTTAGTCAACGCGTATCGATACAGGCTTAGGGGTGTCGATACCGTCTTGTTACCCTTGAAATTGGAATTTTGGAAACTAGCTTAGCGTACCGATACGGTCTTAGGTGTACTGGTACGAGATTAGTTAATTATGTTAAAAGTCTTAAATTACAATTTTAATTAGTTTATAGATTGGTCACTAAAACTTGTACAACCTAATTGGTAGGTAAACGACCTTCGTTAGTAATGAAATTTCATAGGTTAATAATTAGTAAGTTCAATTGTAGTTTAGTTAAAAGAAATTCTGATAAGAACATCTAATTTATAAAAATTTCAATTTAGTCCATAAGTTTGAAAAAGTTTAAAATTGATCCCCAAAAATTGAGTAAGCTATTAATAAGTAGTTCGTTTAAGTCTTAAAAAGGGATAAATAGACTTCTCGAATAAGTTTCTAAACTTTGAATGTGTCTTCGAACCTCTGATATGTTTTTTGGCAGCATTTTTTGACCCGGTTCTCCACCAGGCCGAGAAAGGGATGTTACATTTATGGTATCAGAGCCTAGGTTTAGTCGGTTCTAGGACTAAACTGAAGTATGTTATGAGTCTACATTTGTGGTATATGTTATCTGTGACTTGCGACTTACAAGATTAAATATTTTCTGCATAATTAGACCTGAAAAATGTGTACACGTACTAATAGGCGTCAATGAATCATACCCCAGCTCTTCTTCAACACAAGGGAATAATCTAAGGGTAGAAGTAAGGCCCGAACAAGTGGGCAGAATGACCCACCTCCTCCTCCTCCGATACCTCCTGCTTAGCAGAAGTATCTGATGTCTATGGCTAAATTGATCAAACAGGTGGCCGTATCTCTCACACAAGAACCACTACCTCATCTTGCTAAAGCGTCTTCTTCTGTTCTGAAGGCTCTTATTAGCGAGCTCTGTCAGTATCCAGTTTATACCTTCACTGGTCAGGACCTGGATAATTCTGAGTTAGCAAAGTATTGGCTGGAGAATACTCTTAAAGTCTTGAATAAGTAGATGAGGTGCCCCGAGGAGCACAAGCTGGAATGCGCTCTAGCTTTGATTTCTAAAGAAGCTCAGAGTTGGTGGGATACCATGACACTCACCGTACCTGAGCATAAAGTTACGTGAGAATTCTTTCGTCAAGAATTTCGCAAGAAATACATCAATGAGCACTACACTGCCGAAAGACGTAAGAAGTTCCTCCACCTAAGACAAGGAGGAAGACCGATAGAGTAATACATCCACATTTTCTGCAAGTATATGAGGTAAGGTGTCAAGATCATACATACGAAAAAAGGAGAAATGCAGAATGTTCATTGATGGCCTCTATGATGAACTACGTCCTCTCTTTACTGCCTTGGAGATAGAGGATCTCCAGACCTTGGTCAACCGAGCCATTGCTATTGAAGCCTCCCAGCAGACTTATGAAAGAAGGAAGGGGAACTGATCCAGATCTGACAAGAGATTTCAAGACGATTCTAGACCTTATATGCCTCAGAAGAAAGGTAGATTGTGGGACCAGAAATCTGCCACCTTTCAACAGCTACCAAGATCGGGATACGTGCTACAGTCCCAATCTTTAGGGACATCTACTGCTCGTACGACTTTAGTTGATAGTACGGGCAGTTCCAGAAGAGGTTCACAGCTTCCCTTGTGTAATTTTTGTCAGAAGAGGCACCCTGGACAGTGCCCCAGACAGTCCTAATCTTCTCACCTTTGTGGTGAATCAGGCCACTTCATCAGGCAGTGTCTGCAGAATACAAACGCTCATACCACTGTGGCTTCTCAGAATAGTCTGAACAAGGGAAGAAGAGCAAAGAAAGTGCAGTCTGGATCAGCGGGGAGACCTCGCAACACTAACACTCCTTTAGTTGGATGTGACCCTCAAACCTTAGCCCAAATGTACCACGTTTGAGGTCAAGAGCAAGAAGATAATATTGATGTGATAGCAGGTATGGTAGAATTATGTTTTGATCTTGTTTATGCTTTGGTAGATCCAGGCTCTATGCATTCCTTCATTAGTGAACCATTGATTGCAAAGTATGCCGTAGAATTTGAACCAGTTACTTCTGAGATTGTTGTCCCTAATCCACTAGGAGATAGTGTGGTTATTCGATTAATCTGCAAAGCTTGTCCTTTGAGGATCCAAGGGATCCCATTTTCGGCCAAATTGATGGACTTAACTTTTCATGAGTTCGACCTTATCCTAGGCCTTGATTTGCTATCTGAGCATCAAGCCTGGGTAGATTGCTCGAAGAAAATGCTATACCTCTGTGGACTTGGCAAAGAGCATAACCTTAATGAAAACCAAAACCGAACTTGAGCCAAGTAAAGCTATATTGTGTGCCATGGAATCTAAGTAAGATCTAAATCTTGAGAGTGTACCGATGGTAAAAGAATTTCCTAATGTGTTTCTCAATGAACTTTTGGGGCTCTCTCTGATCCGAGAAGTGGAATTTGGAATCAAAGTGCAACCGGGGACCATACTCATCTCCATTACTCCGTACCAAATGGCTCTAGTTGAGTTGAAAGAGTTAAAGGCCCAAATCCAAGATCTTTTGGATAAAGGGGTTCATCTGACTGAGTTCCTCACCCTGGTAGCACCAGTTTTGTTTGTCAAAAAGAAGGATGGGTCGATGCGTTTGTGCATTGACTATCGTCAGTTAAATAGAGTGACCATCAAGAACAAGTATCCATTACCAAGGATTGATGACCTCTTCGATTAGTTGAAAGGTGATTCTATCTTCTCTAAGAGAGATCCGTGATCCGGATACTATCAAATGTTAGTGAAGGAGTCTGATGTTCTAAAGACTGCCTTTCTAACTAGAAACGAACACTATGAGTTCTTGGTAATGCCTTTTGGGCTTACCAATTCACCAGCAGCCTTCATGGACTTGATGAATCGTTTGTTCTGACCCTATCTAGATAATTTTGTGGTTATGTTCATAGATGACATCTTGATTTACTCTAAAGACACTATCACTCATGAAGAACATCTCTGGATTGTGCTACAGACTCTCCGAGAGAGACAGCTATATGCTAAGTTTAGCAAATGTGAGTTTCTGGTTATCTGAAGTATCCTTTCTGGGACATGTGATCTATTCTGTGGGAGTTCAAGTTGACCCAAAGAAGATTCAAAAAATCCTTGATTGTATTCCACCAAAGAATGTTGGAGAAGTTCGAAGCTTTCTGAGCCTTGCAGGCTACTATCGTAGATTCGTTAAGGGATTCTCGATGATTGTTGCACCCTTGATGAAGCATCTCCATAAATAAACCCCCTTTGTTTGGATAGCCGAGCAACAAAGGAGTTTTGATTAGCTCAAGCAAGTCCTGACCCATGCCTCTATTTTGGTGCAACCTGAGTCGGGTAAGGACTACACCGTATATAGTGATGCATCCCGCTTGGGATTGGGCTGTGTGTTGATGCAAGAAAGAAAGGTCATAGCCTATGCCCCACGTTAGCTTAAACCCCACGAGCTGAACTATTCGGCACATGATCTAGAGTTGGCCGCTGTTGTGTTTGCCTTAAAGATTTGGAGGCACTATCTTTACGGTGAGAAGTGTTATTTGTACACTAATCACAAGAGTCTGAAATATCTTTTGACTCAGAGGGAGTTGAATCTCCGTCAACATCGTTGGATGGAACTTTTGAAAGACTACAACTTGGTTATTGATTACCAACTCGGTAAAGCCAATGTTGTGGTTAATGTTCTTAGTCGGAAGCCCGCCTGTCCCTAGAGCATTTGAATGCTCATTTTCGACTCAAGAAGCATGGCAAGTTGTTAGCCGAGCTGAGAGTCCTGTCAAATATTGTGCTCTGAATCAAAGCACTCCAAGAATCTGATAAGGATTTGTGAACTCTTATTGCTAAGATCAAGGACAAACCAGATCCTGATTTTGCTATGAATTCTGATGGTCTGTTATATTTTCAAAACAGTGTTTGTGTTCCCGATGATGATGATCTTTGAAATCAAATTTTAAGTGAATCTCATTCGAGTCGTTTCTCTGTTCATCATGGAGCTATCAAGATGTAGAAGGATCTAAAAGAGTTATATTGGTGGTCCGGCATGAAAGGTGAAATTATGAACTTTGTGGCTAGGTGCTTGACCTGTCAACGGGTTAAAGCCAAGCTTAAAGTGCCTACTAGTCTTTTGCAACCCATTGATCTTCCACAGTGGAAATGGGAACGTATTACGATGGACTTCATGAGTGGCTTGCCAGTGACACCGAAGAAGAATGATGCTATTTGGGTCATTGTCGACCGATTCACCAAATCTTCTCACTTCATTCTGGTGAGAATGGACTTCGATTTGCCTAAGCTTGTTGAGTTGTACGTTCGAGAAGTTATCCGTTTACACGGAGTTCCTATATCCATTATTTCTAATCGTGATCCACGTTTTGCATCCCAGTTTTAGAGGACCCTACAAGAGGCTTTGGGAACCCAAATGCACCTAAGCACTACTTTCTATCATCAAACCGATGGCCAATCTGAAAGGGTTATTCAGGTAACCTTATACCTCCCTTCGATTCGTGTGTATACATATCAATTTCAATTCTTCCTTATAGATTCTGGAATATATGCTCCGAGCATGTGTTCTTGACTTTGGGAATACGCGGGAGAAATCCCTACCTTTGGTGGAATTTGCTTACAACAATAGCTACCAAGCCTCGATTCAAATGGCACCCTATGAAGCCCTTTACGGGAGGAGATGTAGGACCCCTCTCTATTGGACCGAACTTGGTGAAGGCAAGGTGTTAGGCCCTGACTTACTTCGGAAAATCAAAGAAAGCGTGAGCATTATTCGTGACCGGCTCAAAGCTGTATTTGACCGATAAAAAGTTTATGCTGGTCTAAAAAGAATAGACATTCAGTATGAGGTTGGCGAGAAAGCTTTCCTTAAAGTATCTCTGTGGAAGAAGATCCTTTGTTTTGGCAAGAAAAGGAAGCTAATTCCTCATTTCATCGGTCCATTCGAGGTGATCGAGAGAGTTGGACCTGTTGCCTATCGACTAGCTCTCCCTAAAGAGTTAAACCGGATTCATAATGTCTTCCATGTATCTATGCTACGGAAGTACCGGTCAGATCCTTCCCATGTGATCGAGCTGGAGTCTATGGAGATTCAGTCCAATCTAACATACGGGGAAGAACCTATGCAAATCATCGCACGAGAAGTTAAAAGTCTTCGTAATAAGTATGTGCCCTTAGTAAAAGTCCTTTGGAGAAGTCATTCAGTTGAAGAAGCAACGTGGGAACCGGAAGAGACAATGCAAAGGTAGTACCCTCATTTGTTCAAATAGACTAGAAATTTGAGGATGAATTTTCTTAAGGGGGAGAGTAGTCACATCCCAAAAATCGATAAAGTCGAAATTTGGTTCCGATAACCGAAAATTTTGTATCGGATATGATCTGAAATGTAATCTCTCAATCCTTGTATCCAATTTTGTAACAATGAAAGCTAATTGGGCTTGACTTAAGTTGTAGGGATCTTATTGTAAGAAATTCAAAGCTGAAAATGTTGATTTTGAACTAGGCATATCGGTATGGCTAGACCGGTATCGATACGGTTTGAATTAGGTGTTTCGATGCAGCAGGACCTGTATCGATACGGCCTAACTGCCATAACGAACTTACTTGTTTTAGCCTAGGCGTATCGATACAGCTGTATAGTGTATCGATATGGCCCTCTGCCCAAAATTGTTTTAAGGCCCAAATTAAAAGAAATGGAGAGTAAGGTGCTTAGTCACCTCCTTGCTTGCCTCCCTCACGTGGGATGACTCTGAAAGGGGAACAAATGACCATTGATTGCCTAGAATTGGGAAAAGGGGATAAAGTGATGGAAATAATTAAATAAGCTTTCCCTTGCTTAGAGGAAAGCACCATATTGGTCCTTGGATAGGTGAAAAGTGACTAAATGATAAGCTCCCTAATAAAAGACTAAAGAGAAGCTTTCATCTTTGTGTCCATCATCTTCCGAAAGCTAAACTTATCATTTGCCATCCAACAAGCAAGCACCACCATTGTTGTCTTCAACCTCAAGCTAAGCAAGCACCTCAATTCAATCCTCAACCTTTGATCGATTTCAATACGTTGTTTGAAAGCCTAACTCGCTCAAGAAGTGGAGAATGACCCCTCGTCATCTCTAACAAAAACAAGGCATCGAGGAGTCATAATCTAAGAACCTTGAAAGCTTTGGAGTCAAGGTGAGTGTAGTCGTGTCAAGGGATAGGCAAGGTGCCATCCCGTTGCATTTGTTTTGTATTATAATTTGCATTTTGTTTAAGGGCTTAAGTAGAGCAAGCTTGTGTGGATGCTAATGGTAAGTATGGTAAGTTTCTGACATGGATTGGTATGTGTAAGTTCATATACGATAATTGAATTTAGTTATGTTTGAATTTGATATGAATGTTCTAAGATATGATATGTGGAGCTAAGGATCAACTTGACATCCGATATGATATGGCTTACTACCACAAAGGTGAGTTTATGATGTAATATGTGACATTGGACATTGGATACAATTGGCATGTGTAGCGATATCCTTTTACGCTAAAAAACGAGTTTTATATATTGTTTTGTTTTGAAAATAATGTCTTCCGTGAGATTTTGTAAAAACCGTATTTTATTTATATGTGCGAGTAAATTTTAAAGGCCCCTTTATCCGAGAGTAAATGCCTAACCACCATCATTAAGCCTGATACTGGCACCTTTTACGTTCGGATAAAAGGGCACCGCATTGACAATTTATATTTCATTATGCAATCTTAAAAGCAAAAACTATTAAACACTCATTGACATGGTATTAAAAGCATAAACAAATGAATTCTAAAAAAATAAAAAAAATAAAGACATAATATATAGAGAATAAATAAAAACAAGTATAAACATGAACAAAAACATGCTCCCTAAACTATAATTGAATCAAACATGTTTAAACACACAAATAAAAAATAAACAATATATACGTGACATGACACTAAAACATAAAAAGGAACATCGTAATACTAAACAATAACAAAATGCATGAACATAGATATAAATGACGTGTACAAGAATCAAAACTAAATACAAAAAGAACATAAACGCATGGACACGGTAAAGAGAAGAACAACATGCTTTAAGGTCAAACTAATTAACTATACCATACTTGGACATAAAAAAACCAAAGCAACATGTGCATGACATACATAGAGCAAGAAAGTTACTAAATTAGCAAAGCAACAACTCCACATAAAATTATACTAAAACTTTATCATATGACACAATTTTTATATCAAGGATTTCCCTAATATTAACACAATCATGGCAAGAAACGTACATGGGCTAAAAAACACAATAAACACATAAATTACTCTAAAAAAACTTAAGTTATTTAAATAAAATAATAAAATAAAAAGGGATGCAAGCATGAACTATTGGATTTAATAAAAACAAAATAACATTAACATAACACATATTAATAAATCTCTAAAAACATACCATAACACATGCCAAGCATATTACCCTAGACTAACATATGATCTATAGTGTAAAATAATCGTAAAACTCATGTAAACATGTAAACATACTACCAATTAAAACTAAACATAACATATAAAACAAACATGCACATAACATGAACAAATAAAACATGATATAACCCATATTAATATACATATTGAAAACAAAAACATAAAACATGAAAGCAAATATATACACTTGAGAAAAGCGATGCAAGCATGATGAGAAAATAAAAAACAAAGGATGTAAATATTTAAAATAAGAAAAGGTACTGAAATGTAATGAAATAAAACATAATGGCAGAAATTTAAAGGAAATAAAACCGGATTTAAGGGCGGGATTGCAAGCTTAATGAAACTTAAAAGGACCAATGCTGTAAAATATCTATGCGGCACGCTTGAAATGAAAATTTCAAAAACACGGAGGTCCTTAGGGCTTAATTTGATCAATTGAAAACTAATTTCACTTTAATTTAGGGACCAAATTGAAACAAATTGAAAAGAAATAAGGACCTATGCTGCGATTAACCCAAGGGGCGAGGCAGTTTTGAAAATATTAAGAATGCGGTGGGATTAGACTCTAATTTAACCATTTAAAAAAACCAAAATGCCTATAAATCAAACCAATCTGAACCATTTTCAGCCTTTATTCATTTTTTAAAAACCTATAATAACACTCCCCTTTTCTCTCCAGCATAAAGACAAAAACTTCCCCAGACCTCCCTTATTTCCAGAATTCGGACACAAACCGCCGCCTTTTCCGCCGCTAATCGACGCCGGCAAGGCCTTAATCCACCCCAAAACACCCATTTT
This sequence comes from Hibiscus mutabilis, assembly GCA_019671005.1. Lineage (NCBI taxonomy): Eukaryota > Viridiplantae > Streptophyta > Magnoliopsida > Malvales > Malvaceae > Hibiscus > Hibiscus mutabilis. The sequence continues at coordinate 47,503,549 of CM033721.1, read as the reverse complement.
CCACCCAAAAACACAAATCTACTATTAGATTTTAGGAAAAGGGCCTTCACTTTCTTAGATTTAAGAAAGACCAAATTAAAAACCATTTATTCTACTAAACTGAGACCAGAAACCTTCCCTTTTGGGCTCACCGTATTCGGTTTTAGAACCGATGGCTTGTCACCGGCGGGGGAACTGACGGCCGAAGGTAAGCTTGCCCTTTCTTATTTTATATTTCGAATATATGTATGCATGCAAGAAGGAAAATGAGATGGATGATTACCGATGGAAACTTGTATTTTTTTAAACTGATAACTTGGTAACTGATGATTACAGAGATTTTTTGCTTCTGGTACATATATTGTGATATCTGATCTGTTTAGGTAGAAAATAAGACATGAAAAATACATTTGATTTGATTTTAGGGTACAACTAATCCATTTTCTCTGTCAAAGTGAATCTTGGCCGTTGGATCACATCTGATCCAACGGCTATGATGCTTTGTTGCATGGACGGCTTAGATGCACCCTTATAAACATAAGGCAGCCCGAGATGATGCCACGTGGCATGGAGAAGATGACCGGCCTTGTGCGTGTCTCACACGCGTGAGTGGAGAATCCAACAGCCCGCGTGTGGACTTCACGCGACAGATGAGAGGTCTTCAAGCTTCAACCGTGGCCGTTGGATCTGGATCTAATCCAACGACACTCCTACTGCTGCGTAAAATAAAAAGAGGGTATTAGGGTTATTAAGTCTGATATGGGTTAAGGTTTTTAGGATATTGGGTTGGCCGGTTTGGGCCTGGTGAATGTATTTTTGGATTTTATGTAGTTTGGACTAGACATTCAATTTAATTGGGTTTAATAGGTTTTGGATTTTATTTATATTAGTCTAATAATAATAATACTAATATTAATAATAACAATAATACGCATACATATACATATACGCACACGGACACACATACATATACATATACATACATACACAGGCATTAATACGAACATGCATATATAACATTAACACTCATATATAACACACATTCATACATACAAACAATTAAGGCATACGCGACATGCATACATACGTACAACAAACATCTCATAATAATTACTAATACGTATACATATGTAATATATAGTATACATGCATTCACACACTAATCACACATATATATTAATCACACGTACATAATTAACACACGTACTAATATAACATATGCATACATGCAATAATAATATATATTAATTATTATACTAATAATATTCACAAACCGGATAAAAATGAGTGATTACAGTTGCCCCTCTTTGCCTATTTTTGTGAAACGAGAACAAAGCAAAGATCAAAAGCACTTATTTTTATCCGACATCCCTGCTCATGACTTCAGAATCACGTGTTCTTCTGGAACTCTCCTCTTTTCCTCAGCCGAATCTCCAGGCTCGTAAGTTCTCCTTATATAGAACTTCTTCACCTTTGGTTCGTCTTTGAGATTCTGGAGTTAGGGCTCTTCCTATATGGGGCCTTTCACTGGGGGCTCAAAAATGTAGGCTTCTCCTTTATATAACCTTTATCTTTGATTTTTTCTTTTCTCTTTTTTCCCCTTTTTTCTCTTTTTCTACTTTTTTCCCTTTTTTCTTTTTTTCTTTTTTCTCTTTTTTCTCTTCTCTCCTTTTTCTCTCTTTTTTTTCTTTCTCTCTCTTTTTTTATAAGGCTGTTGATATCTTTGGACTCACGCTACTAAGGCTACCGAATCATGCCCGAATGACTTATTGATGGCTCGAAGGGCTTATCACCATGCTCAAAAGACTTACTAGTGGCCTGAAGGTCTTATCATCATGCCCAAAGGACTTACTAATGGCCCGAAGGACTTAACATCTGGCTTCATGCTACTCTGGCTACCGTCATCTGGCCTTATGCTACTATGGTTGCCACATCATGCCCGAAGGACTTACTGATGGCCCGAAGGACTTATCACCGTGCTCAAAATACTTAATGGTGGCCCGAAGGACTTAACACCGTGCCCGAAGGACTTACCGATGACCCGAAGGATTTAACATCTGGCTTCAAGCTACTCTGGCCACTGTCATCTGGCCTCACGCTACTATGGCCGCCGCATCATGCCTGAAGGACTTACTGATGGCCCGAAGGACTTAACACCATGCCCGAAGGACTTACCAATGACCTAAAGGATTTAACATCTGGCTTCATGCTACTATGGCTACCGTCGTCTAGCCTTAGGCTACTATGGCTGCCGCATCATGCCCGAAGGACTTACTAATGTCCCGAAGGACTTATCACCATGCTTGAAAGACTTAATGGTGGCCCGAAGGACTTAACACCGTGCCCAAATGACTTACCAATGACCCGAAGGATTTAACATCTGGCTTCATGCTACTATGGCTACCGTCGTCTGGCCTCAGGTTACTATGGCTGCTGCATCATGCCCGAAGGACTTACTAATGTCCCGAAGGACTTATCACCATGCTTGAAAGACTTAATGGTAGCCCAAAGGACTTAACACCGTGCCCGAAGGACTTACCGATGACTCAAAGGATTTAACATCTGGCTTCATGTTGCGCGTAATAAGTGCTACGCAATTGTGCAAGTATACACGTCACAAGTAATAAAGTGATACGAGTATCGAGTATCGTCTCCACAGGGATTGGTTTGGGCCACTTTGCTTAAGTTATCTTTGCCTTTGTGAAAATAAAAACACAATTGATAATAGAGGTTTTAATTAACGAGAAAACTAAGAGCAATAAACTAAAAGAATAGATGAAATTAAAATAGAGTGAATAGGCTAGGTTATCATGAGTTGAGGTGTGATAGCCGATTGGATCGTCTTGGTAAAAGAGTGAAAGGGCAACTCAGTTGTCGTGGCAACTTGCACAGCGGGGTTGCCTTGGCAACTAATCGATGGTTGCCTGGGCGACTAGCTGGCAACTACTTGGGCGTCTGGGCAGCAACTTCAAGGTTCGGCAGAGCGTTCTTCAATGGTTTCTTCTTATCCCGAAGTCGAAACTGTAGCTACTTGTGCATGCCTTGATAATACATCCCTGCGTGAATCAAGGGTGAACAACAACCAATCTTGCGCTCCTCTTAGTCGTTGAAATCCTTAACTTATTCCTAAGCCGAATTAATCTTCATCATTCATAGTTTGAATAAAGATCATACTCTTTCTTTTCTTGAATCTAACACTCCTGATATTAGATAAATAGATGAAGTTACGAGATCCTCTCCCAATTCACTCGCAAACAAAAATAAGAACCAAGAATGAATAAACCTTGAATAGAAAAGTGCAAACTCTTATTACCTAAACAAAATCCAATTGTTTCTCACAACCACAAGACACAATAACCTTAGCCAAATAGATTTAGTTCATGGTTGGGTTCAAAAGATATACAAAGAATAATCCCCAAACCATGAATCTAATGGAAGCAAAGAAGAAGAAGAAATCGAACTCTCTCCCCCTTGCTTTCTTGTCGAAATTTCTCTCATCTTGCCCTTTGGAGTTGTCAAAATTTTCCCTCTTCTTGCCCTCTTGGAGTTGACGGCTTGGTGATCTATTTATAGGACTAGGTCAAAGTCCTTCTTTGAGGAGGAAGTTAAGTTGGAATTAAATTATCTTTAAAGAATATAATTCTTTATTATAATTAGATTCCTTCTAGAACTTCTCCTATCTTCTTGGAATTTAATTCTTCTTTAACCTCTTCATGGAAATCAAACTCCTTTGGGATTTAGCTTTGCTCCACGTCATCTTGGGCTTGTCTAGTCATCAATTTCGACTACCATATCACCTTATTCTCTGTCGACAATTGCCCTGGCAACTGGCTCGGAGTCTCCTTCATGCATTGTCCTAGCAGCTAGCTCGGCATCTCCTTCATGCACTGCCCTGGCAACTGGTTCTAGCCTTGTTTAGGCAAGTGATTCTGCATACACACAAAAACACACCAAAGCAACATCGTTTTCCACAAAAATCACCAAGTTATGTAATCAAGCTCAATGGTGGAAAGAAACATGAATTAATGCATGAATGACTAATTATGCAACTAATATGAGCTTAAGTCTAACAATAATATAAGTAAAAAGGGTAATAAAAATAGTACTTTTGAACACTTATCACACCCCCAAACTCGAACTATTGCTTGTCCTCAAGCAATGCAAACTAACAATTACCTGCCAAGACTTTAATCATCAAAGACATGCTTCAAACTTGAATTCAAACCTCGGAACCGTGGCACAAAGTATGATCACCTTTTAATTTTTCGGATAGCACAAAAATTACCCAGAACCAAACTATAATGCTCGTGACAGTGTGTGTGCGTAGTTGTGTACAAGTTGATTTTCAAGATTCTATGTGAACAATAGGCTTTTATCAATTTAATTATCGGGGCATTTATTTATTTTTCACTAGAGCCAATTTTCGGGCACCTCTAGCAAAGTAAGCAATTTCTCATTTTAGTTTAGTCCACTAGAGCCAATTTCGGCCACCTCTAGCGATTCTTTAATGTGCATTAACTACTAGAGCCAGTTTCGGGCACCTCTAGCAAGAAAGTGCATTTACTACTAGAGCCAGTTTCGGGCACCTGTAGCAAGAATTTAACTTTTAATTTTTAATTTTAAATTTACCCAAATTTTAAGCAACCTAAGTTCACTAAGTTTCTTTCAACAAGCCACAACCGTGTAAATTTACCCAAATTCAGCATCATAGTAAAATTCTAAGTTATTTTCATGAAATCCTAATATTAAAGGTTCTTTCAATTAAGTGCAGTGGCAAAAATTCATCATTGGATATTCAATAAGTCTTAAGCAATTAAGTCCAATCAAAGGAATGGCAAACAATTTATGTATCCTAAATGCTATACTTAAGATGAATGCAACTAAACATGGTAACTAACTAATAACAATCCCCCCAAACTCGAGTGAGGCATTGTCCTCAATGCATGCATTAAACAGAAATAAAAATAAAGAAAAGTAAAATGCAAATGAGGACTTACTCCGAGAGTTTGTCGTCGTGGATGATTAGTTTCCTTTTGGTCGGTGTCTTGATTCTCTTGCTTGAACGCGATGGTTGTTTCCTTGTGGCTGATACCGCGTGAATAGCATTGCTTTTATTTGATCCATGTTTGCCGATGCAGGTTCACTTGCCTGGGCATCACTAGTTTCTGTTGCGGTTGCTGTGGCAAGTAGTCGACATTGAATTTCCTTAGCATGGTGGTTGTGAGTCTTGTTGTGGAAAAGAAAAGAAAAAAAAGAAAACCTGGAAACTAAAGATAATGAAAAAATAAAATATCTCCTAAAAAAATAAAGAGAAAAAAATAACCGAAAATAATAGAACAAAATAGTTCAAAAAATAAAAAGAAAAAGAAAAAGAAAAAGAAAATATCGAAAGGAAAGCATGCTCATGCATCTCCTAAGGTGTCAACTTCTTTATTACGTTCTACATGGGCACCGTTGTAGTGCTTCAATCTTTGCCCGTTAACTTTGAATTCATGTTCGTCGGTAATGGACTTGATTATCACGTCACCATGGGAGAATGGTTTGACAACTTTGAATGGTCTCGACCATCTTGATTTTAGTTTTCCCGGGAAAAGTTTTAGCCGAGAATTGAATAAGAGAACTAGTTGCCCTGACATGAATTGTTGCAGCAATAGTTTCTTGTCATGCCATTGCTTTGTTTTCTCCTTGTAGATTCATGCATTGTTATAGGCGAGTGCACGAAATTCTTCTATCTCGTTGAGGTACAACAAGCGCTTTTGTCCGACACTTTCCCAATCCATATTCACGGTCTTGATTGCCCAATATGCCTTTTGTTCGATTTCCACCAGTAGATGGCATGTTTTGCCATAGACAAGTCAGAAGGGGGACATACCTAAGGGTGTTTTGAATGCAGTGCGATATGCCCAAAGTGAGTCATGTAGTCTTACTAACCAATCCTTCATAGAGGGATTTACAACTTTCTCGAGTATACCCTTCAATTCCCGGTTGGAAATTTCTGCTTGCCCATTGGTTTGTGGGTGATATTGCCCGTCCTATGGAAACGATCACATTGCTTGTAAAACTCTTGGGCATCTTTGTACAGTGTTGGCCAATACAAACCGGATTGCAAAACTTTGGCCGCGGTACGAGTTCCTCCAAAATATCCTCTATAGAGTGAAGAATGGCATTACCGGAGTACATTTTGCTGCTCTTTTTCAGGGACACATCGGCGTATGACCTGATTTGCACATTGTTTAAACAAAAGAGGCTCATCCCAAAAGTAATGCTTAGCATCATGGCGGAACCGCTTCTTCCCTTGGTGAGTAAGGCCATAAGGTAAAGTACCACAAACAAGGAAATTAACTAAATCCGCGTACCAGGGTATTGCCGAGGCAAGTGCTACCGTGGCGACTGCTCCCAAGATTGCTGAGTCGTGTGTGCCTAGAGTTGCCGAGGCATATGCCTCCATGGTTACCGAGGCGCGCGCATCAAGAGCTGCTGCGGCGTCGAGGGTTGCCGAGGCATGCACATCCATGATTGTCGAGGCATGTGCGTTAAGAGCTGCTGCGGCGTCGAGGGTTGTCAAGGCATGCACATCCATGGTTGTCGAGGTGTCAAGGGTTGCTGCAGCATCGAGGGTTGCCGAGGCATGCGCGTCAATAGCTGCTACGGCGTCGAGGGTTACCAAGGCATGCACATCCATGGTTGCTGAGGCGTCAATGGTTACTGCGACATCGAGGGTTGCCAAGGCGTACACGTCTGAAGTTACCGAGGCATGCGCATCCATGGTTTTTGAGGCGTTAAGGGTTGCCGAGGCGTGCACATCCATGGTTGTCGAGGCAACTAAAAGTTGTTCATCTGGGAATGCATCGCATATCTCTAAATCCGCGTCCTCCTCCGTGTGAGTTGGCCTAGGACTGCTCCTACCATGAAATCACTTTCATCACACATGAGCTCAAAATGTAGCGTACAATCTGGTAGAACAACAATGGGTGTTGAGGCAAGCTTTTCCTTTAGGGTTTCGAATGCTTGGAAGCAAGAATCATCAAAATTAAAGACTTTATCTTGGTGGGGGTAGTCTCTCGATCACGTCCACCTTGGCTTTGTCTACTTCAATTCCCTTGGATAAAATCTTATGGCCGAGCACTATTCCTTCATCTACCATAAGATGGTACTTTTCCCAATTAAGGACTAAATCGGTTTCTTCACATCTTGCCAACACCTTCTCTAAATTGTCGAGGTAAATGTTGAAGTCACTACAAAAAACGAAAAAATCATCCATGAAGATCTCAAGGAAGTCTTCAACCATGTCTGAAAAGAGTGCCATCATGCATCTTCTAATGTTAGTGCATATTTGAGAAAACTTGAGGATGGTCGTGCATCCGCACCCTCCATCGAGTGACAATATTGCCCCAAAAGAATTGGGCCAATGTGCTCCCAGCTACTCCCCTTTGTGTTACCATGGTGGAGGTGTCTTTCTTTCGTGTTCCCTTGTAGTCCATGCATGCCCTCCACCTTGCTACTATTCCTGAAGGCACAAATATATTAATAGGAAAAATTATATTCATTCCCAACCATTCAATTACCTCATTCTTGTCGACTTCTATCATGGTTGGATGTATCCTTTGTTGTCGTGGCAATTGCTGCTCAAGCCAATTGCCGTGGCAATTAGTTGCCAAAATTTGCTATAAGTCAAGGGATGAACCAATTTTCTGAAAAGCTTTACGAATCCAAGCACCTTTTTCTTTTGGCCTCTCAAACATCTCCATCAGTAGAGATTTCGATGGCTTCAAATCTACCAACATCGGTTCTTCAAGACATACCTGCAATGGACAGGGTAAGTTTTTAAAGAATTCGAAAGGTTCAACCATTACCTACTCATATTCCATTGGCAAAGTATTATCATCTCGTTGATCTTGCATGTGGTCGTGTAATTGCCGTGGTAACTGTAGATGAGAGAAATCTACGAATTCCTGCTTCAACATCAATGTTGTAACCTTCTGGGCACCAGGCTCCTCAGAATTTGCTGTAGTAATGTTGTTCTCAGCTTCATTGAGTGTTGTCGCAGAATTGCTCTGTTCAGGCTCCTCAATCATTGCTGAGGTAATTTGTTGCTCAGGCTCATCATGTGTTGGGTAGTCTCTCTCATTGGCATCCTCTTGACTTGGAGGTTCTAGTTGTTCCCCACACATCGAAGAGCTTTCTTTGCATTGCTCCTTATCCTCTTGCCTTGGGATGTCAGTATCCCCCGGAATGGATTGTTGGTGCATGTTATCCATGACATATGTGGATCTCCTCAATTGATCTTCTGAATCCCCTAAGGTTGCATCCTACTGAGCTATCCTCGTATCCATGGACTTTGATAGCTCTCGAATCTCTTTAATTGATCCGTCAAGTCTAGCCAAGGAAGCTAGAAATGTTTCCTCCAAGGAATTGGAATGCTCTTGAAAAGGACTACATTGCCATGACATATCTGTTGCTGCGGCAAAATTGTTATGGTAAAAAAAAATTTGAGCTTTTTGACCATACCATGAAGAATTTTGTTGCTGGTTCCCTCTATAGTCCTCATGTAGTCATATGCACCGAAAATGTGAGGGAAATTTTTAAACACGTGATGTTCTCCACACATAGCACAAGATTTTTCCACGGTATAGGCTCTTTGGGCTTTTCTCGGTTGGTATAGGTAATTATCAAAGGGTGCAAGAAACTCTTGATTTGATTGATTCATATCTTCCAACATCATCTCTCGAATAGATCAGCTTTTATTTTCCGACATGTTGGTGTCCCTTAACTTGTAGCGCACCTAATTTTTGTTGTTGATAAAACAAACAAAAAGAAAAGTTAGTAAAACTAAGAGAAAAAAAATGCAATAACAAAGACAACTAACACCAATTGCCAATCCTCGGCAACGGTGCCAAAAACTTGTTGTGCGTAATAAGTGCTACGCAATTGTGCAAGTATACACGTCGCAAGTAATAAAGTGATACAAGTATAGAGTATCGTCTCCACAGGAATTTGTTTGGGCCACTTGCTTAAGTTACTGCACTGTGAAAATAAAAACACAATTGATAATAGAGGTTTTAATTAACGAGAAAACTAAGAGCAATAAACTAAAAGAATAGATGAAATTAAAATAGAGTGAATAGGCCAGGTTGTCATGAGTTGAGGTGTGATAGCCGATTGGATCGTCTTGGTAAAAGAGTGTAAGGGCAACTCAGTTGTCGTGGCAACTTGCACACCGGGGTTGCCTTTGCAACTAATCGATGGTTGCCTGGGCGACTAGCTGGGCAACTACTTGGGCGTCTGGGCAGCAACTTCAAGGTTCGGCAGAGCGTTCTTCAATGGTTTCTTCTTATCCCTAAGTCGAAACTCTAGCTACTTGTGCATGCCTTGATAATACATCCCTGTGTGAATCAAGGGTGAACAACAACCAATCTTGCGCTCCTCTTAGCCGTTGAAATCCTTAACTTATTCCTAAGCCGGATTAATCTTCACCATCAATAGATTGAATAAAGATCATACTCATTCATTTCTCGAATCTAACTCTCCCGATATTAGATAAATAGATGAAGTTAAGAGATCCTCTCCCAATTCACTCGCAAACAAAAATAAGAACCAAGAATGAATAAACCTTGAATAGAAAAGTGCAAACTCTTATTACCTAAACAAAATCCAATTGTTTCTCACAACCACAAGACACTATAACCTTAGCCAAATAGATTTAGTTCATGGCTGGGTTCAAAAGATATACAAAGAATAATCCCCAAACCATGAATCTAATGGAACAAAGAAGAAGAAGAAGAAATCGAACTCTCTCCCCCTTGCTCTCTTGTCAAAATTTCTCTTCTCTTGCCCTTTGGAGTTGTCAAAATTTTCCCTCTTGTTGCCTTCTTGGAGTTGACGGCTTGGTGATCTATTTATAGGGCTAGGTCAAAGTCCTTCTTTGAGGAGGAAGTTAAGTTGGAATTAAATTATCTTTAAAGAATATAATTCTTTATTATAATTATATTCCTTCTAGAACTTCTCCTATCTTCTTGGAATTTAATTCTTCTTTAACCTCTTCATGGAAATCAAACTCCTTTGGGATTTAGCTTTGCTCCACGTCATCTTGGGCTTGTCTAGTCATCAATTTCGACTACCATATCACCTTATTCTTTGTCGACAATTGCCCTGGCAACTGGCTCGACGTCTCCTTCATGCATTGCCCTGGCACCTAGCTCGGTATCTCCTTCATGCACTGCCCTGGCAACTGGTTCTAGCCTTGTTTAGGCAAGTGATTCTGCACACACACAAAAACACACCAAACAGCATCTTTTTCCACAAAAATCACCAAGTTATGTAATCAAGCTCAACGGTGGAAAGAAACATGAATTAATGCATGAATGACTAATTATGCAACTAATATGAGCTTAAGTCTAACAATACTATGAGTAAAAAGGGTAATAAAAATAGTACTTTTGAACACTTATCACTTCACGCTACTCTGGTTACAGTCATCTAGCCTCACGCTACTATGGTCGCCGCATCATTCCCGAAGGACTTACTGATGGCCCGAAGGACTTATCACCATGCTCGAAAGACTTAATGGTGGCCCGAAGGTCTTAACACCGTGCCTGAAGGACTTACCAATGACCCAAAGGATTTAACATCTGGCCTCACGCTGCTATGGCTGCCGATCTTTTCTTTCTTTAGTAAATTCTTTGACAATCTTCAAATACCTGTCAAAAAGCAAGCAAAAATTGACATGCATCTATCTATATGATGCATGCAATGTCGTGCTTTCTTTTTCTTCTTCTCTTTTTTTTTTTTTTCTCTATTTTTTCTTCTCTCTTTTCTCTCTTTTACCTCTTTCTTCTTCTTCTTCTCTTTTTATCATCATTTTTCTCTCAATCTCTTTTCTTTCTTTTTCTTATTTATTCTCTTTTTTCTTCTCTTTTCTGTTCTAAAGTCTTACGCTCTGGAAGGTTATTTCTCAGATTTCCTTTCTTCTCTTCTGTTGCAGTATGCCCTTTGATCAGTTATTTATCTGATTCATGTCTTTTAACCCTTTCACGATATAATTCTCTCTCTCTCTTTTCTTTCTTTTTTCTTTTTTCTTTACCTTTCCCTTTTTATTTTTAGACATGTTTTAAAATCCTATGCCCCGAAAAGTCATTCTTTGGATTTCTCCGTTTCCTTTCTTTTTTGCAGTATGCTCAGTTTTGATCTTTATTTCTGTCAATTTTTGTTAAATGAGTACCCGCTCTTGTTCTTTTGCACGAGCACTTGCCTTTCTTCTTCGGGGTCTCTGTCCGCTTCACAAACAAACTCTATATCATGCATGTGCAGAGATTCTTACCATTCTTCTTGTTCTGCATTGCTCCACTCGATCATGAGCTGGGCTACCTTCCAACTCCTTTGACCCAGCATTCTGAGTATTTGTTAGTTTCGTCATCGGGGTGAGCAAAATGCTTCTATGTTCTGAACTTAATCTTAATCTTCTTGCTGCCTCTTGACGGGAACCATTTCTCGATCCTTGTGCTTTAATTCTTTGGAGACTCAATGTTTACCTCTTACCATCCCTCGTATTTTGTAATCTCATTCTTGTCATGGTTCGTCATTCATTTTCTTGAACCAACCAAGGCATCATGGCTGAAACCCGCTTCTTGTTCTTGAGCTGTCTGACACATATGCTCTTGTCATCATCTTCATCCTATACATTGTAGTGTCGTTTCTGGTTAGGTGCTCCAATAATATCCGCAACCTTGTGTTCTGGATCTTATCTCTGAATTAATACATGGAAATATTTGTTGCTTTAACTTTTCAATTTGTTGATTGGCATTCCACTGAAGCGTATCATTTAGATTAACATACAGGATCTTGAAAACATAGAATAGGAGCTCTGTATATCAAGTGCAATAGCATCTTAGATTCAATCATTTAGTAATTCAAGGCTATGAAATCTTCCCAGGTGAATCGGTTCATCCTCATGATTACCGCGTTGCTGCAGAATACTACTCTTTCTCAATTCTCATTATCTGCTCCGCCCCCAAAAGGGGTGGGCTTGTATGACCACTCGAGTGCAAAAATATTACTTTAAGAATAAAGTTCTAGGTGGTGCGAGTTTTAATTTTACCTATGCTATCGTTTATTTTTCTCTCTTTTTCTTTTATCTTCCTTTCTCCTTCTTTTTCTTTTTCCCCTTTTTCTTCCTTTTCTCTTTTTCTTTTTTCTTTTTTCTCTTCTTTTTTTACGCTTTTATCATTATTTGAGGAAATCAATTCGTCACAGTCCTTTGTCTTGAGGACAACGATGGAGCAAACAACATTGCCCCAAGTTACTCGGCATAGTCACGATTTGAAAATATTACCATCGCTCATGAAGCTAAGGTTTCTTGAATTGGATGGTGTATTGCCACCTTATCGCTTCAGCGGAGTGCCCCAAAATTCCCACACTCTTATCTGAACAAGCCTATTACTAGGTTTCGAACATAGGAGTGCTTTTTATTATTCTTTTCTCTTTTTTCTTTCTTTCTTTTTCTTCCTTTTTTTCTCTTCTTTTTTTCCTTCAATTCTTCCCTTTTTTATTCTTTACTGCCTAGAAGATTATGCCTAGAGTTTCAATTTCAAGCAACTCTACATGGTTGACATTTGGAGCTTTCTCCTCCTTGAACATCATCGAAATAGTAGTGATCTTGCTTTGCTGACTAGAGTCTGGTAGGGAAGATCACACCTCACCGTTGTCACAACATCCATCTAATGTCACATCTTGCAATTGATATCCAGTGTCCTACAATGGCGAGAAAATACACATCTATGTGCTTTCAAGAGCATTGTATGTTAAGCAAAATGTGTTCTTCATTGGAATAAAAATCAACAAACATGCCCCTTCACAAAAGATCTTTACCACATGTGGGCCACAGGTAGTAAAGTTGATTCCTTGTATTACTTTAGGAAAGTCTTTTAATGTAGAGACATCTCTGGCTTCCTCAGCACTATGCAGACTTGCCCCTCATCCTTGGTCCTCCACTGCTGGATCAACTCTTGTGTCAAGGTCCCATCATTGATCAGCTTCTTGATCTCCTCAAATAAAGGTCTACATTTTCTGGTGGGATGCCTCGGTGCCCCCATATGGAATTTGCATGTGCTACTCGAGTGAAAACTATGGGCAGATGGATCAGGTGCAATCTTCATCAATCTAGGAGTAAGATAGTGATCCCCTACCAAATTTACGCTCGTCCGAGGAATTTTCCTTGATGACCCTGAGGTGTCAATTTGTCTTCTTCTTTTATGGCCATGCGAACTCTGGAGATGACACTCATTTACCTCTCCGTCTTTATCTATCTTATCTTCGATTCGATCCTTGAACTTAGACCTCAATTTTCCTTCTTTGATCGTGTATTCTATCCTCTCTCCAATCGTCTTGAAATCTTTGAATCTATTTCTCGATTTCTCCAACATCACATTGAAGAAAGGAGAGGGAAGCATTGCATGGAACAGGGGAGTCAACTCTTCTTCCGCTATAGGAGGCTGGACTTGGGTCGCCAAACATCGGCACCTTAGTGCATATTCCCTGAAGCTTTCATTTGGTCTCATTTTCTCATTCAGAAGAAACTTACGACAAGGCGCTAAATCTAAAGCATATATGTATTGACTCAAGAAGGCATTAGCAAGGTCACCCCATGACCTAACTTTGTTTCTGTTCAAACAGTTATACCACACTACTTCAGGTCCCGTCAGGCTATCGTGGAAGTAGTGGATCAACAACTCTTCATTCTTCATGTATCCCTCCATTTTTCTACAAAACATGGTCAAGTGAATCTTCGGGCAGTTGGTTCCGTCATACTGCGCAAATCTGGGAATCTTGAAATCCAGAGGAATGACCAAATCAGGGTTCAAACAGAGCTTTCTTGCATCAAAGGCATCAAACTTCATTTTTCTCTCTTTTTCTCTCAAGTCCATCTTCTAACTGCTCGAATCTTGATTTTTGAGTGTGTTTAATTCTTTTATTCATGATAAAACTCTAATTGTTCTTTGGATTATCCCCAAAAATTTTATGCAAGGTAATGATAATGTTATGTAAAATATGCCATGACTGTACAATGTAATGCAATGCAATCCTAAAATATAAACATGAATGCAGTAAGGTATTGATTCCAAAAATGGTCCCCACAGAACGACGTTCATTGAGGCCAAAAGGTTTCATTATATCAGATATTAGATATTTATAGTTACTGATAAGCTTCAGTGCCTACTTTCTTAACTTCATCCAGTAGTCCGGTCAGCTTGCCTCTGTGGTCCAACACTTGGTCCATGTTCTGACTAAGCCTGCCACCTTGTTGAGCCGCCTTACCTACTCGGTAATATCGATCTTCGGGTCTTCATCTATCCCCTGCTTAGTCTTTCACAGCTTGGAAGTTGTCCTCCTTACTTTCCAACTGAAGAGTGTTGGATTGTCATTGCTCTATCGTAAACTTGTTTCCAAAACTCTTGTTAATGGCTAAGTTATTCTGCAGCTCATCTCTGGAGACTGCCGTACCTATTCCCAATTTCCTCAAACTTACCTAATAACAGCCTGACTTGATTCTCACTTGACTAGTTTCTCTTCTTCCAATATTCTGAGTCGTCCTTCAACTGAACAACACCGTTCATCTATTCTTTAAAGGTGACCCAATCTAATTTTCTTAAACACTCAGTAAAGCTTCTGGTGATCATTCTGCAAATTCAGTTTTATCCAAGTTATCTCTCTCTTATCTGAGCTGGCTGAACTCGAAAGAATATCCCTCTCATAGGATGCCTCTATCTCCGATCTTCAAATTTAACTCGCTTGAGTGACCCACTTTGGTATTACTCGAACTTTGTCCTGGATATCGATTCTTCCTTGACTTTGCCCCTTGGGTGATTGTTAGCTCACTATAGAATTGGGGAACTCCGTCTTCGAAACCCAAAATTCTCATCGTGATAAGATCTTGAACTTGTTCCTCAAGGCCCCGCAATCCTCAATACTGCGACCCAAACTTCCTAAATGGTAACTGCCTCTAGCACGTGTGTCGTAATCTCTCAGATAAGATGATCTCTTCGCTAGAGACTTCACCAAGGTAATAAGGCTCTTCTCGATGAACATTAGGAGTAGTTCGGTGTACCTCACAAGAATCGAGATGTACTTCTTTTCATTACTTGCTTCTCGGGTTTCTTCTGGACCGAGCTCTACTTTTTGAAAGCCCGACTCAGACATACCTTCTACCTGTTTATTGATGCGGATCACAAAAGGGTTCAATTTTTTGTATTTGGTTGGCTTGGAGGTAGAATTCTGACTATCCCGCTCTCTATTATGATCCTTAATCGATTCTTCTTTCGGTTCGATGGATCGCTTACCTGTCGTCAAAGTATTTATCTGATTCATAACTTCTTCCCTCTGCTTCTTTCAACCCTTGCACTTTACTTTGCTCATTACCAGTACCGTGTCTCCTTACCGTGTCTGACCTGAAGTCTTCAGGTAGTTCCTCTTTTATTGTCTCCGATCTTGTTCTGGGACAAAAGCCTGGATCCGTGCCCTCTAATATCTGACCAGACGACCCTTTGCCAATTATGAACGATTTCTGAGATTTGAGAAACCACTTCGGGAATCAATACCCTATAAATGCGAGAATGCATGCAAATGCGGTGTTGATTCTCGAACAGTCTTTAAAAACTTTCAATAGAGAAAATGTCTATTTGCAAGAAATTAATAATGAATTACAGGTAATAGTTGGATTTATTCTGGAGACCTTGACTTCGGAAAGCAAAACCTGTGCTCCACGTCTCGATGTTGTCTTCAGGATGATGGATGACTTCGTCTTCTCCTCTTATTCTACTCCATGGACTCGTGACGTCATGATCTTTATTTTTGTAGCTTCTAAAAAGGACATCAACAAGTGCATGCATAATGCAGACAAGATCTTTTCTTCTGTAGATCTGGGTGCAAACGAATAATGCGTCTAAGTAGGGATGGATTCTATCGATCCTAGGGGAATACTTTAAAACTTTTTGGGATTTAAATTAAAATTCTCAAGGATCATTTGGTTTAAAAATTTCCCCCTTTTTTATTATCAAAAAGTTTTAACTTACTTAAAAAAATAAAACTTTTAGGTTTCTTTTTGTTATTATTATTATTCTGAAAGTTTTGGGAGGGAAAAAGATTCAAAGCAAAATAATAATATTTTCAATTTTTTAAACTAGTTAAATTAAAATCTTTGAGATTTTTACAAAAGGGTTAAATGTGAAGATTTAAAATTGGGGTTCTGCGGCCCTGACTGAATCTTCTGCGTCGCACGTGCCTTACTATCGTACCATCTTCTTTCTCAATTGGTCTTTGCTCGGCCTAACTTGATACTGTAATATTATTGTTTCCGGCAAAGCAGACTTTTTCTATTTTGAAAGCATTTTAATGAACTGTTCTTGAATCAACACCATGTCATGATATGCAACATGAATGAAAATAAAGGCGTTTATTCCGCTGGTAATCACTATTTCGAACGACTTTCATGGGAACTAAAGGGTCATCCAGATTACAAAAAGGGTCCACATTACGAAAGGAGTCCCTATTACAAAAGTCTTAATTACAAAACAAAGTTCTACATATAAGCCCTAGCTCTACCTCCTAGCTCCTCGATAGCTCTGAGCAACTTGATAAACCTTGGTGCTTCTTGCATGTCCGGGGTTACGAAAGGTCAGAGAGCCGTGGCTTCGGTAGCTAAGTCATTCACACGCCTTGCAACTCGTTGTATGTCCACCATCAGGGTCTCGTGTGTATACTTTCGCACTACACACTTGCTCGGCAAATTATTACCTCAAATCTGTTGATTAATCTCTGACCAATGTCGCACAACTGGATCGATGTCGTCCTTCTTAAGACACCTTTTTTCCATGATGAAAGACTTTCTAATCAGGAAAACCACTTGAATCAATGCCTCTATGTAATGTGGATGCAATGATAATGCAACAAAAGTATGTGTTAAATAAAAATAAAAATAAAACACAAAAAGAAATGAGTTAGTACTGGATAAAAATAATAAATACATAAATAAAATGACAAATTAAATAAGGTAAACAAACAAAACAACCCTATTTATCCCGTCTAAAACACCTAAGGTTATCCGTGTGGCTCTAAAGGGGTGGGTTTCTATATGTTCTCTACATGCAGTTTTGGTTCTAGGAGGTACCCGAATTGTCCTCGTTGTCCTCTACTAAGAGTAGCAAGGACCCCGATCATCACCTATTATAGGATCCTTTCAACCAGGTTCAATTCAGGGGACCCATTCGCTTATGTCTACACGAAGGAACGATATCTTTACGAAAGCATAAGGTACTCGAGCCCCAAAGGTACTTACTAGGCCTACACGGGAGAACGATATCTCCACGGAAGCATTAGCGTTTTCCCCCACTTAAAAAAACGGGTTTATATGCCATATTTTAAATGCGTGAAAATAAATGCCAATTAAACTGAATGTTAGTTTAATAGTCATTTTAATCCGGAATTTCTAATATTAATAAAGCGGTAATTATTTAAAAAGCTCGACTCACTTTATTTTGTTTGAAAAAACAAAAAAATTTCCCCAGCGGAGTCGTCATCTGTAGCGATATCCTTTTACGCTAAAAAACGAGTTTTATCTATTGTTTTGTTTTGAAAATAATGTCTTCCGTGGGATTTTGTAAAAACCGTATTTTATTTTGAAAATGGAGTTGTCACCGACCACTTAGGTAGGTCGGACACCATAAAACCAGAGATTTGAAAACTGTTGGGTTCGGGAGTCGGTTACGAATGGGGAAGGATTAGCATCCCCACACCACCCAAAATTGGTACTTTAATAATTACCGCTTTATTAATATTAAACTTTCCGGATTAAAGTGACGATTAAATTAAAATTTAGTTATATGTGCGAGTAAATTTTAAAGGCCCCGTTATCCGAGAGTAAACGCCCAACCACCATCATTACGCCTGATACTGGCCCCGTTTACGTTCGAATAAAAGGGCACCGCATTGACAATTTATATTCTATTATGCAATCTTAAAAGCAAAAACTATTAAACACTCATTGACATGGTATTAAAAGCATAAACAAATGAATTCTAAAAAAATAAAATAAATAAAAAGGTACATAAAAACATAATATATCGAGAATAAATAAAAATAAGTATAAACATAAACAAAAACATGTTCCCTAAACTATAATTGAATCTAACATGTTTAAACACACAAAGAAAAAACAAACAATATATACGTGACATGACACTAAAACATAAAAAAGGAACATCGTAATACTAAACAATAACAAAATGCATTAACATAGATATAAATGATGTGTACAAGAATCAAAACTAAATACAAAAAGAACATAAACGCATGGACATGGTAAAGAGAAGAACAACATGCTTTAAGGTCAAACTAATTAACTATACCATACTTGGACATAAAAAAAAAACAAAGCAACATGTGCATGACATACATAGAGCAAGAAAGATACTAAATTAGCAAAGCAAAAACTCCACATAAAATTATACTAGAACTTTATCATATGACACAATTTTTATATCAAGGATTTCCCTAATATTAACACAGTCATGGCAAGAAACGTACATGGGCTAAAAAACACAATAAACACATAAATTACTCTAAAAAAACTTAAGTTATTTAAACAAAATAATAAAATAAAAAGGGATGCAAGCATGAACTATTGGATTTAATAAAAACAAAATAACATTAACATAACACATATTTAATAAAGCTCTAAAAACATACCATAACACATGCCAAGCATATTACCCTAGACTAACATATGATCTACAGTGTAAAATAATCGTAAAACTCATGTAAACATGTAAACATACTACCAATTAAAACTAAACATAACATATAAAACAAACATGCACATAACATGAACAAATAAAACATGATATAACCTATATTAATACACATATAGAAAACAAAAACATAAAACATGAAAGCAAATATATACACTTGAGAAAAGCGATGCAAGCATGATGAGAAAATAAAAAACAAAGGATGTAAATATTTAAAACAAGAAAAGGTACTAAAATGTAATGAAATAAAACATAATGGCAAAAATTTAAAGGAAATAAAACTGGATTTAAGGGCGGGATTGCAAGCTTAATGAAACTTAAAAGGACCAATGCTGTAAAATACCCATGTGGCACGCTTGAAATGAAAATTTAAAAAACACGGAGGTCCTTAGGGTTTAATTTGACCAATTGAAAACTAATTTCACTTTAATTTAGGGACCAGATTGAAAGAAATTGAAAAGAAATGAGGGCCTATGTTGCGATTAACCCAAGGGGCGAGGCAGTTTTGAAAATATTAAGAATGCGGTGGGATTAGACTCTAATTTAAGCATTTAAAAAAACTAAAACGCCTATAAATCAAACCAATCTGAACCATTTTCAGCCTTTATTCATTTTTTTTAAAAAAATCGATAATAACACTCCCCTTTTCTCTCCAGCAACAAGATCAAAACTTCCCCAGACCTCCCTTATTTCCAGAATTCAGCCACAAACCGCCGCCTTTTCCACCACTGGCCGCCGCTAGTTGACGCCGGCAAGGCCTTAATCCACCCCAAAACACCCATTTTCCACCCCAAAACACGAATCTACTCTTAGATTTTAGGAAAAGGGCCCTCACTTTCTTAGATCTAAGAAAGACCAAATTAAATTCTACTAAAACGAGACCAGAAACCTTCCCCTTTTGGGCTCACCGTATTCGATTTCGGGACCGATGGCTTGTCACTGGTGGGGGAACTGACGGCCGAGAGTAAGCTTCCTCTTTCTTCTTTTATATTTCGAATATATGTATGCATGTAAGAAGGAAAATAAGATGGATGATTACCGATGGAAACTTGTATTTTTTTTGAAACTAATAACTTGGTAATTGATGATTATAGAGATTTTTTGCTTCTGGTACATATATTGTGATATATGATCTGTTTAGGTAGAAAATAAGACATGAAAAATACATTTGATTTGATTTTAGGGTACAGCTAATCCATTTTCTCTATCTTTGCACGTTCTGAACGGTGGTTGAGCTGGTAGTACGGCGACATGGTGGAGGAGACGTGGTGGTGACCCGTTCGGTCAGAGTGAATCTCGGTCGTTGGATCAGATCTGATCCAACGGCTGGGATGCTTTGTTGCATGGACGGCTTAGATGCACCCTTAGAAAGATAAGGCGGCCCGAGATGATGCCGCGTGGCCTGGAGAAGATGATCGGCCTTGAACGTGTCTCACACGCACGAGTGGAGAATCCAACAGCCCGCGCGTGGACTTCACGCGCAGATGAAAGGTCTTCAAGCTTCAACCGTGGTCGTTGGATCTGGATCTGATCCAATGGCACTCCTACAGCTGCATAAAATAAAAAGAGGGTATTAGGGTTATTAAGTCTGATATGGGTTAAGGTTTTTAGGATATTGGGTTGGCCGGTTTGGGCCTGGTGAATGTATTTTTGGATTTTATGTAGTTTGGACTGGACATTCAATTTAATTGGGTTTAATAGGTTTTGGATTTTATTTATATTAGTCCAATAATAATAATAATAATATTAATAATAACAATAATAATAATAACAATAATACGCATACACATACGCACATGGACACACATACGTATACATATACATACATACACAAGCATTAATACGAACATGCATATATAACATTAACACTCATATATAACACACATTCATACATACAAACAATTAAGGCACACGCGACATGCATACATACGTACAATAAACATCTCATAATAATTACTAATACGTATACATATGTAATATATAGTATACATGCATTCACACACTAATCACACACATATATTAATCACACGTACATAATTAACACACATACTAATATAACATATGCATACATGCAATAATAATATCTATTAATTATTATACTAATAATATTCACAAACCGGATAAAAATGAGTGATTACAGCATGCCATAGGGTTATTCATGCTCACCAAGTAAGGGATTGGACTACGGTCCAGGGCTACAGCCCATATGTGGGGGAGATAAGGATGGTTTGTGTAAGGGATATTTTCTGGAGCTACGGCTCAAGGCTCCAGCCTATTTTTGATATGTGTGGTGTATAGGGGAATCCGCGTATCCATTGGTTACCGTGTCCAAGGAAATGATATGTTTATTTGACTTATAATTGCTACATGGAATCATGACTATTGATCTGAATATGATCTTATATGATTGATGCTATGTAAATTGTTAACCAAGCATGCCTATATGTCATTCATGTATTTGATAAATTTATTGTGCATCTGTTATGACTACCTCACTAGGCTATGTAAGCCTAACATTTGTGTGCCTCATGCATTTCAGGATCTTGAAGTATTCCGGACTTCGATCGTGTAGTTGCGGTTGCAAGTCACTTCCATCAATCATATGTATGCTTAACTTTTGCTTTGAACTCCTAGTAAGGTGGCATATGGTTCAAACATGTTATGTTTGCATATTTGGGTATGTGTGTAATGGCCTAATAGTGCCTAGGTGTTGAATTTGAAAGTTGGCATGTTGTGAAATGGAAAACTAGTTAAAAAGGAGCTTAAAAGCACTAAAAGGTGAAAACCAGGTAAATGGAGTCGAAACCCTCTAAAAATTTTGTATGCTATTAAAAATATGGATATTAAACTTGCTGGTAAAATTTGGTTAAGTTTGGACAACGTTCAACAAGTTAATGGATTAAAAACCAGCTAAAATCTATCATTACAGGGCAAGCCTATCAGTACGGGTGATGGTGTATCGATACGGCCTTGCATAATTGGACTAAGTAAAATAGGGCGTATCGATACGCAAATAGGGTGTATCGATACGGATTTGGACAATAATGTAACATCCATTTCCCGTATTTATCACCAAATACGAGTCAGTGATGTTACTAACAAAGATTAAACCCTTATATTTTCTTAATATAGAAATTGGCAGCCTGCACTGCCTTTACTTAAAAAAATTTATAGACATCGAAAATTCATTCCGAAATTTTCTAATTAAACTAGATTCATTAATATTTCTAACCATATAAATTATTAGCCTAAATTCATTACACAAAAATTTAAATAAATCCTTAGATTTACGTCACAGCTCAGAATTTTAAAAATTCTGCTACCCTATTTTCTGACCTTCTGTCCAATAAAAATTCATAACTTTTTACATACAACTCGAAATCAGTCACCGTTAATTTTAAGAAACTAGACAAAATTTTTAGTTCATACATATAAGATTCACTGTCTAATTCCAATTGTGGAATTTATGCTGATTTTTCGAACACACTGCTTTTGCATACATTTTTGGGCAGATTTTTAAACTTTCTATCTTAGAATCCATATTTACTAAAAACTTAGTCCATTACCATTTATAACCATAATAGGACTTACTAGGTTCATCATACATATTCAACAACTATTAAGCCACCATATTTAGTGATAAGTTATTACAAGCCCACTAATTATACATGCCATCTAGTACATTTCCAAAAGAAAGGATGGATGCCATTACATTACTATGAGTATGGAGATATACCTCCCAAAATATGAAAGTGATGCTCGGCTACTCTTCACTCGAAGCTCCTTTAAAACCTACGAATGAAAGTCATCATATGCTAAGCATATACTTAGTGAGGCAACGACATTTAATTCAAATGCAATTTAACATAGGTATCAATATATTATAGTGACAATGCATATGATCACCTCCCATTTTATGCATTTTAACATATATGACATGATATATATATGGTAATATATTACATGGTAATAACCTTGATTCTTACCAATACCGTTGCCATATTCATCATCGAGCTTTCAAGTCTTTTTAACCTGTTTTTCAATTCATTTAGCCCAAGTATTAAATTAAGGAAATTTTTGCTACGCGAGTCATCCCCCCTATACTTACTTGAGTATAGTATATTAGGAGCACTTTACTGGAAGTGCTTAACACCGAAGTGTTTTTGTATACTTACCGGAGTATACAATTATTAATTATTTTGCACTTTACCTGAAGTGCTTATAATAAATTGCACTCTACCGGGAGTGCTAAAATGTTTATACAGTTGTTTATGACTCTATGGGTATCCAACTATACTTTTAATTTCCTATCTCATACTTTGGGCTTTATATCAATCATAATCTCATACATGGCAACATATATACATATTAAGCAATTCATACGTAAAATAACATTCCATGGATAAGTAGTGATCCATGCATGTATTCTCAATTCTGGACATATTTTTAACATGTCAATTATATAATGAATGACATAAAAATCATGCTATGCATGCATTGCACTCACCTTGACACTTTCAAAGTTATAATTTATACTAGCCTCACTAAGCTCGATCGTACTTTCTATCTTCTTTCTTCACTCGTTTGTACTCGAACTCGATTGTTATGTGTTTGTACATTAAATACATGACACAAGCGACCTTAAGTACATGTCCAACCTTTACTAATACATGTACATACCAATATGGAAAAATTAATATTTTCAACCAAGTACTTCTTTGTAACCACCATGCTCGCAATACTTTAATCTCATCTCAAATTACACATTACAACCAATAGTTTGATAATCTCCCTTTAAACCCTAAATTCTTTCTCTTAGGGTTTATAAACTTCCACATTTCATCTCCATTTTCAAAAATATTAATACCAAAATGATCATTGTATCATAGCAAACAACATACCCATGCTTCTTGAATATTTTCCAATTTTTCACTTATTTCACCCAATTTACACGATTCACAAATTGGTCCTAAAATGATGTTTTCTTCAATCCAACAACATAATTCAACTTAGAAAACATCATTCCAATCAAATCCATCATCAAAATAATTTTTACAAACTTTCCCCTAGTATTATTCATTTTGCTGAAATGGTCCCTATAGGTTTATCAAGAAGTTTTCATCATTTCAAGCATCTAAACAGCACTACAACACCATTTCCAACTTGATTAAGCCTTAAAACATGAAATCTTAACATGCTCTTCAACCACCCTAATCATTAAACTCAGCTTAGAGATGTGGAAACTAAGCAAAACTTATGTCAAAAGATAGAGAATTCAAAGGAGATCAATTTCTTATTTCATGTCTCTAACCAAAAACCAAGTAAATCAAGCCAAAAATTGAATTGAAATTTTTGCTCTTACCTTGCTAGGGGTCTCGGCTACTTGGGAAAAAGATGGGCAAATTTCTAGTCTTTTCTATCTTTAATTTTAATGCCAAATGTCTTCTAATCTAGCTATATAAAAATAAAAATCTCTAAAATAATCAAATGAATATTTCACCCCTTAGTTATAACCAATCACAAGCCAACACCTATATTTTATCCTCTTCCATAATAAATTTTCATTAAAAAGTATAGGTGAAATGTCTAAAATGCCATTAATGAAATAATTTATTTTCAAAAATGCCATTCCACCACCTATACAAAATACTGAATAGAATAGAATCTAAACTGAATTAAAAATGATTCAAAACTTCGATGTTATGCTCTTCGTGTCTTTTTAAGACTTCCTTCAAATTTTCATAAAATTTCGAGCTCATACGATTACCCGAATTACACTTAAACTTTAACCGTAATTTCCCAATAAAAGAAACATCAGATCAAACCATAGTTTTTATATTCGATCCACACCCTTAGATGATCTATCTATTTATGGAATAAAAATAATTATTGGGAAAATTACCATGTTGGTCCTTGAACTTTTCTCAACTTTTCACTTTTGTCACCAAACTTTAAAACTTTACGTTTTAGTCACTGAACTAAAACCACTAACTTTTGATTCTTTACGTTTTGGTCACTAATCAAATAATGGGATATTACAATTCTCTCCCCCTAAAAAAATTTGTCCTCAAATTTTTAGAACGTACCTGGATTAAACAAATGCGGGTACTGTTCTTTCATTCGTTCTTCAGTTTCCCATGTGACTTCTTCCACTTTGTGGTTTTTCCAGAGCACCTTAACCAATGGAATCGATTTGTTCCTCAATTTCTTCACCCCATGAGCTAAAATCTTTACTGGTTCTTCTTCAAATGTCAAATCAGGTTGCATCTCAACTTTCGCATGAGAAATGACATGAGAAGGATCCGACCTATATTTGCGAAGCATCGATACATGAAAACAACATGAATTTTGCTCATTTCTGGTGTTAAAGCCAATTGATACACCACCGGTCCAACTCTTTTCAAGATTTCATACGGACCAATGAATCTAGGACTAAGCTTGCCTTTTCTTCCAAATCTCATTATTTTCTTCCATGGTGAAACTTTCAAAAATACCTTTTCTCCTACCTGATACTCAGTATCTTTTCTTTTTAAATCTGAATAAGCCTTTTGTCTATCGGAAGCTGCCCTTAGATTATCTCGAATTATCTTCACTTTTTCTTCTACCTCTTGAATCAAGTCAGGCCCGATAATCTTGCGGTCTTCTAACTCAAACCAATTTAACGGTGTCCGGCATTTTCTTCCATATAAAGCTTTATATGGTACCATTTTAATACTTGACTGATAACTGTTGTTATACACAAATTCAGCCAATGGTAAGTACTTTTCCCACGAACCTGCAAACTCAATGACACACTCTTAGCATATCTTCCAAAATCTGAATTGTCCTCTCTGATTGTCCATCAGTTTACGGGTGGAAGGTAGTACTAAAATGCAATCGAGTACCTAATGCTTCCTGTAGTGCTTTCTAGAATCTAGAAGTAAACCTGGGATCTCTATCAGACACAATGGAAATAGGAACTCCATATAATCTAACAATCTCCCGAATATACAACTCTGCATATTTATTCAAAGAGAAATTTGTTCTGACGGGTATGAAATTTGCTAATTTGGTTAATCGATCCACGATCACCCAAATTGAGTCTTTCCTACTTGGTGTCAATGGTAATCCGGTTACAAAGTCCATAGTCACTTTTTCCCATTTCCATTCTGGAATAGCAATTGGTTGAAGTAACCCTGATAGCACTTAATGTTCTGCTTTAACTTGCTGACAAGTTAAGCATTTAGACACGAATTCAGTTATAGCTCTTTTCATTCCTGACCACCAAAAACGGCTCTTCAAATCTTGATACATTTTATTTCCTCCCGGGTGCATCGTTAAAGGACTATAATGTGCTTCTTTAAGAATTTCCTTTTTCAATTCATCATCTTCAGGAATATAAGCACGTCCTTTATAATATAAACATCAATTGGACTTTACTTCGAAGTCTGAAGATTCTCCCCTTTCAGCTTTCTTCTTTTTCTCTAAACAATTTTCATCTGTTTCCTGTGATTCTTTTATTTTGCCTATCAAAGTAGACCTGATGTTCAGCTCAACAAGTAGAGCACCATCATCCAATATTGATAATTGAGCATTCGATATCCGCAGGGCTGAAAACATCTTTTGGCTAAGTGCGTCTGCCACCACATTAGCCTTTCCCGGGTGATAATCAATAATTGCATCATAATCCTTAATTAGCTCAATCAATCGCCTTTGTCTTAGATTCAACTTCTTCTGCATTAAAAGATATTTCAGGCTTTTGTGGTCTGTGTATATATAACATCTTTCACCATATAAGTAGTGGCGCCAAATTTTTAAAGCAAAGACAACCGCAGCTAATTCCAAATCGTGAGTAGGATAATTCCTCTCATGAGTTTTAAGCTGCCTAGAAGCATAAGCCACCACTTTCCCGTCTTGCATAAGTACACAACCCAAACCATTATGCAATGCATCACTATATACCACAAAATTCTTACCTGATTCAGGTTGAACTAACACCGGAGCTTCTGTCAAGATTTTCTTCAATCTTTCAAAGCTTTCTTGACATTCTTTAGTCCACATAAAAGGTACATTCTTCCTAAGCAATTTGGTAATAGGTGCAACAATCATTGAGAAATCTTTCACGAACTGGCGGTAATACCCTTCCAATCCGAGAAAACTTCTAACCTCTGCAACATTTTTAGGAGGTTTCCACTCCATGATAGCTTGAATTTTCTGAGGATCACCCCGAATTCCTTCAGCCGATACTATATGTCCAAGAAATGTCTCCTTGGAAAGCCAAAACTTACATTTAGATAATTTGGCATATAATTTCTTCTCCCTCAAAATCTGAAGAACTATTCTGAGATGAACATCATGATCCTCCTTGGTTTTAGAATAAACCAGGATATCGTCTATGAATACCACTACAAACTGGTTCAGATATGGCTGAAAAATTCGGTTCATCAAATCCATAAATGCTGCTAGGGCATTAGTTAATCCAAACGGCATCACCACGAATTCATAATGACCACATCGAGTCCTGAAAGCCGTCTTTGGAATATCCTGCTCTTTAATCTTCAATAGATGATAGCCCGATCGAAGATCAATCTTAGAGATCACTGTTGCCCCCTTTAATTGATCAAAGAGATCATCAATTCTTGGCAATGGATATTTATTCTTTATCGTCACTTTATTAAGTTGACGATAATCGATACACAATCTCATCGATCCATCTTTCTTCTTTACAAATAATACAGGTGCTCCCTATGGTGATATGCTTGGTCGTATAAAACCTCAATTCTGCAATTCTTGTAGCTGTGATTGGAGTTCCCGGAGTTCAGCAGGTGCCATACGATATGGTGCCATCGATATGGGTGTTGTACCAGGTAACACATCAATTCCAAATTCTACCTCTCTATTTGGAGGTAGTCCCTGTAATTCTTCTGGGAATACATCTGGGAATTTCCGCACCATAGATATATCTTATATTTTCACTCCCTTCTTCAAGGTATCAATTTTGGGAGTTGGATCTATTTCACGACCATCCATCAACATTTCATTCACAACAACAACCAAAATAACATCACTACGATGATTCGGCTTCTCCCCCATGAATATTATTCTTGATCCATTTGGTGCCTTTAAAATTGATCTTTTTAATCGGCACTCCACCACAGCATCATATATAAATAACCAATCCATCCCCAATATTATTTCAAACTCACAAAATGGTAATTCCATAAGGTCAGCGGGGAAATCCACACTCTGAATTTTAATAGGACACTGACGGGAAATCCTCTTAACCTTAGCACTCTGGCCTAACGGATTGGTTGCTACCACCTCACTTTTAATTAGTTCTACTAGAATGTTTCTTTCTATTATGATTCTAGAACTAATACATGAATGAGTGGAACCATGATCAATTAGTGCAAAAATAGGTCTATTAAAGAGTTCAAGCATACCTGATATCAAGTCAGGATCATCTTTACTCTATGTGGTCTTAATATTATATACACGAGCATGAGCTTTGCCTTTCAGATTTGATGCAACTTCCGATGCACCTTGATGGGAATTCCCCCCTCAGTTCCCTTTATTTCTATGAGAAACAGCCACCGATTGATTCTCATGTAATTTTGGACATGCTCGTTTGAAATGACCCGACTTCCCACATTGATAGCATATTGTCTCCGGTGCATACCAACATCGACCAGGATGTCTTCTTCCACAAGTCTTTCATTCAGGTCTATCCCAAAGTCCATCACCTTTACTTCCACTAGTTTTATTGTGGACTTGCTTGGATTTAACCATAGAAGAATTCTTCTTTACGGACGACATCGACCCAACTGATCCTTGCTGCTGAAAACCTTTACCCGATTTAGACCATAGGGTAAAACACTGGGGCTTCCAGGTCGCTTAATTAACTGTGTTTTCTTCTTAGAAGCTTTTTCTTGCTCCACCCTTTCTATTCCTTTAGCTCGGTTAACCGCCACTTGAAATTCAGACAAATCAATAGCAACCTAGACTTTCTTATACTCCGGATCTAGGCCCCCCACAAATTTATTAACTCTGTAGCAAACTGGCTAAGCTTATTAAACTCACACTCATATATCGATCTACCTGCTTGCTTTAGATTCATAAACTGAGTCCTCATATCCTCGATAAAAACATCACTAATGTACTGTTCTGGAACTCTTTTAAAAAGAATTCCCAAGTAACTCGTTCCCGAGGAATCTGAGAAGTAATAGTGGTCCACCAAATTCGAGCAGGCCCCATCAGAAGTGATGTTACACCTTCCAGTCTTCCTTGATCATCACACCTGATAGAGTCCAACATAATTTTAATATCATTTAGCCAAAAGTCCGCAGACATCGAATCAACATCAAAATCACCTTGAAACTCTGATGCCTTCAACTTCCTCAACTCCCTTGGCACAAACATTGGTTTCGGTCTATTTAAGATATCATCTAATGCCTGCAGGAACAGTCCACGATCCTGAACCGGCATGTTTTGTTGTCCTTGTGCAGGTTCCTGACCTTGATATTGCTCCTGAGGTACATTCTGATTTACCTCGTTACTTCCACTCTGCACAGGAACCTTTTGTTCAAACGCATGTCTAGAAGCCTAATGGTCTGACATCTGAACAGAACACATTTTCAACAAGTTTCTTAATATAGAGTAGCATTACTAATTATAGAGCATCAGAGTATCTGCACATAATCATTAGTAATTATGACATCCTAGTGGCATCTATACAATTCCCACTCATTTTTAAATTAAATTTCTATCCAGAATCGACTAAACCTGAGGCTCTGATACCAATAAATGTAACATCCCTTTCCCGTATTTATCACCAAATACGAGTCAGTGATGTTACTAACAAAGATTAAACCCTTATATTTTCTTAATATAGAAAATTGGCAGCCTGCACTGTCTTTACTTAAAATTTATAAAAAAAATTATAGACATCAAAAATTCGTTCTGAAATTTTCTAATTAAACTAGATTCATTAAGCTTTCTAACGATATAAATTATTAGACTAAATTTTTTACGCAAAATTCTAATAATTCCTTAGATTCACGTCACAGTCCAGAATTTCAAAAATTCTGCTACCCTGTTTTCTGACCTTCCGTCCAATAAAAATTCATAATTTTTTACATACAACTCGAAATCAGTCACCGTTAATTTTGTAAGAAACTAGACAAAAGTTTTGGTTCATACATATAAGATTCACTGTCTAATTCCAATTTTGGAATTTATGCTGATTTTTCGAACACACTACTTTTGCATACATTTCTGGGCAGATTTTTAAACTTTCTATCTTAGAATCCATATTTACTAAAAACTTAGTCCATTACCATTTATAACCATAATAGGACTTACTATGTTCATCATCCATATTCAACAACTATTAACCCACCATATTTAGTGATAAGTTATTCGAACTCCACTAATTATACATGCCATCTAGTACATTTCCAAAAGAAAGGATGGATGTCATTACATTACTATGAGTATGGAGATATACCTCCCAAAATATGCAAGTGATGCTCGGCTACTCTTCACTCGAAGCTCCTTTAAAACCTACGCATGAAAGTCATCATACGCTAAGCAGATACTTAGTGAGGCAACGACATTTAATTCAAATGCAATATAACATCGGTATCAATATATTATAGTGACAATGCATATGATCACCTCCCATTTTATGCATTTTAACATATATGACATGATATATATATATAGTAACATATTACATGGTAATAACCTTGATTCTTACCAATACCCTTGCCATATTCATCATCGAGCTTTCAAGCCTTTTTAACATGTTTTTCAATTAAGGAAATTTTTGGTACGCGAGTCATCCCCCCTATACTTACTTGAGTATAGCACTTTACTGGAAGTGCTTAACATCGAAGTGTTTTTGTATACTTACCGGAGTATACAATTATTAATTATTTTGCACTTTACCTGAAGTGCTTATAATAAATTGCACTCTACCGGGAGTGTTAAAATGTTTATACAGCTGTTTATGACTCTATGGATATTCAACTATACTTTTAATTTCCTATCTCATACTTTGGGCTTTATATCAATCATAATCTCATACATGGAAACATATATACATATTAAGCAATTCATACGTAAAATAACATTCTATGGATAAGTAGTGATCCATGCATGTATTCTCAATTCTGGACATATTTTTAACATGCCAATTATATAATGAATGACATGAAAATCATGCTATGCATGCATTGCACTCACCTTGACACTTTCAAAGTTATAATTTATACTAGCCTCACTAAGCTCAGTTGCACTTTTTGTCTTCTTTCTTCACTCCTTTGTACTCGAACTTGATTGTTATCTGTTTGTACATTAAATACATGACAGAAGCGACCTTAAGTACATGTCCAACCTTTACTAATACATGTACATACCAATATGGAAAAAATAATATTTTCAACCAAGTACTTCTTTGTAACCACCATGCTCCCAATACTTTAATCTCATCTCAAATTACACATTACAACCAATAGTTTGATAATCTCCCTTTAAACCCTAAATTATTTCTCTTAGGGTTTATAAACTAAAATTTGGAAAATTCCACATTTCATCTCCATTTTCAAAAATATTAATACCAAAATGATCATTGTATCATAGCAAACAACATACCCATACTTCTTGAATATTTTCCAATTTTTCAGTTATTTCACCCAATTTACACAATTCACAAATTGATCCTAAAATGATGTTTTCTTCAATCCAACAACATAATTCAACTTAGAAAACATCATTCTAATCAAATCCATCATCAAAATAATTTTTACAAAATTTCCCTAATATTATTCATTTTGCCGAAATGGTCCCTATAGGTTTATTAAGAAGTTTTCATCATTTCAAGCATCTAAACAACACTACAACACCATTTCCAACTTGATTAAGCCTTAAAACATGAAATCTTAACATGCTCTTCAACCACCCTAATCATCAAACTCAACTTAGAGATGTGGAAACTAAGCAAAACTTATGTCAAAAGATAGAGAATTCAAAGGAGGTCAATTTCTTATTTCATGTCTCTAACCAAAAACCAAGTAAACCAAGCCAAAAATTGAATTGAAATTTTTTCTCTTACCTTGCTAGGGGTCTCGGCTACTTGGGAAAAAGATGAGCAAATTTCTAGTATTTTCTATCTTTAATTTTAATTCCAAATATCTTCTAATTTGGCTATATAAAAATAAAAATCTCTAAAATAATCAAATGACTATTTCACCCCTTAGTTATAACCAATCACAAGCCAACACCTATATTTTATCCTCTTCCATAATAAATTTTCATTAAAAAGTATAGGTGAAATGTCTAAAATGCCATTAATGAAATAATTTATTTTCAAAAATGCCATTCCACCACCTATACAAAATACTAAATAGAATCGAATCTAAACTAATTTAAAAATGATTCAAAACTTCGATGCTATGCTCTTCGGGTCTTTTTAAGACTTCCTTCAAATTTTCATAAAATTCCGAGCTCATACAATTACCCGAATTACACTTAAACTTTAACCGTAATTTCCCAATAATAGAAACATCAGATCAAACCATAGTTTTTATATTCGATCCACACCCTTAGATGATCTATCTATTTATGGAATAAAAATAATTATTGGGAAAATTACCATGTTGCTCCTTGAACTTTTCTCAACTTTTCATTTTTGTCACCAAACTTTAAAACTTCACGTTTTAGTCGTTGAACTAAAACCACTAACTTTTGATTCTTTACATTTTGGTCACTAATCAAATAATGGGATATTACAAATAAGGTGTGAAAATTAAATTATATCCATACGACCTTAGGTTGTACCGAAATGAGTCAACCTTAGTCAACGCGTATCGATACGGGCTTAGGGGTATCGATACCGCCTTGTTACCCTTGAAACTGGAATTTGGGAAACCATCTTAGCATACCGATACGGTCTTAGGCGTAGCAGTATGGGATTAGTTAATTTTGTTAAAAGTCTTAAATTATAGTTTTAAATAGGTTACAGATTGGTCACTAACACTTGTACAACCTAATTGGATAGGTAAACAACCTCCGTTAGTAATGAAATTTCATAGGTTAATAATTAGTAAGTTTAATTGTAGTTTAGTGAAAAGAAATTCCGATAAGGACCTCTAATTTATAAAATTTACAATTTAGTCCATATATTTGAAAAAGTTTAAAATTGATCCCTAAAAATTGAGTAAGCTATTAATGAGTAGTTCATTTAAGTCTTAAAAAGGGATAAATAGACTTCTCGAATAAGTTTCTGAACTCTGAATGTGTCTCTGAACCTCTGGTAGCACTTTCTAACCCGGTTCTCCACCAGCCCGGGAAGAGGGTGTTATAGGGTACATCACATTCTTTGACTCTCATCTGATAATACGTGGACCTTAAATCGATCTTGGAAAATACAGAGGCATCCTTAAGTTGATCGAATAGGTCGTCAATTCTTGGCAATGGATACTTATTCTTGATAGTTACCTTGTTCAACTGTCGGTAGTCAATACACAATCTCATGGAACCATCCTTCTTCTTGACTAAGAGAACTAGGGTTCCCCAAGGTGAGTAACTCGGTCGAATAAAGCCTTTATTCAATAGGTCTTGAATTTGAGCCTTCAGCTCCTTGAGCTCGACGACTTTCATACGGTAGGTTGCAATGGAAATTAGGGCAGTCCCAGGCTGCACTTCGATGCCAAATTCAACCTTCCTGGTTGGAGGTAAACCTGGAAGTTAATCAGGAAAGACATTAGGGAATTCGCACATTGTGTTGGCTTCGAATGTCAAAGCATTCAGGGAAGGATTTCTTGAGTTCATCAATACAATACTCTCCTTGCCAAGGCCTCGAAGGTACAACTTCCTCTTACTACAATCTACCCACGCTTGATGTTCACTGAACCAATCAACCCCAATATAACATCAAATTCGTGGATCGATAATGCTAGTAGGTTGGCCAAAAAAGGAATCTCTTGAATCAATAAGGGACAGTTCTTACACACAAAGCTTATAGTGACACAATCACCCAATGGATTGGTTACATAGATTCTCGATACTATAGGTTTAGAAGATAATCTATGCTTCTTGACTAACACAGTACTTATAAAGAAGTGGGTAGAACCAGGATCAATCAATGCATACAAAGGATGTGAATACAATTCAATAGTACCTACAATGACATCAGGTTCATCCTCCTCTTCCCTGCTTCTCACATGGTACATCTGGGTAGGAGCCTTCGATTCTTGTCTACTCGGTGCCTTCCTAGAGCCACTAGGTCTTCCTACAGCTCTAGATGATCCTTTCCTTGATCTCTTACCTCAAAAGGACTAAGTAGGGGATGCAACACTAGCCGATGTAGCAGTAGACTTGGTTGCATTAAGAGGGAAATCTCGGATGAAGTGGCCTTGTTCACCATAATAGAAACAAGCTCCAGTCTACTTACGGCACTGAGCTGCTGGATGCCTGGTCTGACAATAGTTACAAACATGATACTGAGAGCTTCGATTCAAGCTTCTAATGCTTTCAACTGCGGCCGTCTTGGCAAGGGACCGAGTCATAGTCTGTGGCCTCTCAATGTTCCCAAAATGGGAAGGTTATGGATACACATTCTACTTAGGGCCAGAATACTTCACTTTCTTGCTCCATTTGGGAGGTCGAGAATCGTCTCTAAACCTCTTTTCTGATTTGCCCTACCCACTAGTCTTTTGGGCTTTTTGCGATGCTTCATTGGCATTTACTCGATTCATAAGGTCTTGAAAATCAGTATTACTCGATGTTGTGAGCATAGGGCAAAGTTCGTCAGTAAGAACGACAATGAACATTCGACATTTTTCTTCTTCTTTAATGTACTGGCTCCATATCTGCAGTATTTACAGAAGTCATGGATGTACTGCTCGATAGGTTGCCAACCTTGCTTAAGGTGGAGAAAAATACTGCATCTCTTTGAAAGATAGAACTCGTTGATATACTTTTTTTAGAATTCTCAGAGAAATAATTCCCAGGTTACTATCTCCTTAGAGACCGTGAGAATAATATTCTCCCACCAGTGAAGTGCCTCGTTAGCAAGCAACGTGAGGGCACACTCTAGCTTGTGTTCGTCCGAACAGTACAGCTGCTTATTCAGGATTCTCAGGGTGTTATCCAACCAATACTCAGCCACTTCAGGATTGTCATTATCCTGACCAATGAAGGTATAAGCTCGGTACTGTGATAACTTGTCAATAGGAGCACGAGTATATTGGACAACGGATGCAGTAGGCTATACAATCTGCTCAGCTCGTATAGCAGCCATAAACTACTTGGACATGTCATCCATGTTCCGGTAACATTCTACCTGACAGTCAGCACCTCAAGTCTGGTGCCCTATACAAGAGGGTCCTACGGATTTCGAGGATCTCCCCCTTATCTCCACACCATGCGTCAATGAGCCGGTAGCTAGCTCAATAATATGGGTTTCATTTGTTTCACATATAACTATAACATAAAGAGATCAGATTAGTCGGCAAGTTACAATTTACACATTATTTGACTCCTAGGTGGCAAAGTAACATAATAACAATACAATAGGCTTCAGTCTAGTCCTAGAATCGACTAAACTCTAGCTCTGATACCACAAATGTAACACCCCTTTCCCGGCCTGAGAGAAAATTAGGTAAGAAAGCATTACCGAAAAATAATACAGTGAACGGTGCAAATATTTTAATCAAAAATAAATGTTTAACTGAGCGACGCGATACTATATCAATATACAAAAGAAATGACTCGATACAGAACTACATTAATCAGTTTAGGGGCCAATTTTAAACTTTTATGGACTTTAGGGACTAACCTATAAATTCAAAAAATTAGAGGTCCTTTAATGAAATTAGCCATACAACAATGAATTTCAACTCATAAACAATAAGCATACAGACTTTCATGGCATTTCGATATCAATTACCCCTTCCATTAAGCTAAACAATGATCAGTGGCCAATATGCAATGTGTTAAACTTATTCCAATCAACTTACAACTGATTTACCTATATCGGTATTGGGACTCGTAAGGCCATATCGATATGCCTATTTCATGAATATTAAAATGGTTAAGAACGATTAAGCCTGTACCAATACGATGCTTGTTTGTATCGGTACAAGACACATGGTTTATAATTTATCAGATTTCAATGACCAAAACTGGTATCAGTACGGTTAGAGACCGTATCGGTACAAGTTAACCAGGTTGACCTATTTCGATATGCCTAGAGGCCGTATAGATGCATTTAATTTCTTAGATTCCTATAATACCTTAAAATTTTGGGTAGTGACCAAAATGAATAAAATGAAAGTTTGAGGACTAAAGTATAAACTTAGGAAAAGTTTAGAGACTAAATTATAATTTTCAAAAGTTATGTATTTTAGTTCCGTAAATGAATAGTTTACCCCCAATAATGAAGTTTTTGTGTTACTCGAATTTTTGGTACGAAATTTGTGTTAAAAGCTATAAAGAGTTAAAGTTCGAGAAGAATTAAGATAATCGGATCGAATTGAATAAATGAGATATTTTGTTAAAAGATAGGGCAAGTTTAAAAATATATTTTCCAATGCCTTATCTTAGAAGAACTTAATATGGGCCATTGGATTAAATTAGATTTTCTATATTAAATATGAGCCGTTAGATAAAAATGGCAAGATTGTAATTTTAGGAAATTACAAGGGAAAAATTGGTAACTACTAACTTGATGGTTTATTTTTGAACCTTGGATGAATAAATTAATATGTGGCAATATGAGAGACATTGGAGATCAAGGGTAAAATAGTCATTTGACTATTAAGGAGATTTTTATTTGAAATCTTTTATAAATAGGTGACAAATGGTCTAAATTGAATAAAGAGAAAGTTCAAGACTTTTCCTCATAGTTTCTCCAAAGTGCCAAAATCTCTACCTAAGGTATGTGACATTTTCTTTTTGATTTTTCAAGCCAATCTAGTAGGATTTTGAATGAAAGTGTGAAACGTGAAATTGATCTACATGAAATTCTCTATCATTTGGTATTAATTGTTCATACTTTCCATGCTTGAATCTTGAGTTCTTGAAATTAGTGGATGAAGAGGGTGTTGGATTCTGATATGGGAATGATTGATTATGCTTAGAAATGATGTTTTGAATTTTAATTCATGCTTGAATCAACTTGGAAATCAAGTCTATAGTGACCTCTCATATTCAATCAAAGTGAAGAGATTAGGAAAATTATGGAAGAATTTTATTAAGGTTAGATATGTGGAGTTGATGATTCTACAAGTTTTAGAATGTTGTTTGGACCAAATTGGAAGTTTGTTAAGGTTAAAGGATTAAATCGGATAGTATGGAAAATTAAGGGGTTTAAAGTGGAAGTTGGTTAAATTGAGTTATCATGCTTGAATAATTGTTAGAATGATTTACGAATCATTCTTTGATTTGGATATGAAAGGAAATTTGAAGTATTGAGATTGGTATGAATTTTATGAAATGAATTAGTATCGAATAAACTTTGAAAGAATTTATAGGAATTTCTTTTTCTATTACGTACCTATGTTAGTATGAT
Organism: Hibiscus mutabilis; assembly: GCA_019671005.1. Taxonomy (NCBI): domain Eukaryota; kingdom Viridiplantae; phylum Streptophyta; class Magnoliopsida; order Malvales; family Malvaceae; genus Hibiscus; species Hibiscus mutabilis. Next base: position 47,466,220 of record CM033721.1, on the reverse strand, counting down.
ACTAACATGTATTTTTATATATATAAATGTGTTGTAAATGATACACGTATAGATCGTGATCAAAATCAGAATCGAGCTAGCAACCAAGGAAAGGAAAAGGATCAAAAGTAAAGCTTAGTGAGGATTTAAATTTTGACATATATAAAGTGTCAATGTGAGTGCAATGCATGCATAACATGATACATGGATATTAAGAAGCCTTGCGATAAGTCTACCTTGTTTATATTAGCATGATATTTATTTCATTAATTATATATTTGACATGTTCTAAATATGTCAAAAGTTGAATATAAACGCATGGATCACTAGTTATATATGATGTTATATTATGAATGTTATTTCGGGTATGAACTGCCCAATGTTAAATTATGTTGATATACGTTATCATGGATAAAATAAATATGGAATATATGCCCAAGTATGTCATTGAGGGACAGGGTATAGTTGGCATGCCATAGAGTCCAACAGCACGTTGCATACTCGGTTTAGCACTATAGTGTATATAAAGGACACTTAGTGCATATGGCGGGCACGACCTTATGTGTATTATGGTGGGCACGACCTTATGTGTATTAGCACTTCGGTGCATATTTGACTCGTGTACCCAGGGTCCTCATAGGCTTATATTTGGGCTATGGTTTATTGATTAATAAATGATAAACGAGTAAAAGAGTTTATGAACTCTCAATGTAAATGGCAAGAATATTGGTAAGAAAGTCATATATGGTTCATATTATGTTAATATATGATTAAAATGATGGTAATACATATCTAGTGATCTTAATGCATGATTATGGTTACATCTTTATATTTATAAGTATGTAGTATTGCACTGGATTTTATTATTGCCTCGCTAAGCATATACTTAGCGTGTGATGATTTTCATGCGTAGGTAAAATGAAGGAATCGGAGTAAGGAGCAGTTGGCATCTTACTAGCAAGAAGTATAATTACAGTATCAGTAATAACATCTTTTGATGTATTTTGATATTACTAGATGGTATGTATATGTTAATATTAGTCGACTTTAATCTAGTCTTAATATGGTTTGTAATAACTTATAAACTGGTTTATGTTGATAATGAAGGGTGAGTAGTTATATTAAAATTAAAAAGGGTTAGATAGATTACTAGTATATAAATCAGATAACTTTTTTGAAAAATAATAAATAGAACTGTTAATTAGATTCTTAAATTAAGCAGCTTTTAGACAGTTATATTGCTTATAGGTTGTAGTTATAAAATGCTAAGTTGCTGCCTGGAATTGAAATTAATTTGGTTGATTAAAAATTAGATAAAGCGATCTTGTTAGGAAAAAAATTTTAATGGTGTTTTCTAAATAAATAATTATTATGGATTGTTAGCAACTCATTATGTGACACTCTAACTAGTATTGGAGATTAAATATTGGTAAGGGTGTTACATTTATTGGTGTCAGAGCTACAAGTTTAGTCGGTTCTAGATATGGATTGGACTTGTAGAGAGTCAGGGTTATATGCATACCACTAGGATGTCAAAATTACTGATATTTGTATAATATACTTTGATGCCTACTAATTAGTAATGTTGCTCCTTACTTATGGGGGATGATTGTGACATTAACAGATGTCAGATCACCAGGAATCCTATCAGGGAGCTAAGGGTGACATCCCTGCTCAAACCGGGAGTAATAAGGTGAATCAGAGTTTAAATCGTCGAGCACCAATATCAGTTCCAAAGGAATAAGGAAGATGAAAGCACCAGAATTACGAGGTGATACTGATGCAGATCCAGTGCATGCGGATTACTGGTTAAATGATGTAAAAATCATGTCGAGCAGAATCCCTTGTGATGATCAAGGAAAGTTGGAGAGAGTTGTATCTTTACTGATTGAGCAAGCTAAGGTGTGGTGGAATATAGTCACTGCACGAGTTCATCCAAAGTAGATTACGTGGGAATTCTTTCTAAAAGAATTCAAAGAAAAATATATTAGAGACGTGTTTATTGAAGAAATGAGACAACAGTCTTTGGATCTGAAACAGTATGGCAGGTCAGTCTATGAATACGAATGTAAGTTTAATAGACTAAGCCAATTTGCAACAGAGTTTCTTCCAACTGAAAAATCCAAAATTGATAAATTCATAACTGGGTTGGATCCTCAATATAAAAGAATAATGGTCTCTCACAATTTCGTTGCTTTTCAAGAGGTCGTAAATCGAGCAAAGGCTGTGGAAAAAGTTGACCTCAAGGATAAAGCATGGAAACAGGCTCAGACCGAAAAAAGGTCTAGAGGTTCTGCCACACCCCGAAAACTGATCTAGTCAAAATTAGGTTCTGGTGATTAGAATTTTTTTACCAATTATGCCCGAATAATGTAATTGCTTGATCCTTGTAATCAATTCTGATGTAATGGAAGTTATTTTGGCTTAATTGAAATTGTGGGACGTTTTGGTAAGGAATGGGAATTAAAGGTTTCATTGAAAATGCTAAAAAGTTGGATTTAAGCTAGGCATATCGGTACAGTAGGACCTGTATCGATACAAACCAACTGTTTCCAACTAACTTACCAAACTTAGCTTAGCCGTATCGATATGTCCCAAAGGTGAATCGATATGGGTCCCTGTCCAAATTGATTTAGTGACAAAATTGAAAAGATTGGAAGTAGGGGATGACTCACCTACTTGCTTACCACCTCTTCATGTGAGATGGCTCAGAAAGGATGATGAATAGCCATCAATTACCTAAAATGTGAGAACATGGATGAATTGATGGAATTAATAAAATAAGCTTACCCTTTGCCAAGGGAAAACTTCTTATTGGCCCTTGGTAAGGTAAGAAATGATTAGGATAGTAGTTTCCTTAATAAGGAAATAAAGAAAAGCTCCCTCTCTTGTTTTGATTTCACCGTAACCAAATTCATTCTTGTTTGAAGAAGGTTAAGCAAACACCTCCATTGTCATCTTCAAGCTTAAGCTCAAGCAAGCACCTCGATCTAATCCTTGACCTTTATGTGATTTCAATACACCAATTGAAATCTTGTAATTAGGTAAGTAAAACCCTATGTCAATTTGATGATTCCATCAATCCTTGGAGTTTAATTTAAAGATTTAATTCTTGAATGTTCAAGGTAAGACCATGTGTAAGGAAGCCAATTTCTTTGTTTCCAATGTTGTCTACAAGCTTTGGTAAGCTTGAAAAACATTTATGAATCATTAGTTTCGGTTCTAATGGAATTCTCTAATTTTTGAATTAGCTCAAGTGGTGGAAGACAAGCCATCTTCACCATCAACTATTCCAAATTCTTCCAAGGGCAAGGGGATTGTAATCCATGAATCTTGAAGCTTCCTATTGCTAGATGAGTGTAGTTCTATCTCGGGATTGGCTAGGTGTCGTTCCGGTTTTATTTGAATTGTGTTTACGATGTGTATTTATTTGGATAGCTCAAGTAGAGCTTACAAGGTACGAATCTCATATGGTAATGGTGGTAAGGTCACTACATTCTTTTTGATGCGTTTTGATGCCTTCTGATTCGTTCGTCATATGTTATATATGAAAAATAATGTTTAACGTTAACATTTGACATCCATGGGAACTATTATGATGATTGAAATAGTATGATATATGAGTTGGAGCCAAGGCTCAATTTGTGATCTGACATGATATGGCCTAAGGGCACAAAGGTGAGTTTTATGATGATATGTGTAACCTTGGACGCTTGTGGGCATTGAATATAATTGGCATGACATAGGGTTATCTGAGCTCACTAAGTATGGGATTAGACTACGGTCCGGAGCTATGGCCTATATGTGGGAGAAAATGTTGGATTGTGTAAGGGACTCCGGAGCTACGGCTTAAGGCTAAGGCCTATTTTCGATATGTGTGGAGTACAAGGGAAACCATGTATCCATTGGTTGCTATGTCCAAGGAAATGATATGTATTTGTGTTTACATTTAACAAACGAAAAGATAATACTTGGCTATGAGTATGATCTATATCTGATTAATGGTGTATATTGTCATTCAAGCATGCGTACATGTCATTCATGCCATTAAGGAGCTTATTGCGCATTTGTTATAACTACCTCACTAGGCTATGTAAGCCTAACATTCGTGTGTCTCATGCAATTCAGGATCTTGAAGAATTCTGAGCATCGATCGTGTGGTTGAAGTTGCAAGTCACTCTTATCACCTCGATGTATGCTTACATTTGTTTTGAACTCCTAGTAAGGTGGCATAAGGCTTAGACATGTTACATTTGTTATAACTACCTCACTAGGCTATGTAAGCCTAACATTCGTGTGTCTCATGCATTTCAGGATCTTGAAGAATTCTGAGCATCGATCGTGTGGTTGAAGTTGCAAGTCACTCTTATCACCTCGATGTATGCTTACATTTGTTTTGAACTCCTAGTAAGGTGGCATAAGGCTTAGACATGTTACATTTGCCTATTTTGATATGTGTAAAATAGACAAATAAATTGTATCGATACGAGCTTAGGACGTATCAAAACAGGTTAACCTTGGTCAACTTGTACCGATACGGGTGATGGCGTATCGATACAAGATTTGGGTAGAGTCGAATCAATATGTGATATGTGTGTACCCGTATCAATGTGACCCCAAAGGGGTATCGATACGAAGGTAGTTAATTCAGTTAAAAGACTTAAACTAAAATTTTAAATAGTTTATAGATTGGTCACTAAACTTTAAATGGTCTAATTGGATGAGTAAATGACCTCCGTTAGTAACAAAATTTCACAAGCTTGTATTTGGAAGGTTAGATTTCAGATTAATAACACGAATTTCAGTTAAGGTCCCTTAACTTTTAAAATTTATAGTTCAATCCCTGAGTTCAAAAAAGTATAAAATTGACCCCAAATTGAGTAAGTGATTAATAAGTTAGTTCGATAAGTCGTAAAAGAGAATAATAAGACATTTCAAATAAGATTTTGAACTCTTATTAAGCTTTCGAACTCTGAATATGTTTTTTGGTAACACTTTTTGATCCGGCTCTCTACTAGACCGGGAAGGGGGTGTTACATTTGTGGTATTATAGCTTAGGTTTAGTCGACTCTAGGACTAAACTGAGGCCTTCATGAGTCTGCATGTACATATGCCACCTAGGAGTTTATTTGTGCATGTTATCCATGACTTGCAACTAACACGATTTAACCTTTTATTCGATTAGATTTGAGAATGTTTGTGCCCACTGATAGGCGTGTCACAAATGAACCACATCTGAGCTCCTCCTCGACATAGGGGATAACTTGGGAGCTGAAGTCTAACAAGAGCAGGTGGGACAGAATCACCCGCTTAATCCTCCTCCGATGCCCCTTGCTCAGCAGGAGTATGTGATGTCCATAGCTGAAATGATCAAACAGGTGGTTGTGTCTCTTAGGCAAGAGCAGCCACCTTAGCCTGTTGAGGGACCGCCATCTGTCTTGTTCGCCCTTATTGATAAGCTTAGATAGTATCCAGATTATACCTTCACCAACCAAGAGAAAGACAATCCTAAAGTAGCAGAATATTGGCTGGAAAACACTCTCAAAGTTTTGAATAAGCAGATGAAATGTCCTGATGAACACAAACTGGAGTGTGCTCTGGCACTGATTTCTGAAGAGGCTCAGAGTTGCTGGGACACTGTGACACTCACAGTGCCTGAGCTAGAATTATATGGGACTTCTTCCTTTAGGAGTTCCGCAAGAAGTATATCAGCGACCATTACCTTATTGAAAAGCGTAAGAAGTTCCTCTATCTGAGGCAAGGAGGAAGACCGATGGAACAATATATACATGATTTCTGTAAGTACTCGAGGTATGGTGTTGAGATTATACACAATGAAAAGGAGAAATGCAGAATGTTCATTGATGGCCTTTGTGATGAATTATTTCCTCTCTTTACTACTTTAGAGTTGGAGGACTTTCAGAATCTGTTCAATCAGGCGATCGCTACTGAAGCCTTCCAAAAGGCTTATGAGAGAAGGAAAGGGAAATCAAGCCAGATCCGACAAGAGATTCTGAGATAATTCTAGATCTAGACCTCTCATGCCTCAAAAGAAGACTAGACAGTGGGACTAGAAGTCCGCCACCCTTCAATAGCTGCCAAAGATGGGATATGTGCCACAATCCCAATTTCCAGGGACATCGGTTGCTCGTACAGCTTCGATTGATAACACAAGTGGTTTAGAGAAAGGTCCACAAGCCCCACTATGTAACTTTTGTCAGAAAAAGCATCCCGGGTTGTGTCGCAGACAGACTGAATCTTGCTATCTCTGTGGTGAGGCTGGCCACCTCATCAGACAGTGTCCACAGAACTCAAATGCTCCTACCTCTGTGGCTTTTCAGAACAATCCTAATAAGGTAATAGAAGTGAAACAAATACAATCTGGATCAGAGGGGAGACCTCGCAACGCAAACTCTCCTTTAGTTGGACGTGACCCTCAGACCTCAGCTCAGATGTACCATGTCCAAGGTTGAGAGCAAAAATATGATCCTGATGTGATTGCAAGTATGGTGGAATTATGTTCTGATCTTGTTTATGCTTTGGTAGATCTCGGCTCTACGCATTCCTTTATTAATGAACCCTTGATCGATAAGTATGTCTTTGAACCTGAACCAGTTACTTCTGAGATAATTGTCTCTAACCCACCAGGAGATAGTGTTGTTATACGGTTGATCTGTAAAGCTTGTCCTCAGAGGATCCAAGGGATCCCATTTCTGGCCAATTTAATGGAGCCCTTCCATGAGTTTGATCTTATCCTAAGCCTTGATTGGTTGGTTGAACATCAAGCCTTTGTGGATTGTTCAAAGAAGAAGCTATACCTCTATGGACTCAACAAGGAAAGCATAACATTAATGAAAACCAAGCTCGAGCCTAAGGAAGCCATTATATGTGCTATGTAGTTCAAAGAAGATCCCAAGCTCGAGAATGTGTCGGTAGTGAAGGAATTCCCTGATGTGTTTCCTGATGAACTTCTGAGACTCCCTTTGACCCGAGAAGTAGAATTCAGAATCAAAATGCAATTAGGGACTACACCAGTCTCCATTGCTACTTATAGGATGGCTCTGATCGAATTGAAAGAGTTGGAGGCTTAAATCCTATATCTTTTGGATAAGAGGTTTATCTGATCGAGTTCTTTACCCTAGAGAGCACCGGTTTTGTTTGTCAAGAAGAAAGATGGATCGATGTAACTATACATTGATTATCGACAGCTGAATAGGGTAACAATTAAGAATAAGTATCCGTTATCGAGGATCAATGACCTCTTCGATCAGTTGAAGGATGCTTTTTTCTTCTCTAAGATAGACTTACGATCCGGGTACTATCAAATGTTAGTGAAGGAGTCCGATGTTCCAAAGACTGCCTTCCAAACCAAATATGGCCACTACGAGTTTCTAGTAATGCCTTTCGGGCTTACGAATGCACCTGCAACCTTTATAGACTTATTGAATCATGTTTTCCTACCCCATCTAGATAGATTCATGGTTGTGTTTATAAACTCTCCGGGAGAAATAGTTGTATGCTAAGTTCAGTAAATGTGAATTCTGGCTATCTGAAGTATCCTTTCTAGGACATGTGATCTCTTCTGCGGGAATTCAAGTTGATCCAAGGAAGATTCAAGCAGTTCTTGAGTAGGTTCCTCCCAAGAATGTTAGAGAAATTTGTAGTTTTCTGAGCCTTGCAGGCTACTACCGTAGATTCGTTAAAGGATTCTCGATGATCGTTGCACCCTTGATGAAACTTCTCCGTAAAGAAACTCCTTTTGTATAAACAGTGGAGAAACAAATAAGCTTTGATCAACTTAAGCAAGTCTTGACGCATGCCTTGGTCTTGGTGCAACCTAAATCGGGCAAGGACTTCACTGTGTATAGTGATGCATCCTACTTGGGATTAGGCTGTGTACTGATGCAAGAGGGAAAAATTATTGCTTATGCCTCGCGTCATCTTAAACAACACGAGCTAAACTATTTGACTCATGATTTGGAGCTAGCTGTTGTTGTGTTTCCCTTAAATATTTGGAGGCACTATCTTTATGGTGAGAAGTGCTACTTATACACTGATCACAAGAGCTTGAAATATCTTTTGACCCAGAAAGAGTTGAATCTCCATCAACATCGGTGGATGGAACTTTTGAAGGACTATGACTTGGTCATCGATTACAATCTCGGTAAGGCCAATGTTGTAGCTAACGCTCTTAGTCGGAAGCCCACTCCCTCCCTGGGATGTTTGAATGCTTATTTTCGGCTTAAAAAGCATGGCAAGTTATTGGCTGAATTGAGAGTTCAGTCAACCATCGTGTCCCAGATCAAAGCACTCTAGGAGTTTGACAAGGAGTTGCAAACTCTTATTGCTAAGATCAAGGATAAGCTGGATCCTAATTTTGCCATGAATTTTGAAGGATTATTGTGCTTTCAAAATTGTATCTGTGTCACTGATGATGATGATCTTCGAAATCAAATTCTGAGTGAAGCTCATTCGAGTCCTTTTTTCTGCTCATCCTGGGGCTATCAAGATGTATGAGGACTTAAAGGAGCTATATTGGTGGTATGGTATGAAAGGTGAAATTACGAACTTTGTGGCTAGATGTTTGACCTGCCAACAAGTTAGAACTGAGCATAAGGTGCCTAGTGGTCTCTTGCAACCTATTGAGCTTCCATAATGGAAATGGGAACGTATTACGATGGATTTTGTAAATGGTTTACCAATGATGCTAAAGAAAAATGATGCTATTTGGGTCATTGTAGATCGATTCACCATGTCTGCTCATTTCCTTTCGATGAGAATGGACTTTAGCTTGCCTAGACTTGCTGATTTGTACATTCATGAAGTCATCCATTTGCACGGAGTTCCTGTATCTATCATATCCGACCGTGATCTTTGTTTTGCATCCCGATTTTAGAGAACCTTACATGAGGCTTTGGGAACTCGAGTGCACCTAAGCACTTCTTTCCACCCTCAAGCCGATGGCCAATCTGGAAGGGGCATTCAGGTAACCTTATATCTCTTCTATCCATATGTATACGTGTTTTGTAACAATCCCGATTCTTCCTTGTAGATTCTAGAAGATATGCTACGAGCTTGTGTTGTCAATTTCGGACATATGTAGGAGAAATCCCTACTGTTAGTGGAGTTTGCATACAACAACAGTTACCAAGCTTTGATTAAAATGGCTCTTTATGAAGCTCTTTATGGAAGAAGATGTAGAACCCCTCTCTGTTGGATCCAGCTTGGTGAAGGCAAGGTGTTAGGCCCTGACTTACTTTGGGAAACCAAAGAAAGGGTAACCATTATTCGTGACCGGCTCAAGGTTGTGTTTGAACGGCAGAAAGCTTATGCTGATTTGAAAAGAAGGGACATTTAGTATGATGTTTGTGAGGCAGCTTTCCTTAAAGTTTCTCCGTGGAAGAAGATCCTTCATTTTGGCAAAAAAAAGGAAGCTCATTCCTCGTTTCATCGGCCCATTTGAGGTAATTGAGAGAGTTGGACTTGTTTCCTACCGACTGGCTCTTCTAGAGGAGTTAAGTTGTATACATAATGTTTTTCACGTGTCTATGCTACGAAAGTAACAGTCCGATCCTTCCCATATGATCGAGCTGGAGTCTATGGAGATTCAGTCCAACTTGACATACGAGGAGTAATCAGTGTAGATCCTCGCACGAGAAGTCAAGAGACTTCTAAACAAGTATGTGCCCTTACTAAAAGTCCTTTGGAGAAGTCCCTCAATGGAAGAAGCAACGTGGGAGCCAGAGGAAAAGATACAAAAGCAATATCCTCGTCTTTTCGGTTAGAGTGAAAATTTGAGGATGAATTTTCTTAAGGGGGACAGTTGTCACACCTCAAAAATTAGTCTAGTCGGAATTAGGTTTCGGTGGTCAAAAATTTTGGATCAATTATGCCCGAAAGATGTAATTGCTTGATCTATGTAATCAATTCCAATGTAATGGAAGTTATTTTGGCTTAATTGAAATTATGGGACCTTTTTGTAAGGAATGGAATTAATGGTTTCAATGAAAATGCTGAAAAAGTTGGATTTAAGCTAAGCGAATCGATACAATAGGACCTATATCGATATGGCCCAACCGTTTCCAACTAACTTACCAAACTTAGCTTAGCCGTATCGATACGGCCATAAGGTTTATCGATACGGGTCCCTGTCTAAATCGATTTAGTGACCAAATTGAAAAGATTGGAAGTAGAGGATGACTCACCTACTTGCTGGCCACCCCTTCATGTGAGATGGCTCAGAAAGGATGATGAATAGCCATCAATTGCCTAAAATGTAAGAAAAGGGATTAATTGATGGAATTCATAAAATAAGTTTACCCTTTGCCAAGGGAAAACTTCTTATTGGCCCTTGGTAAGGTGAGAAATAATTAGGATGATAGTTTCCTTAATAAGGAAACAAAGAAAAGCTCTCTATCTTGTTTTGGTTTCACCGTAACCAAATTCATCCTTGTTTGAAGAAGGCTAAGCACACACATCCATTGTCATCTTCAAGCTTAAGCTCATGCAAGCACCTCAATCCAATCCTTGACCTTTGTGTGATTTCAATACACCAATTGAAAGCTTGTAATTGGGTAAGTAAAACCCCTATGTCAATTTGATGATTCTATCAATCCTTAGAGTTTAGTTTAAAGATTTAAGTCTTAAATGTTCAAGGTAAAACCACGTGTAAGGAAGTCAATTTCTTTGTTTCCAATGTTGTCTACAAGCTTTGGTAAGCTTGAAAAACATTTTTGAATCATTAGTTTCAGTTCTAATGGAATTCCCTAATTTTTGAATTAGCTCGAGTGGTGGAAGACAAGTCATCTTTACCATCAACTATTTGAATTCTTTTGAGGGAAAGGGGATTGTAATCCGAGAATCTTGAAACCTCCTATTGCTAGGTGAGTGTAGTTGTGTCTCAAGATTGACTAGGTGTTGTCTCGGTTGCATTTGAATTGTGTTCACGTTGTGTATTCATTTGGATAGCTCAAGTTGAGCTTACAAGGTATGAATCTCATATGGTAAGGGTGGTAAGGTCACTCCATTGCTTTTGATGCGTTTTGATGCCTTATGATTCATTTGTCGTATGTTATATTTGAAAAAATGTTTAATGTTAACATTTGACATCCATGAGAATTATTATGATGTTTGAAATAGTATGATATGTGAGTTGGAGCCAAGGCTCAATTTGTGATCCGACATGATATGGCCTAAGGGCACAAAGGTGAGTTTTATGATGATATGTGTAACCTTGGACACTTGTGGACATTAGATACAATTGGAATGCCATAGGGTTATCTGAGCTCACTAAGTAAGGGATTGAATTACAGTCCGGGCTACGGCCTATATATGGGGAGAAAAGGTTGGATTGTGTAAGGGACTCCAGAGCTACGGCTCAAGGCTACGACCTATTTCTAATATGTGTGGCATACAGGGGAATCTGCGTATCCATTGGTTGCTATGTCCAAGGAAATAATATGTATTTGTGCTTTACATTTAACATACGAAAATATAATACTTGGATATGAGTATGATCTATATATGATTAATGGTGTATATTGTCATTCAAGCATGCGTACATGTCATTCATGCCATTAAGGAGCTTATTGCGCATTTGTTATAACTACCTCACTAGGCTATGTAAGCCTAACATTCGTGTGTCTCATGCATTTTAGGATCTTGAAAATTCCAAGCATCAATCGTGTGGTTGAAGTTGTAAGTCATTCTAATCACCTCCATGTATGCTTACATTTGTTTTGAACTCCTAGTAAGGTGGCATAAGGCTTAGACATGTTACATTTGCCTATTTTGATATGTGTATAATAGCCAAAAAGTACCTAGGTGTTATATGTGAAATATAGTGTGTTTGGGAATTTGTAAACTAGTTAGCTTTGGCCTAAAGGCTCTAAAAGGTGAAAATGGGGTAAACGGATTTGAATCACTCTAAAATTTTGTATGCTAATAGGTTTATGGATTTTTAATTTGCTAGTAAAATTTCATCGCATTTGGACATCGTTCAATAAGTTAAATGGGCTAAACACTAGATAAAATCTGTCATTACCGAACAGGCGTATCGTAGTGGTCAAGTTGTATCAATACGGCCTTGCATATTTGGACTTGGTAAAACAGAGTGTATCGATACGCAAAAGGGGGTGTATTGATACGGATCTTGGCAGTAAGGTCTGGATAATAAATTGTATCGATACAGGGTTAGGACGTATCGAAACGGATCAACCTGTATCGATACGGGTGATGGCGTATCCGTTTAGGATTTGGGTCGAGTCGAATGAAGATGTGATCTGTGTGTACCCGTATCAATAAAGCCCCAAATGGGTATCGATAAGAAGGTAGTTAATTTTGTTAAAAGACTTAAACTACAGTTTTAAATAGTTTATAGTTTGGTCACTAAACTTTAAATGGTCTAATTAGATGAGTAAATGACCTCCGTTAGTAACGAAATTTCACAAGCTAGTATTTGGAAGGTTAGATTTCATATTAATAACATGAATTTCAGTTAAGTTCCCTTAACTTGTAAAATTTACAGTTCAGTCTCTAAGTTCAGAAAAGTATAAAATTGACCCCAAATTGAGTAAGCTGTTAATAAGTTAGTTCGATAAGTCGTAAACGAGATTAATAAGACATTTCAAATATGATTCCGAACTCTGATTAAGCTTATGATCTCCGAATATGTTTTTCAGTAACACTTTCTAATCCGGCTCTCTGCTAGGCCGGGAAGGGGTTGTTACCGGTTCTCTTACTGCGTCTTCATTTAAACGCAATAAAGGATTTCCACAGCAAAATCCGATAGCATCAGCTGCTTCAGCTAAAAAGGGATTTTCTAGAGGAAAGTCAAAGTAGGCTCAGACTGTTACTGCAAGTACTCAAGGCTCTAGATTTTGTCCTATTCCAGAATGCGAACACTGTGGAAAGAGGCATTCCGGTCAGTGCTGGTTTGCTGGTGGGGCATGCTACCATTGTGGGCAAACTAGTCATTTTAAAAAGAATTGTCCAGAGCTTCACCTAGATCAGTCAGTTGCAGCACTCAAAAAAGAAGAGGAAACAAAGGTGGCAAACCAGGAGTTTCAGCAACCACATCTAATCAAGAAAGCAAGACTGTTGCTAGAGTATATAATATCAAGACTGCTAATGATGGAGACGACTCAAAGATCGTAGCAGGTATGATCGAACTATTTGGCAGAACTATTTTTGCATTGATCGATCCAGGCTCTACCCATTCTTATATTATTTCTAAAATAGTACTTGAAAGAAATATCCTGGTAGAACCAATTTCGAATGAGGTAGTTACTATTAACCTGATAGGACAAATTGCCAAAGTAAGTCAAATATGCAAAAAGTGTCCTATAAAAATTCAAGAAAATGAATTTCCAGCTGATCTTATGGAATTACCCTTCCAAGAGTTTGAAGTCATTCATGGAATGGATTGGTTATCGGCATATGATGCTACGGTTGAATGCCGATTAAAAAGAGTAATTTTAAAAGGACTAGATGGCTCAAAAATAATACTTGTAGGTGAAAGGCTGAATTATCTGAGTAACATAGTATCAGATGTAACTGCTAGAAAGTTATTATCACATGGGTGTGAATCATATTTAGGTCATGTGATAAATACTCATGAAATAAAGATAAATCAAGAAAATATACCAAGGGTGCGGGAATTTCCAAATGTTTTCCCAAATGAATTATAGGGATTACCTCCAGATCGAGAGGTGGAATTTGGTATTGATGTGCTTCTTGGAACAAAACCAATATCAATAACACCTTACATGATGGCTCTTATAGAACTTAGAGAGCTGAAGGCTCAATTACAAGAATTATTAGATCGAGGTTTTATACGACCTAGTATATCACCTTGGGGAGCTCTAGTCCTGTTTGTGAAAAAGAAAGATGGATCAATGAGCTTATGTGTGGATTATCGTCAACTTAATAAAGTGACGGTGAAGAATAGATATCCTTTGCCAAGGATTGATGATCTCTTTGATCAACTTAAAGGAGCAACAATATTTTCAAAAATTGATCTCTGATCGGGGTATCATCAATTGAAGATCAAAGAAGTAGATATACCAAAGACAGCTTTTAGAACTAGATATAGGCATTATGAGTTTGTAGTAATGCCTTTTGGACTTGCAAATTCACTAGAAGCATTTATGGATCTAATGAATCGAGTATTTCAGCCATATTTAGACCAATTTGTGGTGGTATTCATGATGATATATTGGTTTATTCTAAAACCAAAGAGGATCATGATACTCACCTCCGAGAAGTTCTTCAGATCCTCTGAGAAAAGAAATTATATGCAAAGCTATCAAAGTGTGAATTTTGGTTGTCTGAGGTACATTTCCTTAGACATATAGTTTCAGCTGAACAGATTAGAGTCAACCCTAAAAAGATTCAAGCAATATTAGAATGGAAAATCCCTAAGAATGTCTCTGAAGTGAGAAGTTTCTTGGGATTAGCTAGTTATTATCGGTGGTTCGTGAAAGACTTTTTAATGATTGTCGCTCCAATAACTAAGCCATTAGGAAATGATGTGCCATTTGTTTGGACAGATAAATGTTAGGAAAGTTGTGACAAATTAAAGAAGATATTAAATGAAGCTCTTGTTTTGGTACAACCAGAACCGGGGAAGGATTTTATAATATATAGTGATGCATCAAATAATGGTTTGGGATGTGTATTAATGCAAGAAGGGAAGATGGTAGCATACGCTTCTTGACAACTCAAAACTCATGAAAGAAATTATCCTACCCATGATTTAGAGTTGGCTACAGTAGTGTTTGCTTTAAAGATTTGGCGTCACTACTTTATGGTGAAAAGTGCTACATCTACACGGATCATAAAAGTTTGAAATACTTGTTATCTCAAAAGGAGCTTAATTTGAGGCAAAGAAGATGGATAGAATTGATTAAGGATTATGATGTAATTATTGATTATCATCCGGGGAAGGCTAATGTGATAGCAGACGCACTTAGCCGAAAGACATTTTCTGCTTTGAGATCATTGAATGCTCAGTTGAAATTACAGCAAAATGGTTCAATAATGAATAAACTTCAAATTAAGCCTACCTTGATAGGAAGAATTAAAGAATTACAAGCAAATGATGAAAAATGCTTGGAAAAGAAGAAACAAGTTGAAAGTGGTGAATCTAAAGCTTTTGAAATAAAACCAAATGGATGTCGATACTACAAGGGATGTGTATACATTCCAAAAGATGAGGAATTAAAGAGGGAAATACTTTCGGAGGCACATTATAGTCCTTTAACTGTGCATCCATGTAATACCCCAAATCATGGCCTAGTAACATGTCACAAACCAATTAGAACTTAATTGTGCAAACAATCTACAAATTAGAAGAATTGATTAAACCTAGTGACTAAATTAGATGGATTGATAAATAATTAGCCAAAT
The DNA here is from genome assembly GCA_019671005.1 of Hibiscus mutabilis. Classification (NCBI taxonomy): domain Eukaryota; kingdom Viridiplantae; phylum Streptophyta; class Magnoliopsida; order Malvales; family Malvaceae; genus Hibiscus; species Hibiscus mutabilis. The sequence continues at coordinate 47,450,833 of CM033721.1, read as the reverse complement.
CATGAAGGATCAAATAGTAACAAAATGTAAATGTAGAATTTCATGCAATTAGGATGTGTAATTAAGGATTTATGAAGAAATTAGACCATAAATTGACAAGTGGAGGCAATTGGCCAAGCCAAGTGATAAAAACATGGCTAGGTGTCCATCTTTCTATCATCTTCTCCACTCCACATTTCTCTTGCCTTGGCCGAATTCTCCTCTACCATCTAGGAAAAGAAAGCCACTATTGTAGATGAAGGAAGCTTGCATGTGATCACAATTGCATGTAATTGAATGGCTAGGAAGATTGTAAGTGGTTTCTAAATCCTTTATCCCTAGCAACTTGATTGAATGAATGATTGATGATAGAGATTGAATTTGGATTCATGGAATTGAATAGGATGATTGTTATGCTTGAAATTTACCTTGACTTGTAGCTTGAATGTAGTCAAATTGCTAAAGAAATGTGTATGGTTGAAACTTGTATTGATTAGGGACTGTTTTGATAGGTGAAAATGTTTAAGCATGCTAATTGTATATAATGCCCTGATTTGGTCACATTTCTAGATGAATTGAGGCTTGAATAGAGTAAATAGATTGCTGGAAAATGAATGTATACAATTGGATTAGTTAAAACTAGGTAATGGACTGCTCAAATGGTGAATTAGAAGTATGTTGTTGATTAAATGAATCAAAATGAACATAGCATTATAATGCCTTGTGTAAGCACATTGCTAGGTGAATTAGACTGACCTAGACATGTAATACATGAAAATAAGTTGAATTACAATGTTAGAATCTTGTTTAGATGAGTTATGAAGCTAGAAACTCAACCTAGTGTAATCTGCCCAAAACAATCTGTTCTGGGCAGTAACTTTGAAAAATCTCCATAAATTGTATAAATGGAATTTAAGACTGAAATTTATATGGATAGTACCTTAACATGTCTAAATTCATTAGGAGAAAACAGAACTGAATTATGGATTGTATAATGAATTGTAGAGAAGAAACACTAGGGACAGTACAAACTGTCTAGTGTTGTACATTGCCCTGTCTTGAAGCTAAAAACTGTATTAATTGGCAAAGAACTAAAATTTATGGCCTATATGGTTAGAAGGAAAATTAAGTTATCTTTCCAATGGTGTAAACCAATTGAAATTCCAACGTACGGAATGAAAGTTATTCATGTTTAAGTGAGCAGAGTACATGCTGCCTAGTAACAACAGTTTAGGAAATTGTACACAGTTTTGTGGCAGTTTGTAAACTATTTTGTAAACAGTTTTGGGACAGTGGTTACTGCCCTGTTTTACATGAATTAAAGTATAGACAAGTGTAGTTATGTGTAGTAAAGAATATATATGAACATGCTACTAGATTTGTATATGTTGTGTGCTAGTAATATTGCCTTGGTTGAATGATTATGTGAACTTGTTTTAACATGTATTACTTGTGTAATGTGTTAGAACCAGGAGTGAACTTGGTGGAAGAGGAAAGGGTGGAACATCCTAAATATAAGAACAAAGGAGTGTGGATCCAAGACTAGCTAGCTTGGGGAGTATTGTGAGTGTAGTTTGTTCTAGAGTTAGGACTAGGTCCTAACCAATACATGCTTGTCTACATTCTTGTAATGTTTAAATGAATCTAATATGGACCTGGCCTAATAAAGGAAGAATGATTTAAGTAAAGCATGAAATTTTGATCACATCATTGAATTCATGTATGATTCGATTGCTAAGCATGTTTAAGTGGTAACATTGGTGCTTGTATGTGTGATGTGGCATGTGATCGAATGCTTAAAGAAATTGCTTGAAATGTTATCTCAAATTGATGAAATGAACACATGAGAATTACATGATATGTGAGCTATGGCTCAATTGGCCTAAGTGCCTAATATATAGTGAACTTGTTGAATACTTGACATGATCTTGAACTTGAAATACTTGTATAAATGGCTAAAATCAAACAACCTTGGTAGGTAGTTGGATTAGGTAGAAGGGCATGCCTTAGAGTCTAGAGCTCATTGTGTCAGGGTGGAATACGGTCCAAGGCTAAGGCCCCTATTTAGCGACAAAAGGAGGGTACGTATGTGGTCTTTGGTGACAGTAGGAGGGTTGACCAGCACCACGGTGCATCTTGTGGCGATAGTTGGTTGGAGACTCGATTACCTATACAAACTAAGTACCAAGTGGATTGTTTAAATGATAACAAATGAAATAACAATCCTATAATACATGTTACTTGTCTTGAAAGTTCTATAATGAATGTTACTTAACATGAAAGCCATGAATTGTATGTTACTTGTCATGGAAGCATGAATTGTATGTTACTTGTCATGGAAGCATGAATTGCTTGAGACTTGATATGAGATGTATTGTTGCTTGCCTTGTTACTCTAATAAGATATAATTCATGCCTATTGCTTGCTAGATTGTTCGAATGATATACATGCTTGGTTTGTGATTCTTGAATTGACTTGAAATGCTTATAAACTTTAGCCAGGTAGACTTGATAAATGGCTAAATAACATGATAAATGGTTAGAACTAGTTACTACCTCACTAAGTACATATTTTGTACTTATCACTCTTGTTTTCATTCTTCCCAACTACAAGATAAGAGATTCGATTGTTGCTTGATCTTGAAGCCTGATTTCTTGAGCTCGAAGCAAGACACAAGCATAGCTAAAGTATGGTTCATACTTGTTTTGTACTCCCCTAGTTGGTGGCACTTAGATTGTATCTAGTGAACTAGTGCATGTATTTTGAATACTTGAATAGTTGTATATATGTGTTCTTGAATGGGCCTACTATGTTATGAACTTTGTTGACAATGTGGAACAAGTATGTATTGAACTTAAATTACATGTAATGGAAAGGTGTTTGCTGCGCGTATATGAATATACAAATGGAATGATCAAGTGATTGATCTAGTTTATATTGAGCCATTCGAATGCCTTGGAAATTTTATAGTCACTTGTGTGTGAACATGCCTTGTTGTAAGTGTATTGTGTGTTTGTATAGTGAATTGCCGAATGGATAGGCTTGGTGTATGGCTTGATTGGAAACAAGTTACATGCAATTGTGTGTTCAACAATCATGTTTAGTAAATTTAGGTATGAGATGTATTAAAACTAAGGAACATTGAAATGAAATGGAAGCATGGTTGCACACTTAGGCTATTCGAATGATATGGTATGATGTAGTTAATGGAATTGTTAAAGTAGTAACCTATAATTACTTGTAAACAAAGTATGGGATTGCTTGCTTGATAAGTAAGTATGCTTGGTTGCTTGATAGTTAAGTAACTCATCTAATAGGGATGGGTTAATCTATTCCTGCCTTGTTCTTGTTTGTGCCTTGTTCTTGCTTGGTAACGCTCCCGAGCCGGTTTGCTACTAACCCGGGGTAGGGGTGTTATAATCCAGGAGGCAACAAAGTGTATCAAGATATAAAGAGTTGATTTTGGTGGCCTGGCATGAAACGAGCTATCACCGAGTTCGTTGCTAGATGTTTAACTTGCCAACAAGTAAAGGCAGAACATCAAGTTCCATCAGGATTACTTCAACCAACTTCAATTCCACAATGGAAGTGGGAAAAGGTTACTATGTATTTTGTAACAAGCTTACCGCTGACGCCAAGTAAGAAAGATTCAATTTGAATGATTGTTGATCGATTGACTAAATAAGCATATTTTATACCAGTTCGAACAGACTATTCCTTAAACAAGTTAGCGAAGTTATATATTAAGAAAATTGTTAGATTACATGGTGTTCTTATGTCTATTATCTCGGTTAGAGATCCAAAGTTTACTTCAAGGTTTTGCAGTGCATTACATGAAGCATTAGGAACTCAGCTACACTTCAGTACTGCTTTTCATCCTCAAATGGATGGACAATCGAAGAGGACAATTTAGATACTCGAAGATATTTTCAGAGCGTGTATAATGAATTTTGGAGGCTCATGGGAAAAATATCTTCCATTAGTTGAATTTGCTTATAAAAATAGTTACCAATCAAGTATAAAGATGGCACCTTATGAGGAATTATATGGAAGAAAATGTCGAACACCTTTGAATTGGTTCGAGCTAGAGGATCGAAAAATCATTGGACCAGATCTCGTTCAAGAAGTGGAGGAAAAGGTAAGAATAATTCAAGATAATACCAAGGTCGCTTCTGACAGACATAAGTCATACTCAGATCTTAAAAGAAAATATGTTAAGTTTGCAGTTGGAGACAAAGTATTTTTAAAGGTTTTACATTGGAAAAAGATATTACAATTTGGACGAAAAGGCAAACTTAGTCCAAGATTCATTGGTCCTTATGAAATTTTAAAAAGGGTTGGCCTAGTGGCATATCAACTGGCATTACCACCAGAGATTAGTAAGGTACATGATGTGTCTCATGTACCTTATGAGGAACTTGTAAGGATTCTAACTCGAGGAGAAAATTAGTTAAGGAACAAAAAGATTCCTCTAGTAAAAATCTTGTGGAGAAACCACAAAGTGGAAGAAGCTACTTAGGAAACAGAGGAAGCAATGAAAAAGCAGTATTCATATCTTTTTGAACCAAGTACGTAAAGAAAATTTGAGGATGAATATTCTTAAAGGGAGAATTTTAAGACCTCAAAATTTTGGGTAGTGACCAAAATGAATAAAATGAAAGTTTGAGAACTAAAGTATAAACTTAGGAAAAGTTCAAGGACTAAAATGTAATTTCCAAAAGTTATGTATTTTAGTCCCATAAATTAATAGTTTATCCCCAAGAATGACATTTTTGTGTTACTTGGATTTTTGGTACGGAATTTGTGTTAAAAACTATAAAGAGTTAAAGTTCGAGAAGAATTCGGATAATCGGATCGAATTGAATAAATGAGATATTTTGTTAAAAGATAAGGCAAGTTTAAAAATATCTTTTCCATGCCTTATCTTAGAAGAATTTAATATGGACCATTGGAATATATTAGATTTTCCATGTTAAATATGAATCATTGGATAAAAATGGTAGAATTGTAATTTTAGGAAATTACAAGGGCAAAATTGGTAACTATTAACTTGATGGTTTATTTTTGACCCTTGGATGAATAAATTAATATGAGGAAATATGAGAGGCATTGGATATCAAAGGTAAAATAGTCATTTGACTATTAAGGAGATTTTTATTTGAAATCTTTTATAAATAGGTGATAAATGGTCTAAATTGAATAAAAAAAGTTCAAGACTTTTCTTCATAGTGTCTCCAAAGTGCCGAAATCTCTACCTAAGGTATGTGACATTTTCTTTATGATTTTTCAAGCCAGTCTAGTAGGATTTTGGATGAAATATGAAACATGAAATTGATCTACATGAAATTCTCTATCATTTCGTATTAATTGTTCATATTTTCCATGCTTAAATCTTGTGTTCTTGAAATTAGTGGATGAAGAGGATGTTGGATTTTGATATGGGAATGATTGATTATACTTAGAAATGATGTTTTGAAGTTTAATTCATGCTTGAATCAAGTTGGAAATCAAGTCTATAGTGACCTTTCATATTTAGTCAAAGTGAAGAGATTGGGAAAATTATGGAAGAATTTTATTAAGGTTAGATATGTGGAGTTGATGATTCTACAAGTTTTAGAATGTTGTTTGGACCAAATTGGAAGTTTGTTAAGGTTAAAGGATTAAATTGGATAGTATGGAAATTAAGGGGTTTAAAGTGGAAGTTGGTTAAATTGAGGTATCATGCTTGAATAATTGTTAGAATGATTTATGAATCATTCTTTGATTTGGATATGAAAGGAAATTTGAAGTATTGAGATTGGTATGAATTGTATGAAGTGGATTAGTATCAAATAAACTTTGAAAGAATTTATAGGAATTTCTTTTCCTATTACATACCTATGTTAGTATGATACTAACATGTATTTTTTAAAAAATATACATGTGTTGTAAATGATGCACGTATAGATCGTGATTAAAATCAAAATCGAGCTAGCAACCAAGGAAAGGAAAAGGATCAAAAGTAAAGCTTAGTGAGGATTTAAATTTTGACATATATAAATATGTCAAAAGTTGAATGTAAATGCATGGATCACTAGTTATATATGATGTTATATTATGAATGTTATTTCGGGTATGAACTGCCCAATGTTAAATTATGTTGATATACATTGTTGTGGATAAAATAAATATGGAATATATGCCCAAGTATGTCATTGAGGGACATGGTATAGTTGGCATGTCATAGAGTCCAGCAGCACGCTACATACTCGGTTTAGCACTATAGTGTATATAAAGGACACTTAGTGTATATGGTGGGCACGACCTTATGTGTATTATGGTGGGCACGACCTTATGTGTATTAGCACTTCGGTGCATATTTGACTCGTGTACCCAAGGTCCTCATAGGCTTATATTTGGGCTATGGTTTATTGATTAATAAATGATAAACATGTAAAAGAGTTTATGAACCCTCAAAGTAAATGGCAAGAATATTGGTAAGAAAGTTATATTCCGTTTATATTATGTTAATATATGATTAACATGATGGTAATACATATCTAGTGATTTTGATGCATGATTATGGTTACATCTTTATATTTATAAGTATGTAGTATTGCACTGGATTTTATTATTGCCTCACTAAGTGTATACTTAGCGTGTGATGATTTTCACGTGTAGGTAAAAAGAAGGAATCGGAGTAAGGAGCAATTGGCATCTTACTAGCAAGAAATATAATTATGGTATCAGTAATAACATCTTTTGATGTGTTTTGATATTACTAGATGGTATGTATATGATAGTATTAGTCGGTTTTAATCTAGTCTTAATATTGTTTGTAATAACTTAAAAATTGGTTTATGTTGATAATGAAGGGTGAGTAGTTATATTAAAATTAAAAAGGGTTAGATATATTACTAGTATATAAATCGGATAACTTTTTTGAAAAAGAATAAATAGAACTATTAATTAGCTTTTTAAATTATCCAGTTTTTAGACAGTTATATTGCTTATAGGTTGTAGTTATAAAATGCTAACTTACTGCCTGGAATTGGAATTAATTTGGTTGATTAAAAATTAGATAAAGCGATTCTGTTAGGAAAAACTAGTTTAATGGTGTTTTCTAAATAAATGATTATTGTGGATTGTTAACAATTCATTATGTGACACTCTAACTAGTATTGAAGATTAAATACTGGTAAGGGTGTTACAATTCTAGTGTTGACTTTTCGTATCTATACGCCCCTTTTACGTATCGATACACTCTATTGACCGATGTTGACTATGTCCAAATATGCATACCTGTATCGATATGCCACCACCCATATCGATACGCCCTACACTGTAATGACAGATTTTGTTTTTTGTTTTTACTCAATTTGGCCTATTAAACAGTATCCAAATCCAATGAAATTTTACTAGAAAGTTTATATCACTATAATGTACTAGCATGCCAAATTTTATAGCCGTTTGAATCCATTTACTACGTTTTCCCCTTTTTAGGCCAAATATGCAATTTTAGTCACTTTTAAGCCATTCAAAAAGGGTCATTCAGGGCTTAAGGCACAATTACAAACCAAGGGCAATACATACATACCAAAGAGACCGTAAGTGACTAGTATAACTACTTTGCCACCATACTAGGAGTTCATAGATTTGATATACATTACTTTAGCTTGGTTGTGACTTGCCAAAATCTTCCAACTCCTCCGATCTCCAACAATGAACTTCTTAACCTAAAATGTACGAAATGAAATGCATTAGGCATACATCGGCTAGTGAGGTAATCATGAAAAAAGACAATATCAATGAAATGTACCCCATTGCATGTTTTAGCAATAAGAATGCAATGAATCGATGGTAACAATACAATGTTCGTAATCAATAGAAACTATATCATGTTTTAACAATAATCCTTATATTGATCCCGGATAGTGGATACGCGAATTCCTACGCCTCGCCAAATCAATGAATGGTCAGTAGCTCCTCAACTTGGTCTACCCGGTGTGCGTTGCCTATTCAATAAAAGATTGAATAGTTAACGAGAAATAATAATAAAAGCAATGATAAATAAAACGGAATGAGAGTGAAAGGCGTACCCATGCAAAGAACCATTATACGTTCACCATCATTCTTATATCTCTGGTAGTAGTTTGTTGCAATGTGTCGCAAACAATATTGGTGATTTATATATGGGGGTTGCCAAGACGCGCCCATACGTGAGATTTCTCCCCATATCGCTGCACCTCTGTCTGAAATAATACATATCCCTTCTTCTCTTTCTCATAGAACTTGACGTAGGACATATGTGCGTAGGTTGGTGAGAAAAAATTCCCAAGAAGGGATATATTCCTTTTCAACGATTGTGGAAGCTACTGGAATGCATTTTCGGTTGCCATCTTGTGCAACTGCCAGTAGTAAGATCTATGTGTATCTATCATACAAGAATGTGCCGTCGATCTAGAGTATCAACTTGCAGTGGCAGAAAGCCTTAATGCATTATGGAAACGTCCAGAAAAGGTAAAAAATTTGGCACTCCCCAGGTATGATACGATCATTTTAGTATTTCAGTACAGTTTCCAGTTACACAACCGTCCTTGGATTGTATTTCTGCATCATCTTCAGCCATATTCGCAGCTCTTGTACGATTCCTCTCACTGTCCATATAGTTGTTGGATGGTACAATATCTTGCAAACCATGCTTTATCATATTTAACTGTGTAAATGTATATGGATTTAATGACAGCTATACATACTGACATAGTTACACGTGGATTTGTTTTCATGAGTAAAAGGATGGCATCACAAAGCACATGCATATCCACGTTAGGATGATCTTGGCTTAGGCTTCCCACGGAGCATGTATGAGGTCCGTTGTATCTCTTTATTTTCGAGAGGTTGTTTAGCCTCTTCAATTGTGATACGCGGACCCTCTAATTACATCCCTGGTACTTGTGGGGACATTCTGCAATATATTTGTTCGCCTCAATTTTCCTCATGGTGGACGTAATTAAGCATCGTATGTTGTAATGTTTGATCGTAGCCTCCGTGAGTTTTTTAGTCCTAAAGACCATTCCACGTTGCAGTTCACCCTCATTCTATTCGTTGTACTACTCCAACTGGGGGAATTCTAGAAATTCAGTGGAATTAAAGCCTTCCATGTTCATTTTGTGAAGTGGGATGGTGGGTCGTAATACGTTGAGCAACTACCTACTCTAGTAAAGTTAGGCGGGGCAATATCTTCCTCTTTATCTTCCTCTGCATCGTCCTTGAAAGCATCCTCTGCAGTAGCGTCTACGTCATCCTTCACATCGACGAGCTCGTCAAGGTCTGGTGGTTCTTTAGGAAATAAACCCATTTTGTCACCAGCGAGCCTAGCCTCTCTATACGGTTCTTCATCAGAATTATCCCCTTCAAATCAGAATAGTTTTGCTTCATCAACAACCTGTACATTAATAGGTTCTACAGCTGTAACCTAATCACGAGACCGCTAACGAGGCCTATCTAGGTCGACAACAGTAGCATTTGAATGTCTCCCAATAGATGAGAAATCATCTATGTTCCGCTCACTAGGGATATAAGTTGACTGTCTTCCGGTTGAGAAATCATCGAACGAGTTAAACTCTTCATGGTAAGATGGACCCATAGACAATGACGCCCCTAGACCCACACTGTATGGATTGTACTTTGAGTGTTGGGTTGGTGGCATGTTTAGGTTGAAGTCAAACCTGGCCATGCAAAAATGCCTTGGCCTTGAAGTAAAATACGATGAAGCTTCGTCATTACTCATATTTAGTAGGTTGACGCCATGTCGTAGACTTTATGTTGGACTATGAGCATTTTGATCGAAGTAAAGATTTGCTCGTAGCCAATATGGAACCACATTATGACCACTAACATGACCTTCAAAAAATGTTGCAAAGAGCTCTAGGGGCCATCCCATTGAATACTGAGTATGGGTTTCGATCATCAAATCCACAGCACCATTGTCCTGAACATGGAATATTGTGAAATATGATGGGTCTAACGACGTTGGACATTGATACTTTAATGAATCTAATTCTTTCCCGGAAGCATGTGGAACCTTCTCCGATATTGTGTCCTTCAGCATTTGATACGTGGCTCGCCTCAGAATCTTTATCTGAACTGTGTTGGGGGACTGAAATACAACATCGAGCTATGCATCAGGGATCATCTGACCATCATAGTATACACGGCTGTCAGTCTTCTTGCCATTGTTAAGAATAACAAAGAAGTCTGTCTCCTTCACACATTTTTCTCTTAAGGCTTTTGAGATAAAATGTTGTTGTGTTTGATCATTTCGTTGACTAATACCTTTTAATATGACTTGACGTGTCAGACATGTTTGCTGAACTCGCATTTGGCCAACAACGATTTATGCCAACTTTTGCAGGATTCTTGACGTGTCAATAAAATTAACATGTTAGTGGAACTCGCGTCTTGCAAAATGCGAGTTTTGTAACTGACATGTCAGTGGAACTCACATTTGTCTAAACACGAGTTTAGCCTTCTATCTGAATAATTCAGGGGAAATCTCAAAAACAATCGTAAATCCAATAGCGAGTTCGGTATCTAGCTTATAAATTCCACCAGAGTAAAGTTTACAGTACTCAAACAATTTCTACCAACATATATTTCCAACCTACAAATACAAATTATGGCTCAATTTTCTGCTACTATTTTCTTTCGTGGAACCTACTACTTCTACACTTCTTTCAACGACAAAATCACAAAACATGATTTGTTTGAGTTGATTTCAAGATGGGTTAGGGATTCTGCAAGCAAAAAAAATTCATGCCTTGCGTGTCAAAATACCAGTCGATGAGCCCTACCGAAAAAAACTATTATTAACATTATGGAATGAGAAAGATATGCGCAAGATGTTTCGGGCATACAAACATGCTAGGGGTACAAACATTGAGCTCACTGTAAAATTTGATGAAGGATCCAGTTCATCAACCAGTGCATCAATAACCCCCCATTGTCCAGACAAGGACACAGTCTCTACACGAAATTATAGGAGACAGCAAGAGAAAGAAAAAATAATTGAGGAACTAAACTTAACATCTGATATAAGTACAGACTACAACGACAGCGAATTAGATTCCTCTTCCATTCATTTTAACTAGGCTTATTAATTTAACGTTGACTAAGTTACATTATATATATATATTAGTCCTCATCATAAATAACAAAAAACGAGGGTGTCTAATGTAGGAAATAACATTCTCAATCCGTTAACATGCACAAAATATGTAATTAAAAAATGTACAAATCACCCAAATACATTGGAAGAACTAGCATGTATGAGGTCCGTCATATCTTGTTATCTGCCACATATTGTTCAGCCTCTTCCTTCGTGATACACGGATCCTCTAGTTACAGCCGTGCTTCTTTTGAACACATTCTGCAATATAGTTGTCTGCATTCATTTTCAAAATGGTGTCATTTTGTTATGCATTAATTTTTATTAAGTGGTGTTGTTTTGCTTTTTGGGATAAAACCTCCAAGTCTGTAGGTTTTCATTATCGAATGAATGAAATGTGTTCTTGTCTTCCTCTAAAATTTCTTATTATGTTGTCTCCCTCTACTCTATTTGTTCTTTCCCTTTTATAATTTTTCTTCTTTGATAGAAGTTGTTACACAGGGCAACAAGCAACATTTACGGTTGCCAATACATGAGAACATGGGACATCAATGGGATCAATATATGGAATACTATGTTGTTTTATGTTTAAAAATCTTATAGAATTGAAGTTTTTACTTCTATTTCCTTACATTATTTGCACCATTTTCTTTAGGCATATTCACATGCATGGCGAATCTGGTGGGATTACAGCAGATATGAGGGCATTATTGATCTTAGAAAGGAAAAACTATGGCACTCCAAACAAATTTGCAATATCTAGAATCGTAGAGGTTACGATCGAATTAATATGTTACATTGCAATGGAGATTCTCTTACATCCTGCATGATCTGCAACACTAGCAAAAATGGAACTTTCAATGACTTTAAGGGCATTGCAAGATTGTTTCAACAAATAGGTCTGTATACTAATCGAAAGGATAATTTGAGAGAACTAATGAGAGGAGTGTAGAAGAACCTAAAATATCATTCCCGAGAATTCCTGAGAACTAATCGAAAGTTTTGTGGGTGTGATAACTCTCAGATATTCATTTATCTATACACCTTTTTAGCTAAGATTTTTGTTATGTTCATTTATATTTCTGTCCTTTACTTAAGTTTGCTTGTATTTTGTCTTGTTTTTAGAATTCTACCTTATGATGTCGGTACTTTCTATATTTGTGTCGATACAGAGTTGTTTAACTTGTGTGCTAGCGCGTGCAAAATGGTAAGAAAATAAATGAGATGCCTTTATATCTTTGGGACCACAAAATAGATGTTCGATGGAGAGAGCTTGGAACCACTCAAGACCGTTATTACAGCTTGACATTCATGGGTTCCTCATTACAACTATATAAGAGTTGCGCGGAGCTTGGATATTCTAGGACCATGGTACATTAGAGGCCATGGACTGTCCCCAACATCAAAACAAATTTCCAAGCGGTGCAACCAGCCAATTCCTCCAATCGCAGGATGGAGCTGCATCAAGCTAAATACCCTTTTGGAACGGAACCACAAGGAAGATTAACAAGTGTTGTAATATCATTGGCTGCCATTTCCCATTCTCTTTCATATATAAAGAGTAGCCCTTTTTTGCAAGGAAATAAGTATGTTTTAATGAGTTTTAAGAGCTTATTTTTCGAGAAAATCTTTCTTCTTCCCAAAAAATGGCCACGACCATAGAAGATTAAAGAACTTGGGACTCTTGGTGCAGAAGGAAGAAAAAGGAAGTCTGAAAACCTACCTAGATTGATAGTTACATCAGTTGTCAACGAGGCTCGAGCGTTTGAGAGGAGCAAAGTTCATGATCCCGAGAGGAACTTGTTTCTTGCTACTGACCATGCCTAATCTTAGAAAATATGGTGTTTTTTGAACTTATTTATATTTTATGGCGTTGTATAACATAATACTTTATTTAATGCAGTTACCTTTTCTTAATGTTCTTTTTTTTTTACTTGCATGCCACTCAAACTGCTATAGAAATATAGAGTTGCATTTAGCATGCCTTAATAGGATGATGAATGATTTAACCACCATGAATAACGAAAGTTACCACCTAGTAAGTCAAGTGACACTTGGGGCTTATCCGGGAATGGTTGTATTGACACTTGAATGGATGGATGTATCGACAAACTATGTCAACTGACCCATTAAGGTTAGTGATAAGTCTAATATTTGCATATTTTTCACATATATAAACCTATATTTTACTGTTCTAATCCAACTATAAATCCATGTTTTAACAAGTATTTGATTTTTGTAGGGATTTTGACAACTAAAGGATAATACATACTTGAAAGAGAAGTTTCAATTGGATTTAGATTCTAAGGAGCACTTAACACAAGAAGAGGAATTCTACTTCAAGTTGAAATTTCATATTTTATATTATATTTGGAGTATGATAGATTTTTAAATTAAATCTTATTGTAATTCCTTCTCCTAGTTAATGTAACTGACCTCTATTATAAATAGGGTCATGAGGAGAAGAGAAATAATTCATCTCATAATTCTCATTCTTCTCTTCTTTGTTGATTTCCTTTCTCCATGAGTTGCTAAACTTTTTTTCTAGTTAAGATTTAGATTCGAGGTTATTAATAAAAGTTTTGGTGAGATTTCTTGTTCTTCATCTTCTTCAACTATTTCAAGTATTTTTATATCTTTCGGGCTTATTCAACACGTATATATTAGATTATATATATACAACAACCAATCGAGGAATCCTTGATACAAGTGGTAAGTAACCAAGCAACGGGTTAGAAGGTATGAACTCATATTCTTGATAAGTTAACGGATTAGTGCTTTGATAGTTTATGTGCATTGAGTCTCTTAATTCGGTAAAGCTATTTGATAAGTTTTAATTCTATGTTGATTATCTAAGGATTTTAATTTGGATAATAAGAGTTAGCCATTTATGGATTATTAAATGATTATCTATTAAGTAAGAGGGGTTGAGTCTAATTGTGGATTATCAATTAACATATAACCAAGCTATTTGATATTGATACAAGTTTATCTTTTGTGAAGTTCAATGATCTAAAACTTGGATTAATACACTGAGATCTACCTTAACTAGAGTTCCTATCAATATAGAATTCTCATTTACTTTAAATTCCTTTCTTCGATTCTACTCAAATTCAAACTCCCCTCAATTTACTTTTCTATTTATAAAATTAATCTCTTACCATTCCCTGTGGATTCGACCCTACTTACCGCTTCTACAAGTTACTTTGAGCAAGTTTTATTTTTGACAGCTTCGACAATCGCTATCAAAGACTAGCGTTGTTGCCGGGGAGTGGTGTCAAGTAGGTTGATTTTTGTTGTGACCGAAATGCGCTTGGCAAGAGGTATAGAAATGAGTATTGGAAATGTATAAAACAATGCCAAGTCGAGTCCTTTTGTGTGCAAGTATACACGGTCGACAAGTAATACATCAGTTAAGCTGAGTATCGATCCCACAGGGATTGTCTTGGAATTTAATTGTTCAATTGTTACTTGTCTTTGGGGTGAAAAATGCTTGTTTTGGAAAGTGATTTTAAAAGAAGAAAATAACGTTGGCAATGAGAGCTTGAAAAAGTGGATGATGAGCGTTGGCAAGGAATGTATGGTTTTCACGTTGTATATGTCATGACAGCCTTTAATAATGTCATGCTTCGATAATGTTTTATTGAGCAGATTCAAAAGATGGGCATTGCCTCCGTCGATAGCAAAGCCTTTAAACTAGTCATGTAAAAACCTATATATGTCTATAGTGTATGTTTCCCATTAATTAATCTATTTTAGTTCCAAACTTTACTCCCTAAGGGGCTGACTCACTCCTGAAGTAAGTTCATCTACTTGAACATCTTCTGTCGAAGCTTCTCACCTTAGAATTTGGCAAGTAATCGTTGCCTCCTAAGTTAGTTATGATATTGAGTTGCAATAAGCAAGCTGCACTAGCAGTCGCTTGGCATAGAAGTTTTGGAAAAAGTAAAGACATTGCCAAATGAATAAAACTTTATGCTGAAGCATTCTTAATTAATAAAGCAAGCAAAAAACAACGTTTCATCCATCCACCCCTCACCAACTATTAAATTAGTTCATGATGAGGGGTTAAACACAAAATAAATTCATCGTTTGCTAGCATCATCTTCAAAATTAAAATAAACCAAAGGAAAAAGGGAAGAAAAGGGGTCGATCAATGCAGCCTCTCTTGCTCTAGCCTCCTTAGTGTGGCTACTCCAACTGGTGGTGAAAGTGATCGGAGATGATCCTAAGCTAGCTCGCTTCGAGTGTGCGATGCCTCATGCTTGGAAATGATCTCTTTATATAGATGAGTGAGGAGAAAACCCTAGGAGAAATTCAAATTTTAAATTTCGGCTAAGGCTCTTTCATAAGTGCTTGATCTCCTTATCAGCTTATCACCGAGTAAGGTTGACATCTGATGGTCTAGGGCTGACGTCACTAGTCGCCACTATGATGCCAAAGGTCGTGGCAGAAAACTCCAGCCGACTAGCCGCTCCTGATTTTTCGGATTAGGTTCATTCGCATGTTCTTCAGAACCTTATCCTTTCCTATTTCTACGGGTTGTCCATCATTGTCAAGTGGCCTGGCATTGTGACTTTTGCTTTCCCTTATTCCTTTGTCACGTCATCTGGTATAGAACCTGAGCCAAAAACAATAAAAACCCTTCAAACTGTAAAGGGGCACCTGCTAAACTCCTTTTTATGCAAAATGCATGAAACTAATACTAAATGCAAACATGTGTACTTGAAAACTAGAAAAAAAGCATTGTAAAATAGATGAAAAATGTAGTACTTTTGAGGAGTTATCACTCCCACAAACCTAGCTCATTGCTTGTCCTCAAGTAATGTAAAAGAAAATAGTAAAACAAAAAGGTACCTCAGCAGAAATGAATGACTTCCCAACATATGCTAGCAAGTTGTAATTGACTCTAGATCTGTCCTCAAAATCTAGTATATCAATGCCAACATTTCAATAATTCAAGTGCAACAAATAAAGACCTAGTCTAAGGTTCTAAAGTGTGCATCGGTGCGGGCAACATGCATCAAGCTCACATCAATTCCCTTAAGGTTCCTTACTGCCCAAACTCATATTTGTATTTATATAATTTTTTATACTGCCAAGGGTATTCTGATGCTGGCATAAAAGTGGGGTCGCGTCATGCACTGTTTGGCGTGAGTCATAAGAGGGAGCATACCACGAATGCCCGCGTTAGTCCAGACTACATCACTAATCCATAGCTCACATTTCATGTAATTTTCATGTTTCATTTCATCAAGATGAGATGATATCTCAAACAAGTTCTTTAGCATTCGATCACATTGCATCATGACACATACAAGCATCTATGTTATCACTTAATCATGCTTAACATTTGAATTAATCATGTATTCAAAGATGTGATCAAATTTCATGCATTACAAGTCATTCTTCCCTTATTAGGTTCATTTAAGCATTTCAGAAGGTAAACAAGCATGCATTGGTTAGGACCTAGTCCTAACCCTAGAGATAACTACAATCACAATACTCCAACCTAGATAGTCTTGGATCCACACTCCTTTGTTCTTGGCTTTAGGATGATCCACTCTATCCTCTTCCACCAAGTTTACTCTTGGTTCTATCACATTACACAACAAATACACGTCAAAACAAGATCATAAAGTCATTCAATCAAGACAAGGTTACAAGTATACAACATTCACAAATTTGGCAACATGTTCATATACATTCTCCACTACACTTAACTAAACTTATCTATACTCTAGTTCATGTAAAACAGGGAAGAATCAATGTCCTAAAACTGTTTACAAAACAGTTTACAAATTGCCACAAAACAGTGTGCAATTACCTATACTACTGCTGCCAGGCAGCTTGCACTCTAGTCACTTAATCATGCATAACTTTCATTCCGTACGACATAATTTCAATTGGTTTACACCATTAGAAAGCTTACGTAATTGTCTTTATGATCATATAAGGCTTGCATTTTAGTTCGTTGCCAATTAATACAGTTTTTAACTTAAAGACAGGGTAATTTGCTACACTGGACAATTTGCACTGTCTCTAGTGTTTCTTTTCTACATTTCATTCTACAACCTAGAATTCAGTTCTATTTTCTTCTAATGAATTTAGACATATCAAGGTGTTGTCCATAAAAATTTCAGCCTTAAATTCATTTTATACAGGTTATAGTGATTTTTAAAGTTACTGCCTAGAACAGAGCATTTTGGGCAGATTACACTATGTTGAATTTCTAGCTTCTTAACTCATTTTAACAAGGTTCTAACATGGAAATTCAATTCATTTTCAAGTTCTTACATGTCTAGGTCAATCTATTACACCTAGCAATGTGCTTAAAACAGGGCATTATCATGTTGAACCCAATTTGATCTATTTCATCAACATTGCACATCCAATTTACCAATTGAGCAGTCCATTACCTAATTTAACTAGTCCAATTAGGTGCTTTCACATTTCCAGCAAGTTACCTATTCAATTAAATCTTCATTTCATCTACCAACATGATCAAAACAGGTTTCTATATACATTTAGCCCATTCACACATTTTCTCTAGTAAAACAGTCCCAAATCAAGAAGACTGTTTTCAACCATATACACATTTCTCAAATTATTTCCTTTATCAAATTGGCTACTAGTATTCACAATTTCAAGTTCAAATTGAAGCTAGCATGACCCTAACATACATAACAATCATCAATCACTCATTCAAACATTCTATAACAAGTTGAAATCAAGCATTATACCTTCTCCAAGCTAAATTTGATCAAGGCTTAAATCAAGAAGCTTGAATTTGAAGGTGTTGCATGAAGTTTTTCTCTCCCCTTTCTCTCTCAACAATTTCGGCCAAGGAGTATAATGGGAGGAAGATGACAATATTTCTTTGTTCATTATTCCCCCTAGCCATGAGTTTTGTAAAGACGAACATGCCGATTCGAGGGATGGAATTGGCCTTGACCACTTCCAGTTCCTTCCCTGTAAAGATGACGGATGAAGAGCTCCTAGGTGTTGTACAAATTGCAAAGAAGCAGATAGCACTCAAACTCGAGCAGGCCATGCTTTCGATGCCTTTTGATGCTACAAAAGCTCCAGACAAAAAGGGAGAATATACAAACAGATCATCCTGGACCAGAAAAGCCATTTCGACAAACCATGAAGATCTGTCACCCTTCTTCTTCTTGTACTGTATGGAACTCCATCAAGATGGTCCGACGAGCATTGTAAAGAATGGTGAGGAAGCTAAATTACAAGAATCAAATCAGTCAAAGAAGCATGGAAAAAGTATAATGAAACAGATGTTGAGTTTCAGCTGTGAAAATTTGCTTTTTGCAATCAAGTGCTCACTTACTCTGGGTCTTGCTGTGCTATTCGGTCTGATATATAACAAAGACAATGGATATTGGTCGGGATTAACTGTTTCCATTAGTTTCGTTTCAGGGCGGCAAGCAACATTTACAGTTGCCAATGCCCGAGCACAGGGGACAGCAATGGGATCAGTATATGGAATACTATGCTGTTTTATGTTTACAAATCTTACAGATTTGAGCTTTTTACTTGCACTTCCTTGGATCATTTTCACCAGTTTCCTGAGGCATAGTCTCATGTATGGCGAATCAGGTGGGATTGCAGCAGATATAGGGGCATTGCTGATCTTGGGACGGAAAAACTATGGCACTCCAAACGAATTTGCAATTGCTAGAATCGCAGAGGCTAGCATCGGATTAATCTGTTTCATTGCGGTGGAGATTCTCTTGTATCCTGTACGATCGACAACACTAGCAAAATCAGAACTTTCAAGGACTTTGAGGGCACTGCAAGATTGCTTTCAACAAATAGGCCTCTATACTAATCGAAAGGGAAATTCGAGACAAGTGTTGAGAGGAAAGCAAGAGAAGCTGAAATATCATTCCCGGGAACTCCAGAGTTTCATTGCAGAAGCTGAATTGGAGCCTAATTTCTGGTTCCCGCCTTTTCAACGGGGTTGCTACTATAAGCTTCTAAGATCTATTTACAGAGTGGCAGATTTACTACACTTTTCAATCCATCAAATTGGATTTCTCTCACAAGCATTCCAGATTCTGGGAATTACATGGGAGGAGATCCAACAACAGATAAGCAATAACCTAGAACATCTCACAGACAAAATTGGCTCTTTATCGAAATGCCTGCTAGTTAAGTCTGTAGCAGAGATCGAAAAGCAGTTGCAGACGGACCTCGAGTCGGGAAAATCACCTAATGGCCATGGGGATCTCTCTACACATTTGGGGTGCATTTTGGAGATTGGAAACTCTTTGCTTCAACAAACAATCAGAGTTTCCAATAAGACCGAGGGTGATGAAGTTGAAGAGATGCTTAAGAGCCAAATGGTTATATGTCTTACTGGCCTAGGCTTCTAAATTTGTAAGAAGTGTTATCTAAGCTTAATACTAGATGATAAAGGTACAAACTCCCACAATACCTGTCCAGTTGCAATCTTTACGAGGAACTTTTAATATGAGAAACCACACATTGTTATAATACATTGAAGCCATCTTTGTGAATTTGGAATAATCAGATTTAATGTGAATGGTAAATGGATTTCTATTTTCAATATATTTGTGATTTTGGAAGTGAATTTCACATAAAATGAAGATGTCAACCCTAGAGCAACACATCCATTATTCAGATCCATAGGAGGAAGAAATAGGGATTAGTGGAGCCGTGTCCCCTAAAAAAATCTATGATAAAATTGTTTTCAATCCCTCGAAATATATAATTTATTATGGATTTAAAACAAGTGTTCAAACAATTTTTTTGTAATAGATGACTTTTTTTTGCTAAAATAGGTGCCTAATATTTTTTGTGGCCAAAATAGGTGTCTCGGTTGACTTTAAAATAAGCCAAAAATGAAACTTTAAGCACCTATTTCAGTCAAAAATACTTTAGGCATCTACTGTAAAAAAAAAAGGCATAGTTTGGACACTTATTTTATAGTTAAGTCATTTATTATCGATCCTTTAAATTTAAGTTTTTTAAATGTCTCTAAAAAAATAATGTTGAGTTTTGTCACTGTTCAAATCAAAACATATTAAAAAACTCAACAAAATGTACTAAGAAGTAAAATACTTAGGTACGTTTGGTTTTATAGAATAGAGCATGTTTTCATTTTCATTTTCTTGGAAAATGAAAAACGGAGAAGAAAACATGTTTGGTTGAAAAATTAAAAAAATGATTTTTAAAATATGAAAACAAAAATATTTGAAAATTTAAAAACATAAAAAAGATGTTTTCATTGAGAATGTTTTAGAAAACTAGAAAATATGAAAAACAAGAGTTTTTTTAATTTTAGCATCATTTTAACCCGGGTTCGAATTCTTCTAATACCATTTCTTAAAATTTTGGTTTATTTACTCATAGATTATTTATTTATCATTATGCTAATATTTTTTAACTATACTTTATTTTAAATTATTTAATAATTATTTTTTATTTCTTTTTGAAAAGTTACATACCAAACACAATTTCACTATTTTTATTTCCGAAAATAAGTTTTCATTCCTATTAACCAAGAATGTTTTCTGATTTTAAAAAAAAAAATGAAAATAAAAATTATTTTCTAAAAATGAAAAAAAAAATATTTTTTTTCTAAAACCAAACGAACCCTTAATGTTTCTTAAAAGCGATAATGTGCTAGGGGCTCAATCGATCAACCGAGTAGCCAAAAGGGGGTGAATTGGTTTTAAGGTAATAGTGGTGGAAGCGATAGGAATTAAAAATTGGAAACAAGAATTTATAGTAATTTGATCTTCTAACCAAGCTCTACATCCATTACCATAACTTCACACTAAGGATTTTTCCAAATTCACTAAAAATTTCTTCTTTTTTTCTAGGCTCAAGAGGAAACCTTTACACACTCAAAGCTTCTACCTCAAAGCTTTGAGAAAACCCTCTCTTACAAGAGAAAAAGAAATAGCAAACAAGAAAACCCTTTCAAGGTACAATGTTTGCACAATTAAGCTCACTCACCCAAAACCTAACACTTGAGAATATATGACAATTAAGCTCACAAGTGTGTTCTACAAAGAAAATTGACAATTAAGTACAAAAACATTTTCTCTTAATCATAGAATGTTGGCTTGTTGTTTCTTGTTCTTCCATGGATACTTAGAGATGTCTTTTAAACCATTTAATGACTTCATGACCGTTACTAGCCGTTGGGGTTGTTAAAAGCCGTTGGAGATATAAATTCCAGCCATAAATGTAGTTATGGGCACTTCGTGTTGAGTTGATCAAACAATGGTAATTGGCCAAGAGGGGGTGAATTGGCTATTTAAAAGTTCAAGGGTACAAGTTGGAAATGTAAAAAAAATGGACACAAGCAATTTTAGAGTGGTTCAAGCTTAGAACAAGCTCTACATCCACTACCTCATTACCCTACTGAGAATTTCAACAATTCACGCACTGAATTCGTCCCTTTTTCTCGGCTTAGGAGGAAACCATTACAATCGATCAAAGCCTTCTACCCAAAGCTTGATCAAAGACACTCTTACAAAGAGAAATTGTGGTAAACAAACAAATGTCTCTCAAAGGTAGATAAGTTTATCCAATTACAAGTTCACACAAACCTAAACTTGAATAAAAATAAATACAATTTTTTAAAAATAACTTGCATTTGAACAAGTTTGCTTTCAAGTTCTAAATTAGTTTTGGAAAGCAAATCATTTTCAATTTTCAATTTTGAAATCAATTTCTTATTTTTTGAAAATGAAGCTTTAAACTCCAAAACTAAATCATCATAGGCATTTTGTAACTCATCGAAAGTATAGGAATTCAAATTTGATGAGCTAGAAGTTACCTCTTCACCTTGGATGGCCATGAAGCATAGATGGGCTACTCATCATCGGTGAAGTCCTCTTCATCACTCCATATAGCCATAAATGCCTTCTTCTTATGATTTGATCCTTTTTGTTAAACCAAGGGCAATCATACTTGGTGTGCCCGGACTTCTTACACTCGAAGCATATGATGGGATCCTTCATCTTTATTCTCGATTCATGCCTTAATTCTTCCTTGTGGCACTTCATGAATCAGGCAAATTTCTTGAAGAGCTTAGCCATCTCTTCTTCATCTACACTCTCCTTTTTATTATATTTTTCTTGTTGGCTTGAAGAGGATTTGAGAGCAACAACATTCACGTCAATGCCTTGCTCGATCATCTTCTTCTTCCCCATCTTCTTCTCTTCTTCTTTTCCTTTCTTCATGATTTCATGAGTGAGAAGAGACTCCATTAGAGCATTAAGCTTCAAGGCCTTGAGATCCTTGGCTTTGATGATGGCGGTCTTCTTTGAGTCCCATGACTCGGGAAGAGAGTAGATAAGCTTTCGGACAAGCTTGTCTTCCGAAATAATTTCTCCATAGCCTTTAAGTCTATTGACAATGACGAAGAATCCATCGAACATATTGGAGATGTCTTCATTCAGTTCTATTTTGAAATTCTCATACTCAAGGTTGAGAAGACCAATCTTGGTCTCCTTTACTTCATTTGTTTCTTCATGAGTGACTTCAAGCCTGTCCTAAATCTCCTTGGCACTCTCACAAGAAGAGACTTTGGCATATTCTTACGAGCCAAGTGAATAAAAAAGAATGTACAAGGCCTTTGCTTTGAGCTCCATCTTCTTGCGATCATCAGCACTCCATTCCGCCTTGCTTCTTTGAGGAATGAACGTTCATCAAGCACAATGTCTCAAAGACAATAGTCATTGGCTCTCATGAAGTACATCATCCTATTTTTCCAATAAGAGTAGTTGGTCCCGTCGAAGTAAGGTAACCTATCAATGGATTGCGCCATGAACTCCGGTTGATGTAGAAATTAATTGAGCTATTCAAGGATCAACTCTTAGGATGTTAATATGATGAAAGAGTCCTCGCTCTAATACCAATTATTGGGAGGCTCAATCGACCAACTGAGTAGCCAAGAGGGGGTGAATTAGTTTTAAGGTGATAGTGGTGGAAGCAATAGGAATTAAAAATTACACATAAGGATTTATAGCGGTTCGAGTTTCTATCCAAGCTCTACATCCACTACCTTAGTTTCCCACAGATGATTTTCCCCAAATTCACTAAAAATTTCTTCCTTTTTTCCAAGCTCAAGAGGAAACCTTTAGTCACTCAAAGGTTCTACGCCAGAGCTTTGAGAAAACCCTCTCTTACAAGAGAAAAAGAAATAGCAAACAAGAAAACCCTTTCAAGGTATAATATTTGCACAATTAAGCTCACTCACACAAAATCTAACACTTGAGCATATATGACAATTAAGCTCACAAGTGTGTTCTACAAAGAAAATTGACAATTAAGTACAAAAAAGCTTTTTCTTAATCATAGAATATTGGCTTGTTGCTTCTTGTTCTTCCATGGATGCTTGGAGATGTCTTTTAAACCCTCTAATGACTTAATGACCTTTGCTAGTCATTGGGGGTTGTTAAGCGCCATTGGGGACATAAATTCCAGCCATAAATGCAGTTCTGGGCACTTCAATATCGGTACGCTGAACTTCGGTATCGATACTTGCCTTAAACAGAAAGAACCGTTCGAGCATTTATTACACAGGGGTACCGGTACTGATACATGTGTATCGGTACAGACCCATTGGTATCAGTACGACTGAGGCCATATAAATACGTTTTTTGGCTACTGGAATTTTGGAAAACTTGGGGATGACAAATTGTATCAGTACTAAGAAATTTGTACTGGTACAGGCACTTCTGGGTATCAGTACGGGTCAAACCATGTCAGTACTCAATGCATGATTTTGACACTTTGGTTATTTAAAATCATTTAAAACATGTTAAAAACCCTTTGAAAGCATTTCAAACATATTTTTCAAGTTGTGGACTTCGAAATATTTTTACAAATTAGTTTAAGTCCAAAAATATTTTTATTTAAGTTATATCAAAATCAAATAGGTTTATCATAATGGAACAAAGAATTCAAAAATAACGGTGAAGGTTGTTTTGTCACCCCATTCACCAAATTTATTTCTTGTCATTCCAGGATCTACTAAGTACTAATAATGAAAACAAAATACAATACACTTTTTACAAACTTTAGGGTAAAGTTTATAAGTGGTCATTAAATTCTGGTCAATTATTCAATTTGGTAATTAAATTTTTAATTGTTTTAATGTTACTATTAAACTTTTGGTTTTGTTTCAATTTGGCCACTGAACCATTAACAGCCGTTAAGTAGGTGACGTGGCAGTTAGGAAAATAGTATAATAACAAATTTAATCCTCCACATTTGCACATGTAATCAATTTACTCCTAATTCAAAAAATAATAATAAATTAAAGCTCAATATTTACAAATCATTTTAATTTGATTTTAATTTTAATTAAAAATAATTTAATATTTATTCTACCAATCAGACGGTGCCATGTGCCACCATTCAACCGGTGAAAAACTAAACAATGAAAATTGCCTACATGGAGGCTCAAACCCGGCAAAGGCAACAACTAAATACCATAAGCATGACCATTGAGCCAAGGTCTGCTTGTTTTTTAAAGTTAGCATGTTTTAAATATAACTTAATTTCTGGCTCTTCAAAGGCTTCTCATCTTCTTCTTCAAGCCTATGAATGCAGTAGTAAACGCCTAATTTGTAAACACCCATACACCATGATTTTTCACATTATTAGTACATTTTAAGGTTTATTTATTTATTTGTTTTCTTTATTTCCTTAATGTTTCTTACAGGTGTGCTAACAAGTAGAACCAAACAGTAGCAATCTCCTCTTGCCCAAGTGGAGATTTTAAATTCCTGAAAGGATTGGATTTATGAAATTAAACATTTAGTACTCTTTCAATCCGATTGTATAGCTAGAAGAGGGGGGGAAAACTTCTAATATGATTACTCTCTACATTACAGTAAAATCATGCATCCAGTTTCCAAACTAATTAGTAAAATTCAATTTTTAATTCTAGGAACATATTACAAGTTTAGTTCATAACCAAATCAAATCTGTTGACAATATTAAGTGAAGAAAAGGCAACAAGCAAACACAACTTAAAAGCGGACCTTTTCACTGAAATTTTGTCGCCATAATAATAAAATACTTCATTTTCTTGGTTAAAATTGTTTTAAAAACTTAAAAGGGAAGAAAAGAAAAAACTGGTACCTGAGCATTGGGCAACATGATAGGGGAATCCAACAACGCCGTGGGGATAATCCCAGAAGGAATAGTAAGGTAAGGTGACCGGACAGATGGGGAGGCCAATGGGCTACCGGAGGACCGAAATCTCGCCGTGCTTATCTTCTCTGCCTTGAATCCGCACGTTGCCGCCCTCCTCTCCACACGGCTTCTGGTATCGGAAGAAGAACGCCAGAAAGCAATGAAACTGAAAACTACTGCACAGCTCTCCCTAGAAAACTGACATGCATAGAAACGACTGCATAGCTCTCCCTAAAAAACTGGCATGCATAGAAACGTTGGCTCAGTGATCTTGCTTATCAGAAGCCTTTGAAGAAGAAGAAAATGAAAAGCCTTTGAAGAAGGTGAGCCCGGAGCAGGAGCCACCATTATCGGAAGAAGAATATGATAGGAAGCAATTGAAGAGCTAAAAATTAAGTTATAAAAAAACATGATAACATGAAGACAAAAAGGTAGTCCTTGGCTCAGTGGTTATGCTTATTGCACATTCTTGGTCTTGCCTTTGCTGGGTTCAAGTCTCGAATAGTAAAATAAATATTAAATTATTTCTAATTCAAATTATGATTAAATTGATTTGTAAATATTGAGATTAAATTTATTAAATTTTTTAATTATAACTAAATTGATTACTCGTGTAAAATGTATTATTATACAATTTTTTTAAGTGTCGAGTCACCTATTTAACGGTTGTTAACGGTTCAATACTAAATTGAAGCATAATAAAAAATTTAATGATAACAATCAATCAATTAAAAATTTATTTATCAAATTAAATAATTGAACAAATTTAATAATTATTTATGAACTGTACCTTAAACTTTAATTTTTCGGTATCCTCGTTGTCACTTGATGTGATATAATAATTTAATAAATATTCTGCATAATATAGTATATTTTTCTTTTAAATATTTTAAATATGTTTATTTTTAATTTTTTAATAATACATATTTTATAAACAAAGCGATAGACTACGGTTCTAAGCTGTCGGACGAGAATTTGGATTTTACAAATACATTTCCCGTCTTAAGCAGTCTGAGCATACCCCACTTCACCAATAGAATCGCTTGGATGAGAATTATGTCAACGGTTCAGAGCCGCACAAACACACACACTACGTATCCACACGCAGACCGTTGGATAACATCTTAATCGAACGACACTCCTCTTACATCCGCTTCAATATCAATTCTCAACCAATAAATCGAAAGCCACAGATCACTTTTATCTACCGTTCGATAACAATCATATCTAACGGTTTATATTATTCTCTCGCATTGCTAAGCCCCCCAAAAAAACACAATAAAAAAACCACCCTATTTAAACTCCTATCAATATCTCAGGTTCCCAAGCTTTCAAAACTCAGATAAACAACTACTGTCATTTGATTTTCTCTCGAATCCCTTGTGAACTGTGAAAATGTCGGGCCGTGAAAAAGGAGGCAAGGGTTTGGGAAAGGGAGGAGCAAAAAGGCATAGGAAGTTTCTTCGAGATAACATTCAAGGCATCACGAAGCCGGCGATTCGAAGATTGGCACGTAGGGGAGGCGTGAAGAGAATCAGCGGTTTGATTTATGAGAAACTCGTGGTGTCCTCAAGATCTTTCTGGAAAATGTGATTTGCGACGCCGTTACTTATACGGAGCATGCTAGGCGTAAGACTGTTACCGCCATGGATGTTGTTTATGCCCTCAAGAGGCAGGGCAGAACTCTTTATGGTTTCGGTGGTTGATTGGGGCTTTAGGGTTTCCAATTTGGTTTTCGGCCTTTTATAAATATTTTGCAATAGGGATGTTGATAAGCCTTTATTTGGCTTTTATCTTCAATGTATTTTGATTCTGACCTTCAATGAATTATGTTGAAATTTTGTATCAAAATCTTTTTGAATTTCTTTGTTGTGGGCACATGATTTTCGATTTTCAGTTTTTTATCTTATTTTTTGTATTCGTCTGATATTAGGTTTGTACGAACTAAGAAAATATTGATTTCTGGTAAATCTGCTAAATTTTGTGTTTTTTTTGGATCGAAGAGTCTGCTAAATATTGTTATTTGCAAAGAAATGTGGCAAATAAATTAAGAATATACTGAATTATTGGATTCGCCATGGCAAATAAATTAAGAATATACTGAATTATTGGATTCGCCATTGAAGATGTTGGAAGAATTGAGCAGTAAACTAGAGGTAGGTCTGCAGTGTTGCACTAACTTGAAATAAAAAATATTTTTATAAAATTTTAAATTGGTGTTTTGCTATAGTACATGAGATAATAGACTTGCCACTAATTTTTTTTATTATATTAGGCGGACTAAAAATTTAAATTAAATTAGAGATTATGAAATTTTAAGAGTTCAAAGTTACCATTACGTATGGAAAAGGATTAACATTTTTATTATGTCCGTAAAATGGCGTTTACTTGATCACTAATATTTTCATAATCTGAATAAATGCGTTCAAGGATTAATACAAAAAGTTTTAAAAATGACTTAAATTCGTTCACGGCTGAAAAAACTCGAATCAATTTAAACGCAAGGGGATTAAGGCATTAATCCTTAAAATTCGGATATACAGTATCGCATAAGAGTTTCGATCGTTCTCACAACAGCCAAGGGAAGACCGAATTAACCCTAACTGAGAAAATATTTCATTTTTATGATATAAGAAAAGAGTCTATTTTAAATGAGATCTCACACTCTTTTTAGTTTTTAGGGGCGGTATAGTTTTCAAAGTTAATTATTTTTTTGAAGTATTTAAAGAAATTAATTCTAAAAGGCCTTATTTAATTATTTACATTTTACTTTTTTAAAAATTATCTAAAGGAGTTTTGTTTACGAATAAGGAGAAAAATTATTTATCTTTTTTAAATGAATTACCAAGTTAGTTTTTATTTACTATTATTTACAATTAATAGATTATTTACCTTTCCAAGAAAAATTAACTATTTACACTTGAGGGGAAATACTATCTTACTATGTTAATTATTAAAGGGTAAGTTATTTTAGGAATCTGAGCTCTAAGTATTTACAATTTAACTTTATTATTGGTAAATGAATATTTAAGTCATCTATATAGAAACAAACTTAAATGTATTTATTTAAAATTATTTAGTAAGTTTTCATTAAATAAAATATTAATTATTAAGGAATTTATTTACCCTAATTTTATCAAATTAAAATGATGAAGATGAATAAATTGAATGCATTAAAATATGAGCGAACCAAACAACGAATTTAGTGCATAAAATAAGAATAAAAAACTAAATTAAAAATAAAGAGGGAAAAAATTGCAAACAGTGGGATCGAAACGCGAGCTTGTCGACGCGAGGTACAGACTGAACGGAGTCACCGTTGCTATAGCCGCTGCCAGACGCCGACCACTACATGCCGGTAGCATGCCGCCACTACTGGTCGCCAGTCACTACTGGACGCCAGCAGCAGCGACACTTCGGTGGCAGTATCGACTTTATCCTTTGGCAATGAAGGATCCTCCACAAACTCCGATTAATATGAGACCGTACCCTTCTCCTCCTTATTAAAAAAAATGACCAAAGAAAGAAAAAATAACAAAAATATAGAGACAATATTTGGGTAAAGTACTTCAAAGAAATCACTTGTATTACTCTTGAATTTTTTGTGTGTGTTTACAATGGGTGAATGCTTGGCCTTTTTTATAGCCAACTACAAGGGTATAAATGAAAAAAGAAAATCAAGGATTCTTTCCCAAATTAAAAAAATAAAATCCTAGCATCTATATGATTCCTTTGCCTGATTTGATTGATACGATTTGGTTCTCCCTTCCTTTTTAAATTGATTTGTATTAAATCCCCTTTTCTTTGCTTGCAAGGCATGACCGATCAAGGAAGATGGCGCCGACGATGGTGGTGGCTGACGACGGCTTTGGCGGTTGGTGGTGGTCACAGCGGCTATGGTGGTTGGTGGTGATCACGGCCTATGGTGGTTGCCGACGATGATTTTGGTGGCCAATGGTGGCGGTGGCTTGGTAGGGATTCGAATAGAAAGAGTGTTGTACATGAAAAACTAGGGTTTCTTTGCATATAGGGCCTAATTAGGCCTGTTGTACATGGATTTTTTTGGGTTTTATATTTTATATATTTTTTGGGCTTTTACAACATATTTACATTGGTGGATAAAATAGGTGATTACAGTTGCCCCTCTTTGAACTCAACTGTATTTTCTCTCCAACGAATTCTTTAGAATAAACTGTGTATGTGTTCTGAATTGTGTGTTGAATTAACAAAGCTTGAACCCCTTTATATATGTATTTTTTTGAACTAAAAATTCCAAAATTCAGAATAAAAAAATCCTATTTTTGGGTGATTTTCCCTTTTTTTCCATTTAATGCAGATTCTGATACGATTTGGAGCAAATCTGATTCAAATTTTGGGCAACTTTGGGCTGATTCTTTCCCTCTTTCATTCAATACAGATTCAAATACGATTTGGAGAAGATTCGATTTGACTTTTGATACGAATCTAACCTGACTCATTCCATATTCGAATTAAGAGAAACCCTAACCCTAACCCTAATCCCTTTTTTCTTTTTGCCTTGCAAGGTTCTGGCCGGAGGGAGAGCGACAGTGGCGGCATGGCTTGGTCGCGGGCAATCCGGCAGGGGGCGAATCGCGGTTGTTGGTGTCGGAACAGCGGCACGAGGTAGTGGCCAGAGGCGTCGGGGCAACCGAGAAAGCTGTGGCGCCTCCTGGAGCTCAGGATGTGAGGAAACTGTGACACCGCGACATGAAAGGGGCGGGGCGGTCACCGGTGTTCCTCAACGGTCTTGGAACGATTGAGCAGCGCGACTGTCAGTGCGAACGCGACCTGGAGGCAAGCTGATCAGGCTTCATCAGAGAAGGGAGTATAGCGCGCGTAGGCCACACACGCCAGGAGCGTGGCGGCGCGAGCGGGGGTACTGCCCCTCCTTTTTCTGGTCCTATTTGGACCTTTAGATCTCCAACCATAGATCTAACGGTTGAGATTAAAGCATGTACATAGGATAAAAATAGGGTTATCTTGGGGTTTTGTTTTGGGCCTAGTGGGTTATTATGTACCTGGGTTTTTATTTATTTGAAATGGATCCCCTTTTATTTTCTTTTTTGGTTTTTTTTATCTAATGAGACTATATAAAAATATAGAAATAAATAAATAAATGATGGTGAAAATTAAGTGACAACACAGTTTCCGCATTTTTTTCCTTCAGGTAACGCCCCGATTTTGAGCCTAGGAGTTTCTAGGTTGATTAGACAGTCCGGTGAACCGAGATTAAAGATCCGATTCGATTCAGGAATAAAAATCGGAATAAATATTTTTGTGTGAGAAAATATATGGGAAAATATCTTAAAATCATTATTCAATATAAGGATATTTTTGGTAAATTCAATTTTGAAGAGTTGAATTTGGAAATTGGACATTTTGGCAGTGACCAAAATGTAAAAAGTGAAAAATTATTTTTAGTGACTATTTTGAAAAAGGGTCAAATCTTAGAATCTTTAAGGAGCTAATTTACCAAATGCTTTAATCTAATTTTTCTCTCAATTTGGATTATTTTAAATGAGTTTTAATTAGTGAATTAAAGGGAATTTAATTTAGGAAAGGTAGTTATTTTCCTAAAACTATTTTTGACGTAACTCTTTTCTCTAAAACTTTTATCTCAAAGCTTCTTCAGCCAAATACTCTCTTTTGTATCAAAGATTTGGGGTAATGTTCTTGATTTCTTAAATTCTTGATTTATAATGGATTCTTCAATCTTGTTTTCCAAAATCTCATTGTTTTCCTTTGTTTTTCAACACTAAAACATCCAATTGAGGGGAAATTCAGTCATTAGAGGTAAGATTCGTTCTTCTCCTCTAATGAATGGTTCTTTACTGAATTTTCCAACTATTTGATCATTGCTTAATGTTTTCTAATGAGTTTTATTGATTTAATTATGGAAAGTTAATTAAATCAAGGTTTAATTGATGAGATTAAGTGATCTTTATTTTGTATCTATTTTGCTGAGTTCTTGATTCATTATAATCATAATTTTGATGGTTAATAATGTTAATAAGTGAGTTTTAACATTAGAATCCTGAAACTAAGTGAATCTTTAATTTCATAGGTTGTTAGTGTTGTGTTTTTGGTGAGTTATGGGTGTTTTATGAATGTTGGAGGTATAAGGATGGTGTTAGGTTGTTTTTGGATGTTAATTGAAGGTAATTGATGGATTAAACCTTTAGGTTTTGACTGGGTTAAGTTCGAAAGGTGTTTGATGTTGTTTTCGGTTGTTGTGGAGGGGTTTTGGTTAGAGTTGTTGTGGATTATGTTACTGAGTCTTTGAATGCATTTGTATGCATTGAATCCTCTATTTTTGTATGGTCAAATCAGGGGAAGTTGATCCTCAAGCTTGTGTCACCGTTTCGAAACTTTGGAGGAGTAGTTCGCATCGGCAAACGAAGTTTTGCGTAGTCGATGAGTGAGAACGTGGATTTTATCTTTGAAATAGTTTAAAGGTTATTTTGGGAGTTTAAATTAAGCTTGAAATGCTGGTTTAAACTCAGAAGTAGGTATGATGATATTTCTCCCTCGATCGTGTTTTGGCGAAATTGATTTTATGCATTGTTTTTGAATTACATGGTACCTATTGTTTAAGCATGTTTTAAGTATGTTTTATACTGGTTTTTGATCATATATTGATGATGGATGCATTGGAAAAATGGTCAATGTAAGTATGAGAAATACTTGTAAATGCATGGTTTAATGCATTGGAAATGGTTTTGTTTGTTGCATATAAAAACAGTGAGGTACATGGTTAGTAATGAATTATATTGGCAAGTGATGTGGCTTAAAATGTTATCGGATATAGTTGGTCGGCCATAGGATTGATAGTGCACTATAATGTGTCACCTCGGGTGTTGAGGGGTTTGTGTGTACCGAATACTCCACCATGAGTACCCTAACGGTTGAGGAGTTGTATGGTACCGAAAACTCTTGTTAATGGATTATACATCTAACTAATGATTGAGTTGTGATCATACCTTATTTTCGGTTGAGATTGTATGAAATGTTGAGAGGACACTTGTTGAATCCGTGTATCCGATGTAATATTTTGTAAAGTGAAACTTGGTTTATGACCACTTGAAAGCCAATATAATTGATAATGTATCATGTTGATGGATTGTGTTGTATAATGTTGGTTTATACATGTTTACTCTTTAAGCCTTGCATATGGGTTGTTATGCATGAGAAAGCTTAATTGAGGGATTTCAAATGGGGATTTTGTTGTTGATCCATGATACATGTTGCATATGATTTAATATGCATATTTTTGGAAATGTTAAGTGCATGGTTTGTAAGGCATGATGTTTTGAAAGATGTTTTAAATGATGATTTTATTATGAGTTCAAAAACCGATTTTAATTGCATTGATGGTGGTTTTTTTGAGCACTCCTCACTAAGCCTAGTGTGCTTAAGCTCTCATTGTCCATCAATGCAGAGTATTAAGGGTTGGAGGCAGCAAGCAAGCAAAAGGGAACCTAAGGGCTTGATCTATTCGAATGTATGGTTTTGAACTATACTAATAGTAATAAAGGCAATTGGGTTTATTGTTGTTTGAGAGGGTTATTTGCTAAACTCTCGTTATGTG
This sequence comes from Hibiscus mutabilis, assembly GCA_019671005.1. Taxonomy (NCBI): domain Eukaryota; kingdom Viridiplantae; phylum Streptophyta; class Magnoliopsida; order Malvales; family Malvaceae; genus Hibiscus; species Hibiscus mutabilis. Next base: position 47,417,897 of record CM033721.1, on the reverse strand, counting down.
CAAGCTTATATTATTGTTGTGATGTTGTGTGAGGCTTTGTATGTTCGATTTTGATGTGGATTTACGTTTTGTGCGTTGGATGGATTGGTTTTTTAGGAAGCATGCCTCTAGATCTATGATTGAAGTATGTTGCTTTGGTTTGAACATGCTTCTTTGATATTCTGGCATGGTTTGATCTTTAGCTTGGTGGTGCACTTGTTTATGGATTGTTAGAGCTTGTTTGAATCCATGATTGTATGTAAAATCAGCAAAATTGGACATTACAGGTCAAGGCACACCGATACATGGAGCCTCGTATCGGTACGAGTAAGCTGGAAAAAGGCTTGGGGATTTGTATACGGGAGGTCGTATCGGTACTATTTTTAGCTACTAGAATCCATGGTTTTGCAAATGTGCCCACGTACCAATTTGCCTTGGACTTGTACTGGTACAACCCTGTTGGAATGAAGCCTCATTTCGGTATGGGTGCCCGCGTATCGATATTGGCCATCGTTATTTCAATTAAAGTGATTCTTAAGGTTTCTGATTCTTTCATTTTGGTCCCTAATGTTATTGAATGCAATTGTATGAGTTTGGATTATCGTTTTGAGCTGAAATTTGCCAAGCAAGCATGTAATCTTATTAATTGAGGATTGATATCCTAAATTTTAACTAAGTCATCGTATTTTTCTAGATTTACATTTTAGTCCCTAAAATGCGTATATGTGAAATCAGTTTCCTTTATTATGCTTGTTTCCTTTGAGAATTCATCCGCTGCCAGCATGCACACCATAGGACATAATGTCGCATCTAGACAAGATAAAAAGAGAAAAAAATAGACAGAAGTTTTGTTAATCGCTTCGGGTTTGCTTCGGCAAACCCAATGTAGCTCACTCTATTAGGTTGGACGTCTAGGCCGGGTCAAGGGGGTTACAGATTTTATCCGGCCGAGCTGCATGCTGAACATTACTTATGTTGAGGCGGGAGTAAGGTAGTCTCCTTCAAAACGGCAATATGACTCTAATCCTTGCGGACTCTAAGTCCAATGGTAACACAACTCTCGTCCTTGTGGACAATGAATCTGTAAAGGTAAATCTCACCCTGCGGGCACTAAATCGTAAAGGTGACTTTCGTCCATGAGGCACTAAACCGGTAAATTTGACTTTTGCCTGACGGGTACTGAATTGGTAAAGGTGACTCTCTCCCCTACAGGCACTAAATCGAAAAAGGTGACTCTAGCCCCTACAGGCATTAAATCGGCAAAGGTAACTCTCACCCCTACGAGCACTAAATCGATAAAAGGTTAATCTCGCCCCTGCGAGCACTAAATTAGAAAAGATGACTCTCGCCCCTACGGGCACTGAATCTGTAATGGTGACTCTCACCCTTACAAGCACTAAATCTGTAATGGTGACTCTCGCCCATACGGGCACTGAATCGGTAATGTGACTCTCGCCCTTGCGGGCACTGAATCGGTAAGGTGACCCTTGCCCCTGCAGGCACTAAATCGGTAAGGTGACCCTCACCCCTACAGGCACTGAATCAATAAGATGATTTGTTTTTTTCAAACTTGTGGAGAACAAATCGAATAATGCTTCTTCAAATGGTGTGAGACACTAAGTTGAAACTGATCATGCTTCTGCACCTCTTTGCTTCATAGAAAACATTTGATATTTGAAAATATCTGATCTTCGCATATTTGCTCACTCAATCCAATAATCTTGTACTTCTGATTGGTAACGGATCTTCAAGGCTTCTAATGAACTCTTTTGAATTTCTTGTATGGGAATCTTCGCAGCAAAGATTATTTCCACCTTAAATGTTACTTAATGCTTAGGGATTCTCGCTTTGTTGGTTCGAGTTCGAGTAATTGCCCCAATCTTATGTCATTTTCTAAAAAAAATTTCATGCTTATGCGAGTGATATGATTACAGTCAGAATAATGAAATGCATCATAGTCCCTGTACTTTTAAATCATATTTAGAGTAATGCTAAAAAATCTCTTATGTTGTATGAATGCGAATCCATTGGTTCCCATTTCACTATGCAAATGAAAATGGTATAAAAGGAAAATCTAGGATGTATGGTTTATTTATAGTGGCAAACATAAAAGTGATTACAAGAAAAAGTGTCCGGATATCAAGGACCAAAGCGCTCCGAGCCAATTCTTCGGGAGTTCTTCCAAATGCAACCCTTGCTGAGAAGATTTCGAGGCTCATGAAAATGCTGAGCAAACTGCAGACCTTTTTGTTGGAGTATGCCCAAAGACCAATTATGAGATGGTTCTAAAAGACATACTTATTTTATCTTGTTTATTAATAAGAAGCCATTATTATTATTTCAGTCTTATTCTGTGTATCTATAAATAAACTGAATTATAATAAAGTCCTTAGAATAATTTAGTTATTCTTGAATGTCCTTAGTCGAGAATTATTGTGGGCTTGGACAACAATAATGTATTAAGACTAATATGTACTTGATTGATGACAAAGTGTTGTCATTGACATGGAGATGTCAAAATCAATAAATAAGTATGTGTTAGGGAACGACATACTGAATTGACCCACTATGAGCATGTTTCTTGGATTATTATGTGACAGTCACAACATTGCTCATGGTGATAACTACATGTATGATCCTCAGACTTGAGATCATCATTATTTCAACATTGTGAGTGACATATTTTGATATGGTCAAACGTGTGTCGTAACTGAATACACTATAAAGACTGATATTGGATATGTCACAATCCATGTAGCGAAATATGATTGATCAAGATAGGATTTGTCCCTCCTACATAATAGGAGTAATATCATAGGCCACTTGATTGAGTGAGACTAGAAAATGCATGGCCATGCTCGAGTGAATTGATATGGAATATCATAGTTATTCATCTATAATAGTCTACTCAAGATATCAAGAAACATTAGATGGACTATACAAGTGTGACTAATCCATGACTTGTGTCCGATCTAGATATAAGGACAAAAGGATGAAATACATAAACGAAGTTAATCACGGAAAAAGGTTAAATCAAACCACGATTTCATGTAATTTAGGTAGCAATGATGTATTGCTCGATGCCACTAATTGCTTGTAATATTAGAATTGTTCTAGATATTACTGCTAACGTTACATGAACCTACAAGGGTCACACCCTATGATTGTAATGAACAAATATCGACTAGATAGCATGTGTACAAACTTGTTGTACACGTAATTAGTGAGAAACCGAAATTGTTAATTTCAGTTTTATACATATGTTAATCTTTGATAAGTTATTTTAATTATCAAATACTATATATATATATATATATATTTAAAAAAGAAACCTAATTAAAGTAGAATCAGATTCTACATATTTAATTATATTTGGTTAAATATATTGTATATTTAAAGAATCCGAATTTAATTAGAATTAGGTTTTTGAATGCTATATAAAGGCATAAGGTCTAGGAGCCAAAATATGCCTCTTTTAAAAATCATCTCTAACAGTTAGAGAAGAGAAAAATTGTTCATTTTATTCGGGTGGACTACGTGAGGTCGAAAACGCTTTTGTTGTGATGACTTAGATTTGATTTGGAATTCGGATGGGTTGAGTTAATGTTTTTTATCCTTTATCACCCCGAATACATCCCTTGTACATGGATCACTGGTAGATTACGCCGGATAATTTTTCCGTTGTGCCATGGGGTGTATCGGGATAGCCCAACAGTAGTATCAGAGCCACTTGTACGATACAAATTTGGACTTAAATATTTGGATGATGTTTTTGTATGAGATGCATGTTTTACCTTTTCTGTTTTGACGAGTATGCGATGTGTGTGCGAAATGTAGAAATTGAATCCAGTCGCTATTAATTTGTTAATCTATTTTAACAAGTTTTTACGACCGATGGTTAAGTGTTAATCATATGTTTGTTGAGGTAAGCTTTTGATAATCATATGTTAATAGTTGACATGATGAACATGCGGTTAAGATAGCAGATCATTTTTGGCAGAGGAATAATGGTTGTTCTAGAGTGAAAAAAACCTTAGGGATTGAAAAAATCCCAAAAACACGAATCTGTTGATAAAAGTTATCAAATCATGAGGTTTTTCCATAGTAATCGAAGTGCCAAAATTAAAAAATTTTCCGGATCTGCCGGACCTCACAGTCAACAAAGGTCGTAGGAACTATTTAGGTAATCTTAATTAACAAGATAAAACACGTGTATGTTTTGGATGATATGCACGGTGTTTGAAATGCATAGTTATAGCCCAAATAGCCTATTTACTTTGGTTTTATATAAATACGGACTGCGTGTCGTGCCTTTCTTTCTTCTTGTAATTCTCTTCTCATCTTACTCCCTCGAATGTAAAACGAGTTTCTAAAAAATTATAATATTTGCGGAGAAAGCGTGGACCAAAAGAGCAGACTGATGGGCCGATCAAAGGTGGATTAGGTGCTTGAGAAACAAGTTCTATCTTTAGTAATTTTGGTTCTCCCATTGGCTTGGGATGGACCACCTTAGTTTTAAGGGCTATAACCATTGCATTTATATTTACTGGTTTAAATGTATGTGATACAATGTATATTTTTTTAGCATGATGGTAACTGATTAGATCATAATACAATGGTGAGATTAATATAACAAAACCCTCCATATTTAATTAAAATTAGTCATCCAATATTATCCCTCATTAAAACCTTGATCGGCACTATGTAGGTTTTTACAAAGCAAAATACTTAGATCTATATTGGTTAAACGTGAAGAATAAGCAAGTGATATTCACTGGTAGTAATATTGGTTAAACTAGGTTGTTCTAATAAGATTAGAAACCTAAAGACTAATGACTGTTCAAGAACTTTGGTGATTGAAAAAATAATACGAAAGTGCATGTCTAGGATTGGTTCTTTGAAAGGCTTGGTATTTAAGCGTGCCCAAAGACACCACCTATCTTTTCATAAGTTACCTACCGGTGCAATCGCTCATTATTGTTCTTTCTATTAGACCATATGAACTTTTGTTTTGGACAAATAGTTGTTCATCAAATATAGGAATTACATAAGATGTAATTAGGAATTGTTGCTTACCTAAATAATTGAATTCTAGGAGTAAAGCTAAAGCTGACTTAGAATGAGATGAAATATGGATCCTTACCCACTAGAAATACCTTTAGCATGTTTTTCGATTTTGAGGGTTTTTAATTGTGGGAATGTTATTGCTTTATAAACATGATAAAAAGGTACTTATAAAACATATTTTATCATTGTAGATTTATTATGGAAAATTCAAACACATTATCATTGTGATCCGTCCTTGAGAAGGACAAATTAAATGGGTTGAACTCCCTTGACTGGTTTCGTAATTTGAAGATTGTCCTCAAACAAGAACGGAAACTAACATTCATCGAAGAACATGCCCCTAAAAAGCCAGCAGATGATGCCTCTAAAGATGAATTGGAAGCTTTTGAAAATACTCAAGTGACATGGTAGATGTCGGTTGCTTGATGCTTGATACCATTACCCCGAGAGCTTGTAAGCAACATGAGGACATGGTTCCCTATGAGATGGTTAAAAATCTCAAGGAATTATATGAGGGGCAAGCTCGTCAAGAGAGGTATGAGACCTCTAAGGCTTTGTTTTAATGCAAGATGGTTGAGGGAACTCCAGTGGGAACTCATGTTCTTAAAATGATAGGGTATATTCAAACCCTTGAAAATTGGGTTTCCCTCTAAGTGTTGAATTGGCTATTGATGTTATCTTGCAATTGTTGCTGGATAATTTTAATCGATTTGTTCTTAATGTCAATATGAATGAAATTAACAAATCGTTGCCCTAGTTGCTTGGTCTGTTAAGAACAGCAGAGAACAACATGAAAAAGGTTAGCTGCAAACCTATTCTGATGGTCCGGAAGGATAACAGAAAAGGAAAGCCCAACACCAAGGCAAAGCCAAAGCCCAACAAATGAAAGGTTGCATTGAAACCCAAATGAGAAGTTTCAAAAGAAGGAAAATGTTTCCATTGCAACAATGTTGGACATTGGAAGAGAAACTGCCCTGTCTATCTTGAGGACATCAAGAAGGCAAGTGAGAATGGACAGTCTGGATTAGGTATTTATGTTATTGATATTAATATATCAACATCTACTTCTTGGGTATTAGATATCGGTTGTGGTTCTCACATTTGTACTTTTGTTCAGGGACTAAAAAGGAGTAGAAAATTGGCAAAAGGAGATGTGGACCTACGAGTGGGAAATGGAGCAAGAGTTGCTGTATTAGCTATAGGAACATACACTTTGTCATTACCTAGTGGACTTGTTTTAGATTTAGAGGATTGTTATTTCATACCTAGTTTGACTAAAAACATTATTTCAATTTCTTGTTTGGACAAGATTGGTTTTGAGATTATTATTAAGAATAATAGTTGTTCTTTTTCTCTCAATAATGTTTTTTATTGTACGGCTCAATTAATCAATGACCTCTATATCTTAGATCAAGATAAATCCATATATAACATAAATACGAAAAGATCAAAAACAAATGACTCTAATCAAACTTATCTCTGCATTGTCGCTTGGGTTATATAAGTGAGAAACGCGTATCAGAACTTCATAAAGATGGATTTTTCGATTCTTTTGTTTTCGAACATTTTGATATATGTGAACCTTGCTTAATGGGAAAAATGACCAAATCACCGTTTGACGGTAAACACGAGCGAGCAAGTGATTTATTAGGTCTAATACATAGTGATGTATGTGGACTAATGAATACACAAGCAAGAGGAGGGTTTCAATACTTCATTACTTTCACTAACGACTTCACTAGATATGGGTATGTTTACCTAATACATCATAAATCCAAGCCCTTGAAAAGTTCAAGGAATTTAAGAATGAAGTAAAAACCAACTAGGAAAGAGTATCAAAGCTTTTCGATCAGATCGAGGAGGAGAATACTTAAGCTTAAAGTTTGATGAACTTCTTAAAGGATGTGGGATTGTCTCACAACTTACACCTCCGTACTCCACAACACAATGGAGTCTCTCGAAAGAGAAATCGAACGTTGTTAGACATGGTTCGATCAATGATGAGTCATGATGATCTTCCAACTTTTTTTGGGGGCAAGCGTTAGAAACATCTGCTTTCAAACTAAATCGTGTTCCGTCTAAATTGGTTCAAAAAACACCATATGAGATATGGACTGGGAAGCGTCCTACTATGCCTTTTATAAAAATTTGGGGATGCGAAGTTTATGTTAAACATTAGATGTCTACAAAACTCAAACCCAAATCTCACAAGTGTAATTTTGTGGGATATCCTAAAGAAACTAATGGATATTATTTCTTTAATCCACCCGAGAACAAAGTGTTTGTTGCTCGAATAGGAGTCTTCCTCGGACGAAATTTATTTTCAAAAAGGAAGTGGGTGAAATATTGAACTTGAGGAAATTCAAGATCAACCACAGATCACTGAACTAGAGATTGGACAACAACAAGTTCCACAAATAGTTAAGGAACATCTAATTGTTCTTGAAACACAACCACTGCGAAAGTCTATGAGAGAACGCAATGCGCCTGAGAGATATGGATTTCTTGTCACATTGCATGGAGATGTTCTTCTCATAGACCAAGATGAGCCTAGGACTTATTAGGAAGCAGTGGAGAGCCCAGACACTGAGAAATGGCTAGAAGCCATGAAATCTGAGATAGATTCAATGTCGAAAAACCAAGTATGTACTTTGGTTGACCCACCAAGGAATTAAGCACATAGGGTGCAAATGGGTTTTCAAAAGGAAAACCAACATGGATGGCAATATACAAACATACAAAGGACGATTGGTCACTAAGGGATTTCGTCAAATTCATGGTATAGACTATGAGGAAACTTTTTCCCTTATGGCTATGTTTAAATCCATCCGGATAATGCTTGCAATAGCTGCATATTATGATTATGAAATCTAGCAAATGGATGTCAAAACCACTTTCCTTAGTGGAAAATTGGATGAGGATGTGTACATGACACAACCTGAGGGTTTTGTCAATCCAAAAGTTGCCCAAAAGGTATGCAAGCTACAAAGATCTATTTATGGATCAAGCAAGCTTCTTGAAGTTTGAATCTTTGTTTTAACGAGGCAATCAAAGAATTTGGTTTTATTAAAAATGAAGATGGGCCATGTGTTTTCAAGAAAACTAGTGGGAGCATTGTCACATTATTGGTATTGTATGTGGATGACATACTAATAATAGGAAATGACATACCTACCTTACAAATCAGAAAGACTTGGTTAGGAACAAGTTTTTCTATGAAAGACTTAGGTGAAGCAACCTACATATTAGGAGTCAAGATCTATAGAGATAGATCAAGACGACTCCCGTGACTAAGTCAAAATACATACATAGGCAAAGTAATGAAAAGATTCAGTATGGAAGAATCTAAAAGAGGATTTTTACCTATGAGACATGGAATTTCGCTCTTGAAGGAAATGTGTCCTTCAACGGCTCAAAAGAGAGAACGCATGAGTAAGATACCATATGCTTCGACCATTGGATCTATCATGTATGCGATGCTATGTACACGCAAGATGTATCATATACACTAAGTATGACAAGTTGATACCAAGTAGATCCCGTGAAGGTCATTGGGTTGCAGTCAAAAACATCCTTAAGTACTTAAGAAGAAATAAGGATACATTCCTTATGTATGGAGGTGAGGAAGAGCTAAGTATAAAAGGTTATACTTGACTCAATCTTTCAAACTGATAAGGATAATTCTCGATCGTAATCAGGTTTTGTGTTTTGCCTTAATGGAGGTGCTGTAAGCTAGAAAGGTTCAAAGCAAGATACAATAATAGATTCTACGACAGAAACCGAGTATATTGCAGCAAGCGATGCTACAAAAGAAGTTGTTTGGATCAAAAAGTTCATATCTGAACTAGGGGTTGTGCCTAGTATATCAAATGCTATAGATCTACGTTGTGACATCAATGGAGCCTACGCACAAGCAAAAGAACCCATATCTCACCAATGATCCAAACAAATACTTAGGCGTTACCATCTCATTCATGAAATTATTGTTCGAGGGGATGTAGAAATATGCAGAGTACCAACGGATGACAATATCGCCAATCCACTAAGAAAGCCTCTGACACAGTAGAAGCATGAGCATCACACTAAGTCTCTTGGTATTAGATACATGATTAATTGGTCTTAGTGCTAGTGGGAGATTGTTGGAGTATGCCCAAAGACCAATTATAAGATGATTGTAAAAGACATACTTATTTTATCTTGTTTATTAATAAGAAGCCATTATTATTATTTCAGTATTATTCTGTGTATCTATAAATAAACTGAATTATAATAAAGTCCTTAGAATAATATAGTTATTCTTGAATGTCCTTAGTCGAGAATTATTGTGGGCTTGGACAACAATAATGTATTAAGACTAATATGTAGTTGATTGATGACAAAGTGTTGTCATTGTCATGGAGATGTCAAAATCAATACATAAGTATGTGTTAGGGAACGACATACTGGACTGACCCGCTATGAGCATGTTTCTTGGATTATTATGTGATAGTCACAACATTGCTCATGTTGATAACTACATGTATAATCCTCGGACTTGAGATCATCATTATTTCAACATTGTGAGTTACATATTTTGATACGGTCAAACATGTGTCGAAATCGAATACACTATAAAGACTGATATTGGATATGTCACAATCCATGTAGCGAAATATGATTAATCAAGATAGGATTTGTCCTCCTACATAATTGGAGTAATATCATAGGCCACTTGATTGAGTGAGACTAGAAAATGCATGGCCATGCTCGAATCAATTGATATGGGATATCATAGATATTCATTTATAATAGTCTACTCAAGATATCAAGAAACATTAGATGGACTATACAAGTGTGACTAATCCATGACTTGTGTCCGATCTAGATATGAGGACAAAAGGATGAAATACATAAAAGAATTTAATCACGGAAAAAGGTTAAAATCAAACCACGATTTTATGTAATTTAGGTAGTAATGATGTATTGCTAGATGCCATTAATTGCTTGTAATATTAGAATTGTTTTAGATATTACGCTAACGTTACATGAACCTACAAAGGTCACACCCTATGATTGTAATGAACAAATATCGACTAGATAGCATGTGTAAAACTTGTTGTACACGTAATTAGTGAGAAACCGAAATTGTTAATTTTGGTTTTATACATATGTTAATATTTGATAAGTTATTTTAATTATCAAATACTATATATATATATATATTTAAAAGAAACCTAATTAAAGTAGAATCAGATTCTACATATTTAATTATATTTGGTTAAATATATTGTATATTTAAAGAATCCGAATTTAATTAGAATTAGGTTTTTGAATGCTATATAAAGGCATAAGGTCTAGGAGCCAAAATATGCCTCTTTTAAAAATCATCTCTAACAGTTAGAGAAGAGAAAAATTGTTCATTTTATTCGGGTGGACTACGTAGAGGTCGAAACGCTGTTGTGATGACTTAGATTTGATTTGGAATTCCAGATGGGTTGAGTTAATGTTTTTTATCCTTTATCACCCCGAATACATCCCTTGTACATGGATCACTGGTAGATTACGCCGGATAATTTTTCCGTTGTGCCATGGGGTGTATCGGGATAGCCCAACAGTAGTATCAGAGCCACTTGTACGATACAAATTTGGACTTAAATATTTGGATGATGTTTTTGTATGAGATGCATGTTTTACCTTTTCTGTTTTGACGAGTATGCGATGTGTGTGCGAAATGTAGAAATTGAATCCAGTCGCTAGTAATTTGTTAATCTATTTTAACAAGTTTTTACGACCGATGGTTAAGTGTTAATCATATGTTTGTTGAGGTAAGCTTTTGATAATCATATGTTAATAGTTGACATGATGAACATGCGGTTAAGATAGCAGATCATTTTTGGCAGAGGAATAATGGTTGTTCTAGAGTGAAAAAAACCTTAGGGATTGAAAAAATCCCAAAAACACGAATCTGTTGATAAAAGTTATCAAATCATGAGGTTTTTCCATAGTAATCGAAGTGCCAAAATTAAAAAATTTTCCGGATCTGCCGGACCTCACAGGCAACAAAGGTCGTAGGAACTATTTAGGTAATCTTAATTAACAAGATAAAACACGTGTATGTTTTGGATGATATGCACGGTGTTTGAAATGCATAGTTATAGCCCAAATAGCCTATTTACTTTGGTTTTATATAAATACGGACTGCGTGTCGTGCCTTTCTTTCTTCTTGTAATTCTCTTCTCATCTTACTCCCTCGAATGTAAAACGAGTTTCTAAAAAATTATAATATTTGCGGAGAAAGCGTGGACCAAAAGAGCAGACTGATGGGCCGATCAAAGGTGGATTAGGTGCTTGAGAAACAAGTTCTATCTTTAGTAATTTTGGTTCTCCCATTGGCTTGGGATGGACCACCTTAGTTTTAAGGGCTATAACCATTGCATTTATATTTACTGGTTTAAATGTATGTGATACAATGTATATTTTTTTAGCATGATGGTAACTGATTAGATCATAATACAATGGTGAGATTAATATAACAAAACCCTCCATATTTAATTAAAATTAGTCATCCAATATTATCCCTCATTAAAACCTTGATCGGCACTATGTAGGTTTTTACAAAGCAAAATACTTAGATCTATATTGGTTAAACGTGAAGAATAAGCAAGTGATATTCACTGGTAGTAATATTGGTTAAACTAGGTTGTTCTAATAAGATTAGAAACCTAAAGACTAATGACTGTTCAAGAACTTTGGTGATTGAAAAACAATACGAAAGTGCATGTCTAGGATTGGTTCTTTGAAAGGCTTGGTATTTAAGCGTGCCCAGTACACCACCTATCTTTTCATAAGTTACCTACCTGGTGCACTGTTCATTATTGTTCTTTCTATTAGACCATATGAACTTTTGTTTTGGACAAATAGTTGTTCATCAAATATAGGAATTACATAAGATGTAATTAGGAATTGTTGCTTACCTAAATAATTGAATTCTAGGAGTAAAGCTAAAGCTGACTTAGAATGAGATGAAATATGGATCCTTACCCACTAGAAATACCTTTAGCATGTTTTTCGATTTTGAGGGTTTTTAATTGTGGGAATGTTATTGCTTTATAAACATGATAAAAAGGTACTTATAAAACATATTTTATCATTGTAGATTTATTATGGAAAATTCAAACACATTATCATTGTGATCCGTCCTTGAGAAGGACAAATTAAATGGGTTGAACTCCCTTGACTGGTTTCGTAATTTGAAGATTGTCCTCAAACAAGAACGGAAACTAACATTCATCGAAGAACATGCCCCTAAAAAGCCAGCAGATGATGCCTCTAAAGATGAATTGGAAGCTTTTGAAAAATACTCAAGTGACATGGTAGATGTCGGTTGCTTGATGCTTGATACCATTACCCCTGAGCTTCAGAAGCAACATGAGGACATGGTTCCCTATGAGATGGTTAAAAATCTCAAGGAATTATATGAGGGGCAAGCTCGTCAAGAGAGGTATGAGACCTCTAAAGCTTTGTTTTAATGCAAGATGGTTGAGGGAACTCCAGTGGGAACTCATGTTCTTAAAATGATAGGGTATATTCAAACCCTTGAAAATTGGGTTTCCCTCTAAGTGTTGAATTGGCTATTGATGTTATCTTGCAATTGTTGCTGGATAATTTTAATCAGTTTGTTCTTAATGTCAATATGAATGAAATTAACAAATCGTTGCCCTAGTTGCTTGGTCTGTTAAGAACAGCAGAGAACAACATGAAAAAGGTTAGCTGCAAACCTATTCTGATGGTCCGGAAGGATAACAGAAAAGGAAAGCCCAACACCAAGGCAAAGCCAAAGCCCAACAAATGAAAGGTTGCATTGAAACCCAAATGAGAAGTTTCAAAAGAAGGAAAATGTTTCCATTGCAACAATGTTGGACATTGGAAGAGAAACTGCCCTGTCTATCTTGAGGACATCAAGAAGGCAAGTGAGAATGGACAGTCTGGATTAGGTATTTATGTTATTGATATTAATATATCAACATCTACTTCTTGGGTATTAGATATCGGTTGTGGTTCTCACATTTGTACTTTTGTTCAGGGACTAAAAAGGAGTAGAAAATTGGCAAAAGGAGATGTGGACCTACGAGTGGGAAATGGAGCAAGAGTTGCTGTATTAGCTATAGGAACATACACTTTGTCATTACCTAGTGGACTTGTTTTTTAGATTTAGAGGATTGTTATTTCATACCTAGTTTGACTAAAAACATTATTTCAATTTCTTGTTTGGACAAGATTGGTTTTGAGATTATTATTAAGAATAATAGTTGTTCTTTTTCTCTCAATAATGTTTTTTTATTGTACGGCTCAATTAATCAATGACCTCTATATCTTAGATCAAGATAAATCCATATATAACATAAATACGAAAAGATCAAAAACAAATGACTCTAATCAAACTTATCTCTGCATTGTCGCTTGGGTTATATAAGTGAGAAACGCGTATCAGAACTTCATAAAGATGGATTTTTCGATTCTTTTGTTTTCGAACATTTTGATATATGTGAACCTTGCTTAATGGGAAAAATGACCAAATCACCGTTTGACGGTAAACACGAGCGAGCAAGTGATTTATTAGGTCTAATACATAGTGATGTATGTGGACTAATGAATACACAAGCAAGAGGAGGGTTTCAATACTTCATTACTTTCACTAACGACTTCACTAGATATGGGTATGTTTACCTAATACATCATAAATCCGAAGCCCTTGAAAAGTTCAAGGAATTTAAGAATGAAGTAAAAAACCAACTAGGAAAGAGTATCAAAGCTTTTCGATCAGATCGAGGAGGAGAATACTTAAGCTTAAAGTTTGATGAACTTCTTAAAGGATGTGGGATTGTCTCACAACTTACACCTCCAGGTACTCCACAACACAATGGAGTCTCTGAAAGGAGAAATCGAACGTTGTTAGACATGGTTCGATCAATGATGAGTCATGATGATCTTCCAACTTTTTTTGGGGGCAAGCGTTAGAAACATCTGCTTTCAAACTAAATCGTGTTCCGTCTAAATTGGTTCAAAAAACACCATATGAGATATGGACTGGGAAGCGTCCTACTATGCCTTTTATAAAAATTTGGGGATGCGAAGTTTATGTTAAACATTAGATGTCTACAAAACTCAAACCCAAATCTCACAAGTGTAATTTTGTGGGATATCCTAAAGAAACTAATGGATATTATTTCTTTAATCCACCCGAGAACAAAGTGTTTGTTGCTCGAATAGGAGTCTTCCTCGGACGAGAATTTATTTTCAAAAAAGGAAGTGGGTGAAATATTGAACTTGAGGAAATTCAAGATCAACCACAGATCACTGAACTAGAGATTGGACAACAACAAGTTCCACAAATAGTTAAGGAACATCTAATTGTTCTTGAAACACAACCACTGCGAAAGTCTATGAGAGAACGCAATGCGCCTGAGAGATATGGATTTCTTGTCACATTGCATGGAGATGTTCTTCTCATAGACCAAGATGAGCCTAGGACTTATTAGGAAGCAGTGGAGAGCCCAGACACTGAGAAATGGCTAGAAGCCATGAAATCTGAGATAGATTCAATGTCAGAAAACCAAGTATGTACTTTGGTTGACCCACCCGAAGGAATTAAGCACATAGGGTGCAAATGGGTTTTCAAAAGGAAAACCAACATGGATGGCAATATACAAACATACAAAGGACGATTGGTCACTAAGGGATTTCGTCAAATTCATGGTATAGACTATGAGGAAACTTTTTCCCTTATGGCTATGTTTAAATCCATCCGGATAATGCTTGCAATAGCTGCATATTATGATTATGAAATCTAGCAAATGGATGTCAAAACCACTTTCCTTAGTGGAAAATTGGATGAGGATGTGTACATGACACAACCTGAGGGTTTTGTCAATCCAAAAGTTGCCCAAAAGGTATGCAAGCTACAAAGATCTATTTATGGACTGAAGCAAGCTTCTTGAAGTTTGAATCTTTGTTTTAACGAGGCAATCAAAGAATTTGGTTTTATTAAAAATGAAGATGGGCCATGTGTTTTCAAGAAAACTAGTGGGAGCATTGTCACATTATTGGTATTGTATGTGGATGACATACTAATAATAGGAAATGACATACCTACCTTACAGTCTGTAAAGACTTGGTTAGGAACAAGTTTTTCTATGAAAGACTTAGGTGAAGCAACCTACATATTAGGAGTCAAGATCTATAGAGATAGATCAAGACGACTCCCAGGACTAAGTCAAAATACATACATAGGCAAAGTACTGAAAAGATTCAGTATGGAAGAATCTAAAAGAGGATTTTTACCTATGAGACATGGAATTTCGCTCTTGAAGGAAATGTGTCCTTCAACGGCTCAAAAGAGAGAACGCATGAGTAAGATACCATATGCTTCGACCATTGGATCTATCATGTATGCGATGCTATGTACACGTCAAGATGTATCATATACACTAAGTATGACAAGTTGATACCAAGTAGATCCCGGTGAAGGTCATTGGGTTGCAGTCAAAAACATCCTTAAGTACTTAAGAAGAAATAAGGATACATTCCTTATGTATGGAGGTGAGGAAGAGCTAAGTATAAAAGGTTATACTGACTCAATCTTTCAAACTGATAAGGATAATTCTCGATCGTAATCAGGTTTTGTGTTTTGCCTTAATGGAGGTGCTGTAAGCTAGAAAGGTTCAAAGCAAGATACAATAATAGATTCTACGACAGAAACCGAGTATATTGCAGCAAGCGATGCTACAAAAGAAGTTGTTTGGATCAAAAAGTTCATATCTGAACTAGGGGTTGTGCCTAGTATATCAAATGCTATAGATCTACGTTGTGACATCAATGGAGCCTACGCACAAGCAAAAGAACCCATATCTCACCAATGATCCAAACAAATACTTAGGCGTTACCATCTCATTCATGAAATTATTGTTCGAGGGGATGTAGAAATATGCAGAGTACCAACGGATGACAATATCGCCAATCCACTAAGAAAGCCTCTGACACAGTAGAAGCATGAGCATCACACTAAGTCTCTTGGTATTAGATACATGATTAATTGGTCTTAGTGCTAGTGGGAGATTGTTGAGTATGCCCAAAGACCAATTATAAGATGATTGTAAAAGACATACTTATTTTATCTTGTTTATTAATAAGAAGCCATTATTATTATTTCAGTATTATTCTGTGTATCTATAAATAAACTGAATTATAATAAAGTCCTTAGAATAATATAGTTATTCTTGAATGTCCTTAGTCGAGAATTATTGTGGGCTTGGACAACAATAATGTATTAAGACTAATATGTAGTTGATTGATGACAAAGTGTTGTCATTGTCATGGAGATGTCAAAATCAATACATAAGTATGTGTTAGGGAACGACATACTGGACTGACCCGCTATGAGCATGTTTCTTGGATTATTATGTGATAGTCACAACATTGCTCATGTTGATAACTACATGTATAATCCTCAGACTTGAGATCATCATTATTTCAACATTGTGAGTTACATATTTTGATACGGTCAAACATGTGTCGTAACTGACTACACTATAAAGACTGATATTGGATATGTCACAATCCACGTAGCGAAATATGGTTAATCAAGATAGGATTCGTCTCTCCTACATAATTGGAGTAATATCATAGGCCACTTGATTGAGTGAGACTAGAAAATGCATGGCCATGCTCGAATCAATTGATATGGGATATCATAGATATTCATTTATAATAGTCTACTCAAGATATCAAGAAACATTAGATGGACTATACAAGTGTGACTAATCCATGACTTGTGTTCGATCTAGATATGAGGACAAAAGGTTGAAATACATAAAAGAATTTAATCACGAAAAAAGGTTAAAATGAACCACGATTTTATGTAACTTAGGTAGTAATGATGTATTGCTAGATGCCATTCATTGCTTGTAATATTAGAATTGTTTTAGATATTACTGCTAACGTTACATGAACCTACAAAGGTCACACCCTATGATTGTAACGAACAAATATCGACTAGATAGCATGTGTAAAAACTTGTTGTACACGTAATTAGTGAGAAACTGAAATTGTTAATTTTGGTTTTATACATATGTTAATATTTGATAAGTTGTTGTAATTATCAAATACTATATATATCTTTAAAAGAAACCTAATTAAAGTAGAATTAGATTCTACATATTTAATTATATTCGGTTAAATATATTGTATATTTAAAGAATCTGAATTTAATTAGAATTAGGTTTTTGAATGCTATATAAAGGCATAAGGTCTAGCAGCCAAAATATGCCTTTTTCGAAAATCATCTCTAACTGTTAGAAAAGAGAAAAATTGTTTGTTTTATTTGGGTGGACTACGTAGAGGTCAAAACGTTGTTGTGACGAATCATATTCGATTTGGATTCTCCTATACTCACTGCATAATTACAGATTAGTTGAGGTAATGTTTTTCATCCTTTATCACCCTGAATTCATCCCTTGTACATGGATCACTGGTGGATTACGCTAGATAATTTTTCCACTGCGCCATGGGGTGTATAGGCATTTCCCAACACTTTTTAGCTTCATATATTCAAGCCGCCCTTTGCGGGTTTTCAACTTGAATCCACCCTTGGTTTCAAGATGCCCTTTTCAGGTTTTCATCTTGAACCCTCATTTTATTTTCCTTTTCTTTTTTTGGATCTAAAGCACCGTTTGTGGGTTTCCACTTTTAGATCATTTTCTTCTTCTTCTTCTTCATGTATAATACCGCTTGATCGAATCTAAATTCACGGGGTTTTATAATTCATCCCCACCTGTTCAGTCAACGCTTCTCTGGAGAAGGCTTTGGTGACCACATAGGGTCCTTCCCAATTGGGTGTCCACTTCCCGCAGGAATCTCTTTAAATCGGCAACATCTTTCTCAGCAACAAATCTCCTTCTTGGAAATCTCTCGGGCGAACCTTCTTGTCATGAGCTCGACTCATCCTCTTTTGGTACACCTGGTTGTGGCATATCACCTTCAATATTTTTTCTTTGATTAAATTCAGCTAGTCATAACGTGTCTGAATCTATTCAGCTTTCTCTAATTCTGCCTCCATTAATACGCGAAGTGATGGGATCTCAACTTCAATGGGTAATACGGTCTCTATGCCATAAACCAAGGAAAACAACGTTGCCCCGGTGGATGTTCGTACAACAGTCCGGTAGGCATATAGGGAAAATGTGTAAGACCCCCTTCTCGGCCTGGTAGAGAGTCGAGTCAGAGTATGTTATCGATGAACAATGCGATGATCGGTGTATTAGTAATTTAATAAAGATATTCTTTTCAACAATACAATATCATTCAAAAAGCTTAATAACTTAGTACGATACTATGATTGTCAGTTTCGAACCAATTTTAGACTTTTACAAGTTTTAGGGACTAATCCGCGAATTCAATATTTTAAGGGTCCTTTTTCAAAAATAATCTTACTATACTGAAATTCAACCTATATTCAATGATCTTTCGAATTACCAAGACAACTTGAGTGCAATTACTTCTTCAATTTACAATACAATATTTAGTGACCAAAGTGCAATGTTCCGAACTTATTTCAATTAACCTTTAACAAATTTACCTATATCGGTATAGGTACTCGAGAGGTCGTACCGATATGCCTATGTCATGATCGTTAAAGCGGTTAAGAATCAATAAGTCCGTATCGATAATGTGACCATCTGTATCGATACACGAAGCATGGTTTATAATTTATTAGATTTTGATGACCAAAAATTGTATCGATACGACTGGGGATCGTACCAGTATGGGTTGACCAAGTTGACTCGTTTTGATACGTTCTAAGGCCGTATTTATGCATTTAATTTACCAAATTCCAGTGTTGACTTTTTTTATCGATACACCCCTTTGACATATCGATACGCCCTATTGACCGATGTTAACTATGTCCAAATATGTATACCCATATCGATACGCCATCATGCGTATCGATACGCCCTTTACTGAAATGAAAGATTTTTTCTGGTTTATAATCAATTTAACCTATCAAGCGATATCCAAATACAATAAAATTTTACCAGTAAGTTTATAATAACATAAACTTGATATGCCATCACGCATATCGATATGCCCTGTACTGAAATGAAAGATTTTTTCTGGTTTATAATCAATTTAACCTATCAAATGATGTCCAAATACAATAAAATTTTACCAGTAAGTTTATAATAACATAATCTATTAGCATATCAAGTTTCATGAGCATGTGAATCTGTTTACTACGTTTCCCCCCTTTTAGGCCAAGTATGCCATTTTAGTCACTTTTAAGCCAAACATAAAAAGGTCTTTTAGGGTCCTCAAGGCCTATACATACCATAAGTAATACACATACAACAAAAAGACTAAAAGTAACTAATCTAACTACTTTGCCACCATTCTAGGAGTCTATAGGGTTGATACACTTTACTTTATCAATGAAGTGAATTGCCCAAAAACCTTCTCTAGCTTCAATCTCGATCTCAAACTTCTTAATATGAAAAGTATAGAAGATGAATGCATTAGGCATGCTTTGCCTAGTGAGGTAGTCATAAACAATGAATGAGCATAATATGCACTTTAGCATACTCCAATACTATCAATGACAGTAATAACATGAACATGGATTCTGATTCTAGAACTACACACTATCAATAAACAAATAGCTGTAACAACGGGGAGTCGCCACCAATCCTTTTATTTATTTATTTTATTTAGGTGAGATTGGATCACCTAAAAACCCGGTTATTTTAATAAAACTTGTTTTTTTTTGTTTTTATTAAAACAACAAGTTTTGGTCTGCGAAACCAGAAAACATGGTTCGGGAGTCAGTTACGCTTGGGGAAGGGTGAGCACCCCCACAATGCCCAAAAAATTGGTACCTAATCGATTACATAGTGTTTTAATGATGAAAATTAAGAATTTGATTTTGAATTTAAAATTGTGATCCCTTAAAATATTTGAAAGAATATTTAATTATATAAAGGAAATTTACACCCCAACGCCTGAGGCATAATTCCCATTAAAGTATCGAACAAAGGAAAATCATTTTGAAAATTATGATTTAATATAATAATTAAAAATAATGTTTCGTAATGGAAATTAACGGAAAGCGGCACCCCTACGCCCGGGGTATGTTTTTCACGATAATCTCTAATAAAAATTATTTAAATTTATAATTTTTTTTTTTAAAAAAGAATGCCGTACATATATATATATAACACGTTATTGTATAAATAATAATAATAATAGATATGATAATAATAAAACTAAAAACTATGACTAAAATGAAACAAATCAGAGATTAAGGTGCACAATTAATAAAAATAGTGACTAAAATTGAATAAGACAAGAAATAAAGTGCAAAAACGTAAGGATACAACAATTGAGGGACCGAATCTGTGATTTTTCCTTTTCCATTAAAAGCGCGCAGATCTCACCCTCCGGGTCAGGTTCGAACGCAGGTTGTATACACTCAAAATGGTGTCATTTTGAAACGCCCTTATATAGATTTTGGCCCCAAAAAATCATTTTAACACTTGTTATAACCAAAAAAAATCTGAAGCTCTCTCCCCCTTCGACCGAGGTCCGACTGCTGCCCAGCGCCTGCCGTGAGCCGCCGTCAGAGAATCACCGCGAACGGAAGTCGAAATACATGCAAGGGATTTAAGGTTGGTTTCTCCTAAATCACCCATATTTCTCTCATATCTTGATAAAACCGGAAGGTTTTTGGTTATATTTACCTTTTCTATTTTGTTTTTTCACTTTGGTTTTTTTGCTTCGGTCTTTGTTTTTTGTAGATCGAAACCCTTTTTTTATTGTTTGATTTTTAGTCTCTAAATCTCTCTCTGTTCTATAATCCATTTTTTTTGGTTCGAATCGTTTTTTTTTTCTATTTGCATATCGAGCCCTCTTTTGTAGGGCTTCTATTTTGGGGTGATATGTAAAGCAAGAGACAAATAGAGAGTGGTGGGTTCGAGTTTGGGTGGTGGTGGCAGAGGAGATAAACATCTAGGGCTTTGATTTTTAAAGGTTTATTCTTGTTTAATCAAGATTTGATTTGGTTTGGCTGTGTCGGCAAGAACTGACGGCGGTGCGCGGCTTGGACGGTGGCAGCTTCGGTGGTGACAGTAGCTGATGGAGGCGGCAGCGGCTTGCCAGCAACGACGGCGACTGATTATTGGATAGAGGCGGCAGGGGCTAAAGCATAGAGAGTCGATGACTAGGGTTTTCAATTAGGGTTAGATTGGTTAGGGTTTTTTTGTAATGGGTCAGGTTATGGATATTGGGCCCAGGTTTAGGTTTAATAAATAGGTATTAGTTATATTTTAAATGGGATATTTATATTTGGGTCTGTGGGCATATTTTTTGTAATGGATATTTGGGTTAAAAAGCCCAGACTAAAATGGGTTACTACAGCTGCCCCCTTTTTGCTCATTGTTGTATAACGGCAATGGAGCAAAGACAAAAAGGAACCCATTTTATCTAGTCTGGTTGGACTTCTTCTTTCTCAGCTTCATTTGATTTACTTGGCCGCTCTTATGAGCATAATCTTTGAAATGGAGTGATCCATTGGGGAAGCAAAATAAGATTGGCTCGCCCTGACTCTGACGATGACGCAATACCTAGAGAAAGTTTGACCCAGCTACAACACTGACGAGGAGGAAAAGTCTGGAAAACTTGATTTAGCTTTAACACTGATGGAGAGACAATATCAGAGGATGAAGGTTTTGACATTTGATCTAGCTGCAACACTGACGAAGAGGCAGGACCAAGTGAAGGCTCTGATGTTTGATCCGACTGCAACACTGACGAAGAGGCAGGATCAAAAGAAGGCTCTGATGTTTGATCCAGCTGCAACACTGACGAAGAAGCAGGATAGAAGGAAGGCTCTAATGTTTGATCCAGCTGCAACACTGACTAAGAGGCAGGATCGAATGATGAAGGTTCTAATTGAAGCGACGGGATATGAAGAAAATTTTCTTTTTCTTTCTTTCTTTTTTCTTTTTTTCTTTTTTCTTTTTTTCTTATCTTTTCTTCTTCTTTTTTTTTTCTTTTTTTCTTTTTTCTGGCAACAACATTTATAAGGAGGGGAAAAAGTTTGTAAATTTTGACCCAACTACAACACTGACGAAGAGGCAAGGTCTATCGTTAGTAAAGTTGATCCAGCTATGACACTGATGAAGATGCATGATCAAGAGTTTGTTCTGATCAAGCTACAACTGTGAGGAGGAGGCATGATCTAAATAAGGTGTTGATCAAGCTACAACTCTGACGAAGAGGCATGATCTGGGTGTTTGGTTTTCATCAAGCTGCAACTCTGACGAAGAGGCATGATTAGATGATGTAAGTTTTATCCGTAACAACTCTGATGAAGTGGCAGGATCTGATAATAAAATTCTGATCAAGCTACAACTCTGACAAAGATACATGATTTGATACTTTGATTTTGATCAAGCTACATCTCCAACGAAGAGGCATGATCTGAGAGTTTGATTTTGATCAAGCTACAAATCTGACGAAGAGCCATGATCTGATGATGGAAGTTCGATTCGCAACAACTCTGACGAAGTGGCAGGATTTGAAGAAGAAGGCTCGATCCACACAACTCTAACGAAGTGGCATGATCTGAAGAGAGTTTTGATTTTCTTTCTCCTTTTTGAATTTTGATTCTATCAAATTTCATTTTCATTTTTCATTCTTTTTCTTTTAATTTTTTTGTTTCTTTTTTCTCTCTTTTGATTTTTTTCATTTCTTATAAGTCTAAAGATGAGATATGAAGAAAATGGTTGGTTTAGTCTCACCATCAACGGTGAAACTAGTCCTAGAAAATATGACCTGCTGCATCATCAATGGCTGAGCGAGATTTGGGAAATGAAGAATTTGCTTCATCGTGGCAGGGAACCACAATCTTCCCGACCTTTGATCACCTTGACTTCTTCCTCTAAAAGGGCATAACATTCCCTAATTGTTCTTTTATTCTGTTTCTTTGGGGTAAGTAAAATAGATGATCTATTTCATTGCATTCTCAAGGAGACGGGATATATTTGTTGCATTCGTTCTGCTGCCATTTCAGGGAGATAAACTTGTTGTTGTGCTTGTTCTGTTGCAAATAAAGTTGTTGTCGTGCTTATTCCGCTACAATTCCACGGAGATGAAATTGTTGTGCTAATCTGTTTCCACACTTGCTGAAGGGTAGAATATGTAGTACTTTTCTAAATACATTCAGGATGTTATGATTAGCATGAGTCAGATGATCCTAGCTTAGATCTGCCTAATGAATGCATGAACGATTCTAATGCAAAATGCCATTCGAGAATAATTTTTTTAGTCTCAAGATCGACTTAAGCATCTGACATCATCGTCTGCTCGAACTCTGTTTGAGTCCTTGGGCTTTCTTTTTTCAAGTCTGATCAGATTGCAAAAACTATTTACCTCACATTCTGTCTGGGTAGTGCCTTTTTTTCTATTGGGCTGTTTGCCGACGAGAATGTCCCTTTTTGAATTAGGACTGCTCTTGGTCCATGTACTGTTAGGGATCTTTCAAAAGCAATATAGACAGGTCTTTTTATATTTGTTAGCTCACCGATCCTTATGTCAACATATGATATTTGTGTAAATAAGGATAAGATGAAAAAGAGAATTTATTGAAAGTAAAGTTCATGACATTTAGATGGCAAACATTGAACGAAAATTAAGCAAAAAGACAAAATTAGGTACCCCAGATATCTAGCTGACGAGCTTTGCTGAACTGGTTTTCCAAAAATCATCATGTGTCTAGGAGGCCTTAGATGCTTTGACGATATCTCAACATGCACAAATTCTCCTCGTACCGCGGAGCCTCAAGGGAACTGATCATTTCAAGCCTTAGCTTTTCTCTGCCAAAATTTGAGTTGCCTTCCTTTTTTAGGTGAAATATTTCTTGACCGAATCCGAGTTCATAGGGCTAGGCAGATCTTTACCGTCTATTTCAGTCAAAATTAAAGCTCCTCTAGAAAAGGCTTTCTTCACAACATACAGGCCTTCCCTCGGGAATCTCTCTGATTGGGCATGAACTTCTTAACACTAGATCTCCCTTCCAGAATTCCCTCAGGCGAACCTTCTTATTAAAAGTTTGCATCATCCTTTTTTGGTACATTTGACCATGTCGGATGGCTTTCAGTCTTTTTTCTTCAATCAAAGCAAGTCGATCATATCTGGCTCGGATTCATTCTACTTCATCTAGTTTCAGCTCTGACAAAACTCGGAGGGAAAAAATCTCGACCTCAATGGGCAGTACCCCCTCCATCCCATAAACTAGGGAAAACGAGGTTGCCCCTATAGAGGTCCTGACTGATGTACGGTAGGCATATAGAGCGAACGATAGCTTCTCATGCCAGTCTTTATAAGTTTCCACCATCTTTCCAACAATCTTCTTGATATTCTTGTTGGCTGCTTCCACTGCTCCATTAATTTATGGGCAGTATGGAGAGGAATTGTGATGTTGTTTCTAGAACTGTTTGCATATCTCTTCTATGGTTTTATTATTCAAGTTCAATACATTGTCAGATACGATACTTTCTGGCATCCCATATCGATATATGATTTCTTTCTTTAGGAATCTTCACGCTGCCGATTTGGTGACATTGGCGCAAGTGGCTGCTTCCACCCACTCTGTGAAGTAGTCAATAACCACGAAGATAAATCCGTGCCCATTGGAAGCCTTCAGGGATATAGGCTTGATGACATCCATGCCTCACATAGAAAATGGCCATGGAGAGTTCATGACATGTAGTGGCGATGGAGGAACATGAATTTTGTCAGCATAAATTTGACACTTATGGCATTTCCTGCCGTAGCTGATGCAGTCTTCGTCCAAAGTTGACCAATAATAGCCAAACCTCATAATCTGCCTAGCCATTGTAAATCCATTGGCCTGTGTTCCGCATATGCCTTCATGAACTTCTTCAAGAATCTCTTTAGCCTCGACAACATCTACACATCGTAATAGCACTTGATCTTTCCTTCTTTTGTACAGGATTTCCCCATCCAGGACATACTCGCTTGCTAGCCTTCGCAATGTCCTCTTTTCATCCTCAGTAGCCTGCTCTAGGTACTCACGAGTTTTTAGGTACCTCAAAATGTCATGAAACCAAGGATATACGTCTTTTTCACCTTCCTCGATGTTATAACAATAGGCCAGAGACTGATATATACTTATTTGTATAGGCTTCAAATTAGATTGCTTGTTGACTCTTATCAACGAAGACAAGGTAACCAAGGCATCCGCCATTTGATTGTCTTCTCCCAGAAGATAGTGGAAGGTAATATCCTAGAATTCTTTGATTAGATCCAGAACAAGATTTTGATAATTCATCAATTTGGAATCTCTAGTCCCCCATTCTCCTCGGAGTTGATAGATCACGAGCATGGAATCCCTGTATACCTTAAATGAATTAATTTTACGCTCAATAGCATCTCGAATTCCCATGACACATGCTTCATATTCTGCTATGTTATTTGTGCAATCAAAATCAAGCTTGCTGGTAGAAGGGTAGTGGTCACCCTCTGGCGAGTATACACTTCCCCGATTCCTTTGCCCACAACATTTGAGGCGCCATCAAAGTTTAGTCTCCAGTATTTAGCTTCTGAGGTATCTTCCTCCACAGTCGTAATACACATCAGATCTTCATTTGGGAAATCAAAGTTTAGTGGTTCATAATCCTTTAGGGATCATTATCTAGAAAGTCGGCTATTGCACTCTCTTTCACGAATTTTTGGCTTACATAAACCAAATCGAACTTAGATAACAAAATCTGCCATCAGGTCATCCTTCCTATTAGTGTAGTCAACTACATCAAGTATTTAAGAGAGTCTAATTTTGAGATTAGCCAAGTCGTATGATACAACATGTATTGCCTTAGCCTCCTAGTAGTCCAAACTAGGACAGAACACAATTTCTCGATTAGCGAATATCTCATTTCGCATTCTGTAAACTTTTTACCGAGATAATAGATTGCCATTTCTTTCTTTCCGGACTCATCATGATGTTCGAGTACACATCCCATAGAATTCTCGAAGATAGTCAAGTACAAAATCAATGGCTTATTCGGGATAGATGGCATTAGAACCGGAGCGTTTGACAAGTAGTGTTTGATCTTGTCAAAGGCCTCTTGGCATTCTTCATTCCATTCCCCTGGGTTATACTTTTTTAGTAGACGAAGAATAGGATCGCATTTTACGGTTAACTGTGAAATGAACCGAGCAATGCAGTTTAATCTTCTTAGAAGCCTCTTACTTCTTTCTGAGTGTGTGGGGGTGGTAGATCCTGAATGGCTTTGACTTTATCTAGATCAACTTCAATGTCTCTTTCACTGACTATGAAACCCAGTAGCTTCCCTGATCTGACTCCGAATGTGCATTTGGCTTGATTCAGCTTTAACCGGTATCTTCTCAGCCTTAAGAACAATTTCCTCAAAATCACGATATGCTCTTCTTCTATTTGGGACTTTGCAATCATGCTATCGACATACACTTCAATTTATTTGTGCATCATATCATGGAACAAAGTGACCATGGCTCGTTGATATATTGCCCCTGCATTTTTAAGTCCAAAAGGCATCACCTTGTAACCAAAAGTTTCCCATAGAGTCACGAATGTAGTCTTGTCTATATCATCAGGGTACATTTTTATCTGATTATAACCTGAAAAACCATCCATAAAGGAGAACAATGAATGTTTTGTTGTATTGTCGACCAAGATGTCAATGTGAGGAAGCGGGATGTTATCTTTTGAGCTGGCTTTGTTTAGGTCCCGATAATCAACACACATGTGGACATTGCCATCCTTCTTCGGAACATGAACTATATTAGCCACCCACTCCGAATACTTGACTTCCCGCAGAAACCCCGCATCATACTATTTCTTTACCTCCTATTTTATTTTCAATAGACATCACGCCTCATTCTTCGAAGCTTCTTTTAGATTGATTTGTAGCCTTCCTTTATAGGAAGTTTATGCACGACCACATCTGTGTTCAACCCACACATGTCCCGGTAGGACCATGCGAAGACATATCTGAATTCCAAGAGCAGCTTAACGAGATCACTACGTGTTTTCACAGTAATGCATGTCCCAATCTTCACTTCTTTCTTCTCACTTCCATTTCCCAGGTTCACTATCTCTACTGGCTCTTTGTGAGGCAAGATTTGTTCTCCTCTTGCTCAACCATTCTCAATAGATCGGGAGATAGATCACAATCTTGATCCTCTTCAAAGTCCTGAGGTCATCTAGACACACGTTTCGCTTAAAAATATGGTGCAGATCAGTTTCAGTGTCGCTCGATATGTTGATATCGGGGGACCTGACATGAAATAATGGTGTGCACTTGAACAAATGAACTAAATTTAGAAAAATGAAAAACTGGACCATAGTATAAATGTATAGGTGAAAGAGGAAAAACAAAAAAAGATATTGGCAAGATAATACACACAAAATGTATTATTTTATTGACATAAGGACAATAAGCATATGCCCTTTACAAAAAGACGCTTGTTGTTCTTAGGTAGGAGTAACAAGTGCATTCTGGACATTACTCTAAAACACTCCTAAACACTGTAGGGAGTTCTTCAGTAGTCCAATTGTTCAAAACAGTTTTAGGGGTATAAGGACGGATCTCCCTTAGGTATTTCCCTTCATTCCCTTCTTCAGTCACTACATTAATATCCAAAGCTTCTAACATTTTTCCCAGAACCTGTTTGGGGTGGATAAATCCCCCTGACAAAAAGGTTTCAGAAAGGCGAGGAAAGGTCATAGGTCCCCAGTTAACCTCTTCTCCTTTCAGATGGGCTCTCCTCCTTTCTTGCTTCTTCGCAATCTCACTCCTTCTCTGCTTGGCATCCGAATCATATCCCAGGCCGAAACGGTCTTGCTTATTGATTATGAACGACGCACTGACCCTGCCTTGCAGATATTTTCCCAGTCCTCAGCTGACCCAGGCTCCTCTTTCCATCGTCAGTTTAATTCCCGTCTTTGTGACTTCAGATAGTCTTGGAGTAGGAATCTGACTCCCTTTGGCTATGAAGGTTGCATTGACAAACTTCAGACAGTCTTGGAGTAGGAATCTGACTCCCTTAAAATATTTGAAAGAATATTTATTTATATAAAGGAAATTTACACCCCAATGCCCGGGGCATAATTCCCATTAAAGTAGCGAACAAAGGAAAATCATTTTGAAAATTATGATTTAATATAATAATTAAAAATAATGTTTCGTAATAGAAATTAATGGAAAGTGGCACCCTTACACCTGGGGTACGTTTTTCACGATAATCCCTAATAAAAAATTATTTAAATTTATAAAATTAAAAGAAAATGAATGTCGTACATATATATAACACATTATTGTATAAATAATAATGATAGTAATAATAATAATAATAATAATAATAATAATAGATATAATAATAAAACTAAAAACTGTGACTGAAATGAAACAAATTAGAGATTAAGGTGCAAAATTAATAAAAATAGTGACTAAAATAGAATAAGACAAGAAATAAAGTGCAAAAATGCAAGGATACAACAACTGAGGGACCGAATCTGTGATTTTCCCTTTTCCATTAAAAGCGCACGGATCTCCCCTCTGGGTGGGTCCGAACGCGGGTTGTATACACTCAAAACGGCGTCATTTTGAAATGCCCTTATATAGACTTTGGCCCCAAAAATATCATTTTAACACTTGCTATAACCAAAAAAATCTAAAGCTCTCTCCCCCTTCGGTCGAGGTCCGACTGCTGCCTAGCGTCCGCAGTGAGCCGTCTTTTGGCGACGGCGGAGAACCATCATGAACGGCGGCCGAAATACATGCAAGGGATGGGTTTGGCTCGATTTCGGGTCCTAAACACGATTTTAAGGTTGGTTTCTCCTAAATCACCCATATTTCTCTCATATCTTGATAAAACCGAAAGGTTTTGGTTATATTTACCTTTTCTAGTTTGTTTTTTCACTTTGTTTTTTTGCTTTGGCCTTTGTTTTTTGTAGATCAAAACACTTTTTTTATTGTTCCATTTTCGATCCCTAAATCTCTCTCTGATCTCTAATCTATTTTTTGGTTTTTTGGTTCGAATCTTTTTTTTTCTATTTGCAAATCGAGCCCTCTTTTATAGGGGTTCGATTTTGGGGTGATTTGGTAAGCAAGGGACAAATGGAGAGTGGTGGGTTCGAGTTTGGGCATGGTAGCAGTGTGATGAGGCGGTGGTGGCCGAGGAGATAAACATCTGGGGCTTTGATTTTTAAGGGTTTACTCTTGTTTAATCAAGATTTTATTTGGTTTGGCTGTATCGACAGGAACTGATGGTGGCGCGCGGCTCAGACGGCGGTGACTTCGGTGGTGACGACAGCTGATGAAGGCGACGGCGGCAGCTAAAGCATAGAGGGTTGATGGCTAGGGTTTTCAATTAGGGTTAGATTGGTTAGGTTTTTTTTTGTAATGGGTCGGTTATGGATATTGGGCCTGGGTTTAGGTTTAATAAATAGGTATTAGTTATATTTTAAATGGGCTGGTTATATTTGGGTCTGTGGACATAACTTTTGTAATGGATATTTGGGTTAAAAAGCCCAGACTAAAATGGGTTACTACAATAGCAATGATCAATAACAATATTCACTAAACAATAACGATGACATTATTCAAAAAGTTCCCTTGGATCGATGCACGGTATATGGATACACAAATTCCTTCTCCGCACCAAAATCAATAGTGGTCTAGTCCCTCCGCCACACCAATGTGACCAAATCACAACATCATCCCTCCGCCGCACCATAATAAAGGCTGTAGCCTAAGGACCGTAGTCCACCCGTACCAATGAGCTCATGAATTCTATGGCATGCCAATTATATCCAATACCTCAATATCAATAGTTCAATAACAATAATTCTATAACAATGGATCAATAACAATAGCTCAATAGTCATATTTCAATATCAATAAGCAATAGCGATGATTCAATACAATATCCAATGACAATAAATCATTATCAATATTCCTATGGACCTTTTTCAATATCCGATAATCAATGATTCTATTTGTCAATACTTCAATGATTTCAATGACAACAACAACAATGCTACGGACAATGACTCAATGTAATACTCACCAAGACTTACCAATATAGCCACATACGATGCCCTTATGCAATAACCTCAATACACAATGTTAGCAATGCAATATTCAATATTCAAAGGTTTGGGAAAGGCACCTAGCCTATTCCCGAGACTCCGACTACATTCACCTTGATTCTGAAGCTCCTACAGCTCTTGGATTGTGATTCCTTTATTCCTAGCTTTTGTAGATTGGGAAATGCACCTATGTTTAGAGTACTATTAGGTTGGGTTGAAGAAAGATGTGGTTGATTTTGTCGCTAGATGCATGGTATGTTAGAGTGTCAAGGCTTACCATTTTGACCCAAGCTCATACTAGTCCATAGTTTCAGATAAAGATCCACAGTTTACAACGAGGTTTTGGGAGTGGTTGCATCGGGCTTTGTGTACACGGTTGAATTTTAGTACTTTGTATCATTCTCAGACGGATGGTTAGTCTGAGCGTGTGATACAAATTTTGGAGGATATGTTAAGGTGTTGCATCATTGAGTTCCAAGGAACCTGGGAGAAACTGTTGCCTTTGGTGGAGTTCGCTTATAACAATAGTTATCAAGCTAGTATACCGATGGCACTGTATGAGGCCTTGTATGGTAGAAAGTGTCGTACGCCTTTGTATTGGGCTGAGGTTCGGGCATGATTCTATCCGGATGTGTTGAAAGACTCGAATGAGAAAGTGAAGCTTATTTGTGATCGTTTGAAAGTAGCCTCGAATCGTTAGAAATCCTACGCAGATTTGAAGCATAGGGAGATTGAGTATGTTGTTGGTGTCACCTTGGAAGAAGGTGATGCGGTTCAGACGTAAGGGAAAGCTTAGTCTGAGCATCATTGGACCATATGAAGTTATGGAGCGTGTAGGTCATGTAGCTTATCATTTGAGATTGCTTCCCGAGTTGGAGAAGATTCATGATGTGTTTCATGTGTTGATGTTGCGGAAGTACCAGTCGGATCCATCGCATGTTATGTCGGTGGAGGACATTGAGTTACAACTGGATTTATCTTATGATGAGGAACCTGTAGAGATCCTTGATTCTAGAGTAAGGTTCTTCATGGCAAAACGATCGAGCTTGTGAAGGTGTTGTGGCGACAGCGTAGAGTTGAGGAGGCCACATGGGAGAGTAAATTGGATATGATGAAACGGTTTGTCGCAACCCTTTTTCAGGCTCAACGTTTTATTAAAGCAAAACAACAATGGAGTCGCCACCAATCTTTTAAAATAGTGTGATTGGATCACCTAAAAATAGGTTATTTTAATAAAATCATTTTATTTTATCAAAACAACATTTTGGTCTATGAAAAACAAAAAACGGGTTCGGAGTTGGTTACACGTGGGAAGGATTAGCACCCCCACAGCGCCCAAAAATTGGTACCTAGCCGATTACAAAACGTTTTAATGTCGAAATTTGTAAGTTCGTATAAAATTCAACTCTTTGTCTATTTATGAACATGATATCGTTTTAACGGACCTAATATCCAGAAAGTGAACTGCAATCACTGCCAACACTTCTGGTGCTAACCCGTCTCTTTCCTTCAATAGGACACCACATTACTTAAGTTCCACTTTTTTATCATACAAGCAAGGAAAGAATTAGTGTGTTGGAGCTTTTTATTTACCCTAAGTTAGTGATTATTAACTTAAAGGATAATCTACATAAATTTTACCTATTAGGGTTAAAATATGGTTAAGTGTATCTTATGAATATTAAATGTGAAGAAGAATTTTATTTTTCTCTTTAAAGAATCTAACTAAGGGAATGTAGTACGTAAACCTATGGGATTTATTTAACCTAATCATCTAATTAAAAGAAACCATTAATGCTTGGTATTTTAGGAAATGATCTAATTAAATAAATACATGGAAATTAAATTTAAACAATTATATCTACAAAAAAATAAATAAGTGCAAAATCTTCAAAGAAAAGATGAATAAAAGATTCTTTTTTTTAAAAGGAATGTGTATCATTCTCTAGAATGGGTCAACACAACGTACGAATTGAATTTTCCTTTAAAAATGCATATATGCAAATTATAATTTAATTTAAATTTTTTTAAAAAGGTTAAATTTCATTAAAAAATGCTAAGTTGAAAAACAATGGTTTAAAAAAAAAACTTGAAAATTAAAGGATCCATGGAGATGGTAAATTGGATGTAAATGACTTAATTAAAAAAACACACTTTGCAAATTTCTTTTAAAAAGAATAGATCAAACATCAAATTTTATTTTTTTTAAAAAAATGAATGAAAAACCATACATTTTAACAAGAAGAACATAACAAAAAAAGATAATTAAATGCCTCTAAAGATGCTTCAAACTTTTATTTCAACTACGAATCCAAGTACAAAAGCTCGAGCATAAACTACGTAGAAATTTTCAAAAAAAACTCTCAAACTCTTTGAACTCAATTGTATTTTCTCTCCAATTAATTCTTTAGAATAAACTGTGTATGTGTTCTGAATTGTGTGTTGAATTACAAAAGCTTGAACCTCTTTATATATGTATTTTTTGAATTAAAAATTCCAAAATTCGAAATAAAAAATCCTATTTTTGGGTGATTTTCCCTTTTTCATTTAATGCAGATTCTAATACGATTTGGAGCAAATTTGATTCGAATTTTGGGCAACTTTGGGTTGATTCTTTCCCTCTTTCATTCAATACAGATTCAAATACGATTTGGAGAAGATTCGATTTAACTTTTAATTCAAATCTAACCTGACTCTTTCCATATTCGTATCAAGAGAAACCCTAACCCTAACCCTAATCCTATTTTCTTTTTGCCTTGCAAGGTTCTGGCCTAAGGGAGAGCGACAATGGCGTCATGGCCTGGTCGTGGGCAATCCGTCAGAGGCGAAGCGCGGTTGTTGGTGTCGCAATAGAGGCACGAGGCTGTGCCCATAGGCGTCGGGGCAACCGAGAAAACTGCGGTGCCTCCTGGAGCTTAGGATGTGAGGAAACTGCAACGCCGCGACATGAAAGGGGCGGGGCAGTCACTGGTGCTCCTCAAAGGCCCTGGAATGATCGAGCGCCGCGACTGTCTGTGCGAACGCGACTTGGAGGCAAGCTGATCAGGCTTCATCAGAGAAGAAGCTATAGCTAGCGTAGGCCACACACGCCAGGAGCGTGGCGGCGCGAATGGGGGTACCACTCCTTCTTTTTCTTGTCCTATTTGGAACTTTAGATCTCCAACCCTAGATCTAACGGTTGAGATTAAAGCATGTACATGGGATAAAAATGGGGTTATCTTGGGGTTTTGTTTTGGGCCTAGTGGGTTATTATGTACATGGTTTTTTATTTATTTGAAATGGACCCCTTTTTATTTTCTTTTTTGTTTTTTTATCTAATGAGACTATATAAAAATATAGAATAAAATAAATAAATAAAGGATGGTGAAAATTAAGTGATAGCAAAGTTTCCGCATTTGTTTCCTTCAGGTAACGCCCCGG
This sequence comes from Hibiscus mutabilis, assembly GCA_019671005.1. Lineage (NCBI taxonomy): Eukaryota > Viridiplantae > Streptophyta > Magnoliopsida > Malvales > Malvaceae > Hibiscus > Hibiscus mutabilis. The sequence continues at coordinate 47,384,248 of CM033721.1, read as the reverse complement.
TTTTGAGCCTAGGAGTTTCTAGGTTGATTAGACAGTCCGGTGAACCGAGATTAGAGATTCGATTCGAATTCAGAAATAAAAATCGGAATAAATATTTTTGTGTGAGAAAATATATGGGAAAATATCTTAAAATCATTATTCAATATAAGGATATTTTTCGTAAATTCATTTTTGAAGAATTGAATTTGGAAATTGGACATTTTGGCTAGTGACCAAAATGTAAAGAGTGAAAAATTGTTTTTAGTGACTGTTTTAAAAAAGGGTCGTATCTTAGAATCTTTAAGGAGCTAATTTACCAAATGCTTTAATCTAATTTTTCTCTCAATTTGGATTATTTTAAATGAGTTTTAATTAGTGAATTAAAGGGAATTTAATTTAGGAAAGGTAGTTATTTTCCTAAAACTATTTTTGACGTAACTCTTTTCTCTAAAACTTTTCTCTCAAAGTTTCTTCAGCAAAATACTTTCTTTTGCATCAAAGATTTGAGGTAATGTTCTTGATTTCTTAAATTCTTGATTTATAATGGATTCTTCAATCTTGTTTTCCAAAATATCATTGTTTACCTTTGTTTTTCAATAGTAAAACATCCAATTGAGGAGAAATTCACTCATTAGAGGTAAGGTTCGTTCTTCTCCTCTAATGAATGGTTATTTACTAAAATTCCCAAGTATTTGATCCTTGCTTAATGTTTTCTAATGAGTTTTATTGATTTAATTATGGAAAGTTGATTAAATCAAGGTTTAATTGATGAGATTAAGTGATCTTCGTTTTGCATCTGTTTCGCTGAGTTCTTGATTCATTCTAATCATAATTTTGATGGTTAATAATGTTAATAAGTGAGTTTTAACATAAGAATCCTGAAACTAAGTGAATCTCTAATTTCATTAGGTTGTTAGTGTCGTGTTTTTGGTGAGTTATGGGTGTTTTGTGAATGTTGGAGGTATAAGGATGGTGTTAGGTTGTTTTTGGATGTTAATTGAAGGTAATTGATGGATTAAACCTTTAGGTTTTGTCTGGGTTAAGTTTGAAAGGTGTTTGATGTTGTTTTCAGTTGTTGTGGATTATGTTACTGAGCCTTTGAATGAATTTAGATGCATTGAATCCTCTTTTTGTGTGTGGTTAAATCAGGGGACGTTGATCTTTAGAGGAGTAGTTCGCATCGGCAAATGAAGTTTTTCATAGTCGGTGAGAGAGAATGTGGATTTTATCTTTGAAATGGTTTAATGGTTATTTTGGGAGTTTAAATTAAGCTTGAAATTCTTGTTTAAAGTCGGAAGTAAGTATGATGATATTTCTCCCTCGGTCGTGTTTTGGCGAAATTGATTTTATGCACTTGTTTTTGAATTACATGGTACCTACTGTTTAAGCGTGTTTTAAGTATGTTTTATACTAGTTTTTGATTATATATTGATGATGGATGCATTGGAAAAATGGTCCATGTAAGTATGAGGAATACTTGTAAATGCGCGGTTTAATGCATTGAAAATGGTTTTGTTTGTTGCATATAAAAACAGTGAGGTACATAGTTAATAATGAATTATATTGGCAAGTGATGTGGCTTAAAATGTTATCGGATATATTTGGTCAACCATAGGATTGATAGTACACTATAATGTGTCGCCTCGGGTGTTGAGGGGTTTATATGTACCGAATACTCCACCATGAGTACCCTAACGGTTGAGGGGTTGTATGGTACCGAAAACTCTTGTTAATGGATTATACATCAAGCCGATGATTGGGTTGTGATCGTACCTTATTTTCGGTTGAGATTGTATGAAGTGTTGAGAGGAGACTTGTTGAATCCGTGTATCCGATGTAATATTTTGTAAAGTGGAACTTGGTTTATGATCACTTGAAAGCCAATATAATTGATAATGTATCATGTTGATGGATTATGTTGTATAATGTTGGTTTATACATGTTTACTCTTTAAGCATTGCATATGGGTTGTTATGCATGCGAAAGCTTAAATTGAGGGATTTCAAATGGGGATCTGTTGTTGATCCATGATACATGTTGCATATGATTTAATATGCATATTTTTGGAAATGTTAAGTGCATGGTTTGTAAGGCATGACGTTTTGAAAGTGTTTTAAATGATGATTTTATTATGAGTTGGAAAACCGATTTTAATTGCATTGATGGTGGTTTTTTAGCACTCCTCACTAAGCCTAGTGTGCTTACGCTCTCCTTGTCCATCAATGCAGAGTATTAAGGGTTGGAGGCAGCAAGCAAGCGAAGGGGAACCCAAGGGCTTGATCTATTCGAATGTATGGTTTTGAACTAGACTAATAGTAATAAAGGCAATTGGGTTCATTGTTGTTTGAGAGGGTTATTTGCTAAACTCCCGTTACGTGCAAGTTTATATTGTTGTTGTGATGTTGTGAGGCTCTGTATGATCGCTTTTTGATGTGGATTTACGTTTCGTGCGTTGGATGGATTGGTTTTTAGGAAGCATGCCTCTAGATCTATGATTGAAGTATGTTGCTTTGGTTTGAACATGTTTCTTTGATATTCTAGCATGGTTTGATCTTTAGCTTAGTGGTGCACTTGTTTATGGATTGTTAGAGATTGTTTGAATCCATGATTGTATGTAAAATTAGAAAAATTGGATATTACAGGTCAAGGCACACCGAAACGCGGGGCCTCGGATCGTTACGAGTAAGCTAGAAAAAGGCTTGGGGATTTGTATACGGGAGGTTGTATCAGTACGGTTTTTAGCTACTAGAATACATGGTTTTGCAAATGTGTCCGCGTACCGATTCGCCTTGGACTTGTACTATTATAACCCTGTTGGAATAAAGCCTTGTATCAGTATGGGTGCCCGCGTATCGATACTGGCTGTCGTTATTTCAGTTAAAGTGGTTCTTAAGGTTTCTGATTCTTTCATTTTGGTCCCTGATGTTCGTGAATGCAATTGTATGAGTTTGGATTATCGTTTTGAGCTGAAATTTGCCAAGAAAGCATGTAATCTTATTAATTGAGGATTGATAACCTAAATTTTAACTAAGTCCTCATATTTTTCTAGATTTATGTCTTAGTCCCTAAAATGAGTATATCTGAAATCAATTGCCTTCTTTATGCTCGTTTCCTTTAAGAATTCATCCACTGCCAGCATGCACACCATAGGACATAATGTCGCATCTAGACAAGATAAAAAGAGAAAAAAATGGATAGAAGTTTAGTTAATCGCTTTGGGTATGCTTCGGCAAACCCAATGTAGCTCATTCAATTCGATTGGGCGTCTAGGCTGGGTCAAGGGGGTTACAGATTTTATCCGGTCGAGCTGCATGCTGAACATCACTTATGTTGAGGCGGGAGTAAGGCAGTCTCCTTCAAAACGGAAATATGACTCTCATCCCTACAGACTCCAAGTCGAATGGTAACATGACTCTCGTCCTTGTGGACATTGAATCTGTAAAGGTGAATCTCGCCCTGCGGGCACTAAATCGGTAAAGGTGATTCTCGCCCATGAGGCACTGAACTGGTAAATTTGACTCTTGCCCCTATAGGCACTAAATCGGAAAAAGGTGACTCTCGCCCCTGCAGGCATTGAATCGGTAAAGGTGACTCTCGCCCCTACGGGCACTAAATCGATAAAGATGAATCTCGGCCCTGCGAGCACTAAATTAGAAAAGGTGAATCTCGGCCCTACAGGCACTGAACCGGTAAAAGTGACTCTCGCCCCTATGGGCATAGAATCTGTAATGGTGACTCTCGCCCCTACGAGCACTAAATCTGTAATGGTGACTCTCGCCCCTGCGGCACTGAATCGGTAAGGTGACTCTCGCCCTTGCGGGCACTGAATTGGTAACGTGATCCTTTCCCCCTGCGGGCACTAAATCGGTAAGGTGACCCTCACCCCTACAGACACTGAATCAATAAGATGATTTGCTTTTTCAAACTTGTGGAGGTCAAATCGAATAATGCTTCTTCAAATGGTGTGAGACACTAAGTTGAAACTGATCATGCTTCTACACCTCTTTGCTTCATAGAAAACATTTGATCTTTGAAAATATCTGATCTTCGCATATTTGCTCACTCAATCCAATAATCTTGTACTTCTGATTGGTAACGGTTCTTCAAGGCTTCTTATGAACTCTTTTGAATTTCTTGCATGGGGATCTTCGCAACAAAGCTTATTTCCACCTTAAATGTTACTTAATGCTTAGGGAATCTCGCTTTATTGGTTCAAGTTCGAGTAATTGCCCCAATCTTATGTCATTATCTGAAAAACATTTCATGCTTATGTGAGTGATATGATTAGAGTCAGAATAATGAAATGCATCATAGTCCTTGTACTTTTAAATCATATTCAGAGTAATGCTAAAAAATCTCTTATGTTGTATGAATGCGAACCCATTGGTTCCCATTTTAATATGCAAATGAAAAGGGTATAAAAGGAAAAACTAGGATGTATGGTTTATTTATAGTGGCAAACATAAAAGTGATTACAAAAAAAGTGTCCGGATATCAAGGACCAAAGTGCTCCGAACCAATTCTTTGGGAGTTCTTCCAAATGCAACCCTTGCTGAGAAGATTTCGAGGGTCATGAAAATGCTGAGCAAACTACAGAACTTTTTGTTGGAGTATGCCCAAAGACCAATTATGAGATGGTTGTAAAATACATACTTATTTTATCTTGTTTATTAATAAGAAGCCATTATTATTATTTCAGTCTTATTCTGTGTATCTATAAATAAACTGAATTATTATAAAGTCCTTAGAATAATATAGTAATTCTTGAATGTCTTTAGTCGAGATTTATTGTGGGCTTGGACAATAATAATGTATTTAAGACTAATATGTAGTTGATTGATGATAAAGTGTTGTCATTGACATTGAGATGTCAAAATCAATAAATAAGTATGTATTAGGGAACGACATACTGGACTGACCCGCTATGAGCATGTTTCTTGGATTATTATGTGACAATCACAATATTGCTCATGGTGATAACTACATGTATGATCCTCAGACTTGAGATGAACATTATTTCAACATCTTGAGAGACATATTTTGATATGGTCAAACGTGTGTCGTAACTGACTACACTATAAAGAATGATATTGGATATGTCACAATCCATGTAGCGAAATATGGTTGATTAAGATAGGATTTGTCCCTCCTACATAATAGGAGTAATATCATAGGCCACTTGATTGAGTGAGACTAGAAAATGCATGGACATGCTCGAATGAATTGATATGGGATATCATAGTTATTCATTTATAATAGTCTACTCAAGATATCAAGAAACATTAGATGGACTATACAAGTGTGACTAATCCATGACTTGTTTCGGATCTAGATATGAGGATAAAAGGATAAAATACATAAAAAGAAATTAATCACAGAAAAAGGTTAAATCGAACCACGATTTCATGTAACTTAGGTAGCAATGATGTATTGCTAGATGCCACTCATTGCTTGTAATATTAGACTTGTTTTTGATATTACTGCTAACGTTACATGAACCTACAAGGGTCACACCCTATGATTGAAACGAGTAAATATCGACTAGATAGCATGTGTACAAACTTGTTGTACACGTAATTAGTGAGAAACCGAAATTGTTAATTTCGATTTTATACATATTTTAATATTTGATAAGTTATTTTAATTATCAAATACTATATATATATCTTTAAAAGAAACCTAATTAAAGTAGAATCAAATTTTACATATTTAATTATATTTGGTTAAATATACAGTATATTTAAAGAATCCAAATTTAATTAGAATTATGTTTTTGAATGCTATATAAAGGCATAAGGTCTAGCATCCAAAATATGCCTTTTTCGAAAATCATCTCTAACAGTTGAGAAGAGAAAATCTGTTCATTTTATTCGGATGGACTACGTAGAGGTCAGAATACTGTTGTGACGACTCGGATTCGATTTGGATTCTCCTATACTCGCTGTGAAATTCCAGACTGGTTGAGTTAATGTTTTTCATCCTTTATCACCCCGAGTTCGTCCCTTGTACATGGATTACTGGTGGATTACGCTGGATAATTTTTTTGTTGCGCAATGGGGTCTACCAACATAGCCCAACAGTGGTATCAGAGCCACTTGTACGATACAAATTCGGACTTAAATACTTGGATGATGTTTTGAATTAGATTCATGTTTTACCTTTTCTGATTTGACGAGTATGCAATGTTTGTGCGAAACGTAGAAATTGAATCCAGACACGATTAATATGTTAATATGTTTTAACAAGTTTTTACGATCGATTGTTAAGTGTTAATCACGTGTTTGTTGTGGTAAGCTTTTGATAATCATATGTTAATAGTTGACATGATGAAAATACGGTTAAGATAGCATATCGTTTTTGGCAGAGGAATAATGGTTGTTCTAGAGTGAAAAAACCTTAGGGACTGAAAAATCCCAAAAACACGGATCTGTTGATAAAAGTTGTCAAATCGTGAGGTTTTTCCATAGTAATCGAAGTGCCAAAATTAAAAATTTTCCCAAATCTCTCGGACTGCATAGGAAACAAAGGTCGTAGGAACTATTTAGGTAATCTTAATTAACAAAATAAACCATGTGTATGTTTTGGATGATATGCACGGTGTTTGAAATGCATGGTTATAGCCTAAATAGCCTATTTACTTTGGTTTTATATAAATACGGCCTACGTGTCAGGCCTTTCTTTCTTCTATTGTAATTCTCTTCTCATCTTACTCCCTCGTATGTAAAACGAGTTTCTAAAAAATTGTAATATTTGCGGAGAAAGCGTGGACCAAAGGAGCAGACTGATGGGCCGATCAAAGATGGATTATGTGCTTGAGAAGCAAGTTCTATCTTTAGTAATTTTGGTTCTGCCATTGGCTTGGGATGGGCCACCTTAGTTTTAAGGGCTATAACCATTGCATTTATATTTAGTGCTTTACATGTATGTGATACAATGTATGTTTTTTAGCATGATGGTAACTGATTAGATCATAATAGAATTGTGAGAATAATATAACAAAAAGCCTCCATACTTAATTAAAATTAGTCATCCAATATTATCCCTCATTAAAACCTCAATCGACTCTATGTAGGTTTTTCCAAAGCAAAATACTTAGATCTATCTTGGTTAAACGCGAAGAATAAGCAAGTGATATTCACTGGTAGTAATATTGGTTAAACTAGGTTGTTCTAATAAGATTAGAAACCTAAAGTCTAATGACTGTTCAAGAACTTTACTGATTGAAAAACAATACGAAAGTGCATGTCTAGGATTGGTTCTTTGAAAGACTTGGTATTTAGGAATGCCCAGTACACCACCTCTCTTTTCATAAGTTACCTACCTAGTGCAATGTTCATTATTGTTCTTTCTATTAGACCATATGAACTTTTGTTTTGGACAAATAGTTGTTCATCAAATATAGGAATTACATGAGATGTAATTAGCAAATGTTGCTTACCTAAATAATTGAATTCCAGGAGTAAAGCCAAAGTTGACTTAGAATGAAATGAAATATGGATCCTTACGCACTAGAAATACTTTTAGCAAGTTTTTTGATTTTGAGGGTTTTTAATAGTGGGAATGATATTACTTTATAAACATGATAAAAAGGTACTTACAATACATATTTTATCGTTGTAAATTTATTATGGCAAATTCAAACACATTATCATTGAGATCCGTCCTTGAGAAGGACAAATTAAATGGCTTGAACTTCCTTGACCAGTTCCGTAATTTGAAGATTGTCCTCAAACAAGAACGGAAACTAACATTCATTGAAGAACTTGTCCCTAAAAAGCAAGCAGATGATGCCTCTAAAGATGAACTGGAAGCTTTTGAAAAATACTCAAGTGACATGGTAGATTTCGGTTTCTTGATGCTTTGACCATGACCCCCGAGCTTTAGAAGCAACAAGAGGACATGGTTCCCTATGAGATGGTTAAAAATCTCAAGGAATTATATGAGGGGCAAGCTCGTCAAGAGAGATATGAGACCTCTAAAGCTTTGTCTCGATGCAAGATGGTTGAGGGAACTCCAATGTGAACTTATGTTCTCAAAATGATAGGGTATATTCAAACCCTTGAAAAATTGGGCTTCCCTTAAGTGTTGAATTGGCTTCTGATGTTATCCTGCAATTGTTGCCGGATAGTTTTAATCAGTTTGTTCTTAATTTCAATATGAATTAAATTAACAAATCGTTGCCCCAGTTGCTTGGTCTGTTAAGAACAACAGAGAACAACATGAAAAAGGTTAGCTACAAACCTATTCTAATGGTCCGAAAAGATAATAGAAAAGGAAAGCCTAACACCAAGGCAAATTCAAAGCCCAACAAAGGAAATGTTGCATTGAAACCCAAAGGAGAAGTTGCAAAAGAAGGAAAATGTTTCCATTGCAACAATGCTGGACATTGGAAGAGAAACTGCCCTGTCTATCTTGAGGACATCAAGAAGGCAAGAGAGAATGGATAGTCTGGCTCAGGTATTTATGTTATTGATATTAATATATCAACATCTACTTCTTGGGTATTAGGTATTGGTTGTGGTTCTCACATTTGTACTTCTGTATAGAGACTAAAAAGGAGTAGAAAATTGGCAAAAGGAGATGTGGACCTACGAGTGGGAAATAGAGTAAGAGTTGCTGCATTGGCTATAGGAGCATACACTTTGTCATTACCTAGTGGACTTGTTTTAGATTTAGAGGATTGTTATTTCATACCTAGTTTGACAAAAACATTATTTCAATTTCTTGTTTGGACAAGATTTGTTTTGAGATTATTATTAAGAAGAATAGTTGTTCTTTTTCTTTCAATAATGTTTTTATGGTACGACTCAATTAATCAATGGCCTCTATATCTTAGATCAAGATAAATCCATATATAACATAAATACAAAAAGATCAAAAACAAATGACTATAATCAAACTTATCTCTGGCATTGTCGCTTGGGACATATACGTGAGAAATGCATATCAAAACTTCATAAAGATGGATTTTTTTGATTCTTTTGTTTTCAAACATTTTGATATATGTGAACCTTGCTTAATGGGAAAATGACCAAATCACCGTTTGATGATAAAAATGAGCGAGCAAGTAATTTATTAGGTCTAATACATAGTGATGTATGTGGACTAATGAATACGCAAGCAAGAAAAGGGTTTCAATACTTCATTACTTTCACTGACGACTTTAGTAGATATGGGTATGTTTACCTAATGCATCATAAATCTGAAGCCCTCGAAAACTTTAAGGAATTTAAGAATGAAGTACAAAACCAACTAGGAAAGAGAATCAAAGATCCTCCATCAGATCGAGGAGGAGAATACTTAAGCTTAGAGTTTGATGAACTTCTTAAAGGATGTGGGATTGTCTCACAACTTATACCTCCAGGTACTCCACAACACAATGGAGTCTCTTAAAGGAGAAATCGAATGTTGTTAGACATGGTTCGATCAATGATGAGTCATGCTGATCTTCCAACTTCTTCTTGGGGACAAGTGTTAAAAATAACTGCTTTCACACTAAATCGTGTTCCGTCTAAATTGGTTCAGAAGACACCATATGAGATATGGACTGCAAAGCGTCCTAGTATGTCTTTTATGAAAATTTGGGGATGCAAAGTTTATGTTAAACATCATATGCCTACAAAACTCAAACCCAAATCTCATAAGTGTAATTTTGTGGGATATCCTAAAGAAAATAAAGGATATTATTTCTTCAATCCACCCGAGAACAAAGTGTTTGTTGCTCGAATAGGAGTCTTCATCGGAAGAGAATTTATTTTCAGAAAAGGAAGTGAGAGAAATATTGAACTTGAGGAAATTGAAGATCAACCACAGATCACTGAACCAGAGATTGAACAACAACAAGTTCCACAAATAGTTAAGGAACATCCAATCGTTCTTGAAACACAACCACTGTGAAAGTCTATGAGAGAACGCAATGCGCTTGAGAGATATGGATTTCTTGTCACATTGCATGGAGATGTTCTTCTCATGGACCAAGATGAGCCTAGGACTTATCAGGAAGTAGTGGAGAACCCAGACACTGAGAAATGGCTAGAAGCCATGAAATTCGAGTTAGATTCCATGTTAGAAAACCAAGTATGTACTTTGGTTGACCCACCCGAAGGAATTAAGCCCATAGGGTGCAAATGGGTTTTCAAAAGGAAAACCAACATGGATGGCAATATACAAACATACAAAGGGCAATTGGTCGCTAAGGGATTTTTTCAAATTCATGGCATAGACTATGATGAAACTTTTTCTCCTGTTGCTATGTTTAAATCCATCCAGATATTGCTTGCAATAGCTGCATATTATGATTATGAAATCTGCAAATGGATGTCAAAACCGCTTTCCTTAATGGAAAATTGGATGAGGATGTGTACATGACACAACCTGAGGGTTTTGTCAATCCAAAAGATGTCCAAAAGGTATGCAAGCTACAAAGATCCATTTATAGACTAAAGTAAGCTTATCGAAGTTGGAATCTTCGTTTTAATGAGGCAATCAAAGAATTTGGTTTTATTAAAAATGAAGACGAGCCATGTGTTTTCAAGAAAACTAGTGGGAGCATTGTCACATTCTTGGTATTGTATATGGATGACATACTAATAATAGGAAATGACATACCTACCTTACAGTTTCTAAATACTTGGTTAGGAAAATGTTTTTTTATGAAAGACTTAGTTGAAGCAACCTACATATTAGGAGTCAAGATCTATAGAGATAGATCAAGACGACTCCTAGGACTAAGTCAAAATACATACATGGCAAAGTACTGAAAAGATTTAGTATGGAAGAATCTAAAAGAGGATTCTTACCTATGAGACATGGCATTCCGCTCTCGAAGGAAATGTGTCCTTCAATGCCTCAAGAGAAAGAACACATGAGTAAGATACTATATGCTTCAGCCATTGGATCTATCATGTATACCATGCTATGTACATGTCCAGATGTATCATATGCACTAAGTATGACAAGTCGATACCAAGTAGATACCGGTGAAGGTCATTGGGTTGCAGTCAAAAACATCCTTAAGTACTTAAGAAGAATTAAGGATACATTCCTTATGTATGGAGGTGAGGAAGAGCTATGTATAAAAGGTTATACTGACGCAAGCTTTCAAATTGATAAGGATGATTCTCGATCGCAATCGGGTTTTGTGTTTTGCCTTAATGGGGGTACTGTAAGATGGAAAAGTTTAAAGCAAGATACAATAGCAAATTATACGATAGAAGCCGAGTATATTGCAGCAATCGATGCCGCAAAAGAGGCTGCTTGGATCAAAAAGTTCATATCTAAACCAGGGGTCGTGCCTAGCATATCAAATGCTATAGATCTACATTGTGACAACAACAGAGCCAACGCACAAGCAAAAGAACCCAGATCTCACCAACGATCCAAACACATACTTAGGTGTTACCATCTCGTTCATGAAATTATTGATCAAGGGGATGTAGAAATATGCAGAGTACCAACGGATGACAATATCGTCGATCCACTGAGAAAGCCTCTGACACAACAGAAGCATGAGCATCACACTAAGTCTCTTGGTATTAGATACATGATTAATTGGTCTTAGTGCTAGTGGGAGATTGTTGGAGTATGCCCAAAGACCAAGTATGAGATGGTAGTAAAAAAATACTTATTTTATCTTGTTTATTAATAAGAAGCCATTATTATTATTATTTTATTCTTATTCTGTGTATCTATAAATAAACTAAATTATAATACAGTCCTTAGAATAATATAATTATTCTTGAATGTCCTTTGTTGAGAATTATTGTGGGCTTGGACAACAATAATGTATTAAGACTAATATGTAGTTGATTGATGAAAGAGTGTTGTCATTGACATGGAGATGTCAAAATCAATACATAAGTATGTGTTAGGGAATGACATACTGGACTGACCCGCTATGAGCATGTTTCTTGGATTATTATGTGACAATCACAACATTGCTCATGGTGATAACTACATTTATGATCCTCAGACTTGAGACCATCATTATTTCAACGTTGTGACTGACATATTTTGATACGGTCAAACGTGTGTCCTAACTGACTACACTATAAACATTGATATTGGATATGTCACAATCCATGTAGCGAAATATGGTTGATCAAGATAGAATATGTCCCTCATGCATAATAGGAGTAATATCATAGGCCACTTAATTGAGTGAGACTAGAAAATGCATGGCCATGCTCGAATGAATTGATATAGGATATCATAGTTATTCGTTTATAATAGCCTTGTAACACCCCTTACCCCGGTTTAGTTGTAACCCGGTTCAGGAGTATTACTAAGACAAGACAAGGCAAGCAAGCAAGAAGAACTCATCCTATTAATGAGATCCTTAATTAACAAGCAACAAGGCATACATTACTTAGGTAACAAGAAACATCATTTGATTTCAAGACAAGCCAAATATGTGATCCATTTTAAAACTTTATCATTAGCATTTTCATTACAGGGCATTTGATGACTTAGATATACACTAGATGATCAAGTTCGAATACTTTACTTCAATTACAAGGCATGGTGATTCATTTGAAACTTAATTAGACATGATAAACATCATAGTTCATTTCATTCAAGGCTAGATCTTAAACAAGAATCATGTATCCTTTTCGGCTTAAGCATGGACAAGAGGTAAGTATGTAGACAAGGCATTCAAGAAGTACTTAGCATATTTGGCAATCTTGCTTAAACATGTAAAAGATCATACTCAAATCACTAGCATATTTAATTCTTTCAAATCGGTAATCAAGATTGGATCACTAGACATGTGTCATTCAAGCATTTACATTTCAATCAAACATGGTACTTGATCAAGCAAGTTAGACAACATATAGAGATAATCTCAATTAACAAGACATGCGTAGCAACCATTTACATTTATACCAATATTATAGTGTTTACATACCAAGCTTAAAGTCATATAGTTAGTTACATGATAGGCCCAACAAGAACATGCTTATTCTAAACATTCAAGATCTCAAAATGCATGATTCACTACTTCTATATACAAGACTAGTGCCACCTCCTAGGAGACTACAAGAGACGTATGAGACCATACTTTGCTTCTTGCTTGTGAAGTTACTTCAAGGACAAAGATTCTAGCTTCTAAAACAAGCACGATAAATAGCATTAACTTGTTTTTTGGGGAACGATGGAAAACAAGAGTGATAAGTACAAAAAAGTACTTAGTGAGGTAGTAACGAGTCTATCTATTTTGTTATTTCATGTTTCATGTCTTTTAAATCAAGTGTATACCTAGCTAAGGCTTCCAAGCATTAAAGTTGTCTTAGCTAGTCTTTCAAGTATCAAGATTGACCTTATCTAGTCTTTCAAGCATCAATATTATCCTATCTAGGATAGCAAGCATTCGGCCAACAAGTATAAGCATCAAGAAGTCATAATTCATAAATCAAGCAACATTCTTGCAAAACAAGAAACCAATGAGTCATGTTTTCAAGTCAAGTAACATACATTTCATGGCATTCAAGACAAGTTTCATGTATAATTGAATTGTTATTACATTTGTTATTTCAATAAACAACCCCCTTGGTACTTAGTTTGTATAGGTAATCGAGTATCCAACCAACTGTCGCCACAAGATGCACCGTAGTGCTCATCAACCCTCCTACTGTCGCCAAAGACCACATACGTACCCTCCGTCTGTCGCCAAATAGGGGCTTTAGCCCTGGACTGTAGTCCACCCAGACACAATGAGCTCTAGACTCTAAGGCATGCCCTTCTACCTAGTCCAACTAGCTGCCAAGGTTGTTTGATTTACCATTTATTCAATTTATCAAGTTCAAAATCATGTTCATGTCAAGCAAGATCATTTCATGTTAGGCCCTTAGGCCATTGAGCCTTAGCTCACATGACAAGTCTTTAGCATTCAATCATGTTGCATCATAGCACATACAAGCATCCAAGCTATCACTAATCATGCATAAAATTTTTGAAATAGACATGTATCAAGACTAGGATCAAGTTTCATGTGTTTCTTTAATCATCCTTCCCTTATTAGGTCAAATTCATGCTTATATTCATTTACATGTCAAGATTGTAACAAGAATGCATTGGTTAGGACCTAGTCCTAACCCTAGAGGTAACTACACTCACGATACTCCAAGCTAATCACTTGTCTTGTATCCAAATCCCTTTGCCTCTTGCTTTGGGATGTCCACTCTTATCTTCCTCTTCAACAACTTGCTGCCCTTGGTCTAGCAAGCATAACACATACAATTCATCAAAACAAGCACATAATGTCACACATATATAGTAGCAATGTTACCACATTTGTACCTAACATTTAGCTACTTTTTTTATGCTTTCTTTTAAGCATTACTTACTAGTTCATCTTTATTTTGTTATTACCTCATTTTAAGACATAACTAGATAGGTTACAATGACCCAAAACTGTTTTGGAAACAGTTTGCTTCTAGGTGCAAAAACAGTCCCAAAATGCCCAGGACACTGTTGTCTGGCAGTTTGCACACTATCCCTTTAAATGGTCATATCTTTTAATCTGTGCATCGGAATTTTGATTACTTTACACTATTGGAAATCTAACAAAATTGTCTTTAATATCATAATATACTATAATTTTATTTCTTAGCCAAATAATACAGTTTATTGTTCAAAGACAGGGCATTTACACTATCTGGACAGTTTGCACTGTCTAGCTATTTCTATTTACAGTTTCCAGCATAGGACCCAGTTTTCAGTTCTGTTTTTACTTAATGAAAGTAGACATACTAAGGATCATGTCACTATAATTTCAGCCCTGAATTTGATCTATACAAAGTTTTGTGAATTTTCAAAGTTACTGCCCAGAATAGAGCTATTCTGGGCAGATTGCACCTATTCACATTTTAATTCCTTAAATTCATTTTAACCAATGTTTTGGCCCTATAATTCATTTCATATGACATCCTAAACATGTTTAGTCAATTTTAATTCATTATTTAAGGCAGCCAAACCAGAGTAAGTTAGTTAAATTTCTTAATTTTGCATGTTTACACAATAGGTTCGTACTAAAACAATTTTTATGTTATATGACTATGTTCATACTTTTATCTTTCATTTCCAGCATTGGTTACTAACAATTCAGCTTGTTTGAAACCTTAATTACATTATCTAATCATGATCATATTCAATTCATTAGTTCCATAGCTCAATTACATGTTCTATGAATTCAATTCTTATAACAACATCTCTATTCAAATTTCCAGCAACCTAACTTTGTTACACTATCACTTACACATAATTTCCAGCATCTAACACAACCATTTGAGCATGCATTTCAACCTAATCATGTCATCCAACAATTTTAAGATCAATTCTAGCAATTTCACAAGAGTTGATTACATGTTCATACAATTTCCAGCATCCATATACTCAAATCACAATTCCATTTCAAATCAAACAACTCAAACATGAAATTCACAAGAGAATCAAGTAATTACCTTACTTACTAAGCTATCTAGACTTAAATTGAAGCTAAATCAAGTTGAATGGCCATGGATATCAAGCTTTCCCCTTCACTTTCTTTTTCTCTCTATTTCCCCTTCAATTTCGGCAATAGGAGAATGAAGAAGATGATGACTATGCTTAATCCAAGTTATTGGATTTTTGAAATGTCCAATATGTCCCTTAATTAATCCTTATCATTAACTTAATCAAGGGCATTAAGGGAAACAAGGAATTTAGCATGCAATCATCATCTTTCTCATTTAATTCAATCTAGTCATTTTAAATTGATCACTTATTTCATTCATTCTTTCAATTAAGACCCTAGATAATCTAATTAGCGTAGGTTTAAGTTTAATTGAGCTATCAACTTAGATAATTGGTTTCAATAATTTTGAGCTAGGATTTAGGGTGTTACAATTCTCCCCTCCTTAAAAAGGAAAATTCGCCTTTACTTCAATTACAAGGCATGGTGATTCATTTTAAAACTTAATTAGACATGATAGACATCATAGTTCATTTCATTCAAGGCTAGATCTTAGACAAGAAACATGTATCCTATTCGGCTTAAGCATGGACAAGAGATAAGTATGTAGACATGGCATTCAAGTAGTACTTAGCATATTTGGCAATCTTTCTTAAACATGTAAAAGATTATACTCAAAACACTAGCATATTTCATTCTTTCAAATCTGTAATCAAGATTGGATCACTAGACATGTGCCATTCAAGCATTTACATTTCAATCAAACATGGTACTTGATCAAGCAAGTTAGACTACATATAGAGATCATCTCAATTAACAAGATATGTGCAGCAACCATTGACATTTATACCATTTTTATAGTGTTTACATACCAAGCTTAAAGTCATATAGTTAGTTACATGATAGGCCCATCAAGAACATGCTTATACTAAACATTCAAGATCTCAAAATGCATGATTCACTACTTCTATATATAAGACTAGTGCCACCTCCTAGGAGACTAAAAGAGACGTATGAGACCATACTTTGCTTCTTGCTTGTGAAGTTGCTTCAAGGACAAAGATTCTAGCTTCCAAAACAAGCACGATCAATAGCTTTAACTTGTTTTGGGGGAAGGATGGAAAACAAGAGTGATAAGTACAAAAATGTACTTAGTGAGGTAGTAACTAGTCTATCCATTTTGTTATTTCATGTTTCATGTCTTTTAAATCAAGTGTAGACCTAGCTAAGGCTTCCAAGCATTAGAGTTGTCTTAGCTAGTCTTTCAAGCATCAAGATTATCCTATCTAGGATGGCAAGCATTCGGCCAACAAGTATAAGCATCAAGAAGTCATAATTCATAAATCAAGCAACATGCTTGCAAAATAAGAAACCAAGGAGTCATGCTTTCAAGTCAAGTATACATTTCATGGCATTCAAGACAATTTTTATGTATAGTTGAATTGTTATTACATTTGTTATTTCATTAAACAACCCCCTTGGTACTTAGTTTGTATAGGTAATCGAGTCTCCAACCAACTGTCACCACAAGATGCACTGTAGTGCTCGTCAACCCTCCTACTGTAGCCAAAAACCATATACGTACCCTTCGCCTGTCTCCAAATAGGGGCCTTAGCCCTGGACCGTAGTCCACCCGTACACAATGAGCTCTAGGCTCTAAGGCATGCCCTTCTACCTAGTCCAACTAGCTACCAAGGTTGTTCGATTTACCATTTATTCAAGTTATCAAGTTCAAGATCATGTTCATGTCAAGCAAGATCATTTCATGTTAGGCCCTTAGGCCATTGAGCCTTAGCTCACATGTCAAGTAGTTTCAATATCCATTTCATCAAAATATGAGATAACATCATATCTTAAACAAGTCTTTAGCATTCAATCATGTTGCATCGTAGCACATACAAGCATCCAAGCTATCACTAATCATGCATAAACATTTCGAAATAGACATGTATTCAAGACTAGGATCAAGTTTCATGTGTTTCTTTAATCATCCTTCCCTTATTAGGTCAAATTCATGCTTAGATTCATTTACATGTCAAGATTGTAACAAGAATGCATTGGTTAGGACCTAGTCCTAACCCTAGAGGTAACTACACTCACGATACTCCAAGCTAATCACTTGTCTTGTATCCAAATCCCTTTGCCTCTTGCTTTGGGATGTCCACTCTTATCTTCCTCTTCCATAACTTGCTGCCCTTGGTCTAGCAAGCATAACACATACAATTCATTAAAACAAGCACATATTGTCACACATATATAGTAGCAATGTTACCATATTTGTACCTAACATTTAGCTACTATTTTATGCTTTCTTTTAAGCATTACTTACTAGTTCATCTTTATTTTTTTATTACCTCATTCTAAGACATAACTAGACAAGTTATAATGTCCCAAAAATGTTTTGGAAATAGTTTGCTTCTAGGTGCAAAAACAGTCCCAAAATGCCCAGGACACTGCTGTCTGGCAGTTTGCACACTATCCCTTTAAATGGTCATATCATTTAATCCGTACATCGGAATTTTGATTACTTTACTCCGTTGGAAAGCTAACAAAATTTTCTTTAAGATCATAATAGATATGCATTTTATTTCTTAGCCAATTAATACAGTTTATTGTTCAAAGACAGGGCATTTACACTGTCTGGACAGTTTGCACTATCCAGCTATTTCTATTTACAGTTTTCAGCATAGGACCCAATTTTCATTTCTGTTTTCACTTAATGAAAGTAGAAATACTAAGGATCATGTCACTAAAATTTCAACCCTGAATTTGACCTATACAAAATTTCGTGAATTTTCAAAGTTACTACCCAGAACAGAGCAATTATGGGCAGATTGCACCTATTCACATTTTAATTCCTTAAATTCATTTTAACCAATGTTTTGGCCCTATAATTTATTTCATATGACATCCTAAACATGTTTAGTCAATGTTAATTCATTATTCAAGGCAGCCAAAACAGAGTAAGTTGGTTAAATTGCTTAATTTTGCATGTTTACACAATAGGTTCTTACTAAAACAGTTTCTATGTTATATGACTATGTTCATACTTTTATCTTTCATTTCTAGCATTGGTTACTAACTATTCAGCTTGTTTAACACCTTAATTACATTATCTAATCATGATCATATTCAATTCTTTAGTTTCATAGCTCAATTACATGTTCTATCAATTCAATTGTTATAACAACATCTCCATTCAAATTTCCAGCAACCTAACTTTGTTACACTATCACTTACACATAATTTCCACCATCTAACACAACCATTTGAGCATGCATTTCAACCTAATCATGTCATCCAACAATTTCCAACAATTTCCACCATCTAACTTTGTTACACTATCACTTACACATAATTTCCAACAATTTTAAGATCAATTCTAGCAATTTCAAGATCAATTCTAGCAATTTCACAAGAGTCGATTACATGTTCATACAATTTCCAGCATCTATATACTCAAATCACAATTCCATTTCAAATCAAACAACTCAAACATGAAATTCACAAGAGAATCAAGTAATTACCTTACTTACTAAGCTATCTAGACTTAAAAAGAAGCTAAATCAAGTTGAATGGCCATGGATATCAAGTTTTCCCCTTCACTTTCTTTTTCTCTCTATTTTCCCTTCAATTTCGGCAATAGGAGAATGAAGAAGATGATGGCTATGCTTAATCCAAGTTATTGGATTTTTGAAATGTCCAATATGTCCCTTAATTAATCCTTATCATTAACTTAATCAAGGGCATTAGGGGAAACAAGGAATTTAGAATGCAATCATCATCTTTCTCATTCAATTCAATCTAGTCATTTTTAGTTCATCACTTATTTCATTCATTCTTTCAATTAAGACCCTAGATAATCTAATTAGCTTAGGTTTAAGTTTAATTGAGCTATCAACTTAGATAATTGGTTTCAATAATTCTAAGCTAGGATTTAGGGTGTTACAAGTCTACTCAAGATATCAAGAAACATTAGATGGATTATACAAGTGTGACTAATCCATGACTTGTGTCGAATCTAGATATAAGGACAAAAGGATGAAATACATAAAAGAAGTTAATCACGGAAAAAGGTTAAATCGAACCGCGATTTCATGTAACTTAGGTAGCAATGATGTATAGCTAGATGCCACTCATTGCTTGTAATATTAGAATTGTTCTAGATATTACTGCTAATGTTACATGAACCTACAAGGGTCACACCCTGTGATTGTAACGAACAAATATCGACTAGATAGCATGTGTACAAACTTGTACACGTAATTAGTGAGAAACCGAAATTGTTAATTTCGGTTTTATACATATGTTAATATTTGATAAGTTATTGTAATTATCAAATACTATATATATCTTTAAAAGAAATCTAATTAAAGTAGAATCTGATTCTACATATTTAATTTTATTTGGTTAAATATATTGTACATTTAAAGAATCCGAATTTAATTAGAATTAGGTTTTTGAATGCTATATAAAGGCATAAGGTCTAGCAACCAAAATATACCTTTTTCGAAAATCATCTCTAACAATTAGAGAAGAGAATATTTGTTCGTTTTATTCGAGTGGACTGCGTAGAGGTTGAAACGCTGTTGTGACTACTCAGATTCGATTTAGATTCTCCTATACTCGCTGCAGAATTCCAGATTGGTTGAGGTAATGTTTTTCATCCTTTATCACCCCAAATTCATCCCTTGTACATGGATCACTAGTGGATTATGCCAGGTAGTTTTTCTGCTGCGCCATGGGGTGTACCGGCATTTCCCAACACTTTTTAGCTTCATATATTCAAGCCGCCCTTTGCGGGTTTTCAACTTGAATCCACCCATGGTTTCAAGATGCCCTTTTTGGGTTTTTATGTTGAACCTTCCTTTTATTTTCCTTTTCTTTTTTTGGATCTAAAGCGCCGTTTGCGGGTTTTCACTTTTAGATCATTATCTTCTTCTTCTTCTTTAGGCATAATACCGCTTGATCGAATCTGAATTCACGAGGTTTTATTACTCATCCCCATCTGTTTAGTCAAGGCTTCTCGGAGAAAGCTTTGGTTACCACATAGAGTCCTTCCCAATTGGGTGTCCACTTCCCGCGGGAATCTCTTTGAATCGGCAACATCTTTCTCAACAACAAATCTCCTTCTTGGAAATCTCTCGGGCGAACCTTCTTTTCATGAGCTCAACTCGTCCTCTTTTAGTACACCTGGCTGTGGCATATCACCTTCAATCTTTTTTTTCTTTGATTAAATTCAACTAGTCATAACGTGCCTGAATCCATTAAGCTTCCTCTAATTCTGCCTCCATTAATATGTGAAGTGATGGGATCTCAACTTCAATGGGCAATATGGTCTGTATGCCATAAACCAAGGAAAACGATGTTGCCCCTGTGGATGTTCGTACAGCAGTCCGATAGGCATATAGGGCAAATATGTAACACGCCTTCCCGGCTTGGTAGAGAGTCGGGTCGGAGTATGTTACTGATGAACAATGCGATGATCGGTGTATTGGTAATTTAACAAAGATATTCTTTTCAACAATAAAATATCGATTCAAAAAGCTTAATAACTCAGTCAGTACTGTGATTGTCAGTTTCGGACCAATTTTAGACTTTTACAAGTTTTAGGGACTAATCCGTGAATTTAATATTTTAAGGGTCCTTTTTCAAAAATAATCTTACTATACTGAAATTCAACCTATATTCATTAATCTTTCGAATTACCAAGATAACCTAAGTCCAATTACTTCCTCAATTTACTATACAATATTTAGTAACCAATGTGAAATGTTTCGAACTTATTCCAATTAACTTTTAACAAATTTACCTGTATCAGTATAGGTACTCGAGAGGGCGTACTGATATGCCTATGTCATGACCGTTAAAACAGTTAAGAATCAATAATTTTGTATCGATAATGTGACCATATATATCGATACACGAAGCATGGTTTATAATTTACTAGATTTTGATGACCAAAACTCTTATCGGCATGACTGGGGATCGTACCGGTATGGGTTGGCCAAGTTGACTCGTTTTAATACGTTCTAAGGCTGTATTTATGCATTTAATTTACCAAATTCCAGTGTTGACTTTTCGTATCGATACACCCCTTTGACGTATCGATACGCCATGTTGACTATGTCCAAATATGTATACCCATATTGATACGCCCTGTATTGAAATGAAAGATTTTTTCTGGTTTATAATCAATTTAACCTATCAAATGATGTCCAAAGACAATAAAATTTTACCAATAAGTTTATAATAACATAATCTATTAGCATATCAAGTTTCATGAGCATGTGAATCCGTTTACTACATTTTCCCCTTTTTAGGCCAAGTATGCCATTTTAGTCACTTTTAAGCCAAACATAAAAAGGTCATTTAGGGTCCTTAAGGCCCCTACATACCATAAGTAGTATACATACAACAAAAAGACTAAAAGTAACTAATCTAACTACTTTGCCACCATTATAGGAGTCTATAGGGCTGGTATACTTTACTTTATCAACGAAGTGAATTGCCCAAAAACCTTCTCCAGCTTCGATCTCGATCTCAAACTTCTTAATCTGAAAAGTATAGAAGATGAATGCATTAGGCATGCTTTTCCTAGTGAGGTAGCCATAAACAATGAATGAGCATAATATGCACTTTAGCATACTCCAATACTATCAATGACAATAGTAACATGAACATGGATTCCAATTCTAGAACTACACACTATCAATAAACAATAGCAATATTCATTAAACAATAACGATGGCATTATTCAATAAGTTCCCTTGGATCGATGCACGGTATATGGATACGCAAATTCCTCCTCTACACCAAAATCAATAGTGGTTTAGTCCCTCCGCCGCACCAATGTGACCAAATCACAACATCATCCCTCCGCCGCACCACAATAAAGGTTGTAGCCCAAGGACCATAGTCCACCCTTACCAATGAGCTCATGAATTCTATGGCATGCCAATTGTATCCAATACTTCAATATCAATAGTTCAATAACAATAATTCTATAACAATGGATCAATAAAAATAGCTCAATAGTCCTATTTCAATATCAATAAGAAATAGCGAGATTCAATACAATATCCAATGACAATAAATCATTATCAATATTCCAATGGACCTTTTTCAATATCTAATAATCAATGATTCTATTTGTCAATACTTCAATGATTTCAATGCCAACAACAACAATGCTACGGACAATGACTCAATGTAATACTCACCAACACTTACCAATATAGCTACATACGATGCCCTTATGCAATAACCTCAATACACAATGTTAGCAATGCAATATTCAAAGGTTTGGGAAAGGCACCTAGCCTATTCCCGAGACTCCAACTACACTCACCTTGATTTCGAGGCTCCTACAGCTCTTGGATTGCAATTCCTTTGTTCCTAGCTTTCGTAAGGGATGATAATCCTTCAATCTCTACATCTTGAGCTAGGAAAACAATAGGGAAAGAGTAAGAATCAAGGCTATAACTCAAAATCAACATTCAAACTTGCAATAGCTATCTTCTAATAGCTCCCCAAGGATTTTAAGATTGAGGAACATGGATTTGGCCATGAGCTCATTAACTTCAAATCAAAATTAAACTTCAATCTTCCATGGGCTTGTAAAATTATTTGGGGGCTTTTATTTACCACTAAGAAGGCTATAAAATGGTGTAGAGAAATAAATGAAAGCTTGCACAAACAAGGGAGATGCTTGCTTGAGCTAGAGGTTGAAGATGACAATGGAGGTGCTAGCTTGTACTTAAGAAAAGATGGAGGAAAGTGGCAACAAAGGAAAAGGAAATCTCGGTGAATTTACATCTATGCATTTAAGAGTGTAAAAATCACTCTAAGGCTATGTTCCAAATAGCCGAATAGTTTACCCTTCATAATGGTTGCATCCCAAGCAACCAATCAAATGGTTTCCTCCAAAGGAAGGTAAGCTATAAACTATGATTTCCATTTCCAATAAGATAGTAATTATAGCTATCATCTTCTCCTCCAATTTCAATAGGAATTCACGTGAATGTGTCTAAGCAAAGAGGTGAATCATCCTAAAAATGGTGTAATTATGAGGGTAGTCCCTTAACTTTTCCAACTTTCAATTTTCACAATTTGGCCACTAAAAGGTTTCTAAGGATTCAATTAAGGTCATTAGTCAATAAATTAACTCAATTACAGTCCACTATTAATGCAATTGACCATTTGGTCAATGTCAATACAATATTTAGACCTTTTCGGTGTAGGGTTTCCAATCGCCGGAACCTAATTTCGACTAGACCAGTTTTTGGGGTGGTACAAAATGGCAACTTCTCATGATAGTCTTTATAAGTGTCAGTCATCTTGGAGACTATCTTCTTGATATTCTTGTTTGCAGCCTCGACTGCTCTATTCATCTTTGGGTGATATGTCACCGAGTTATGTGCTTGATATGGAATTGCTCACAAACTACAGTTATCATCTTATTGTTCAAATTTGAAGCATTGTCGGTGATAATACTCTTGGAAAGCCCATAACGGCAAATAATCTTCTTTTGAGAAACTTGCAGACCGTTGATCTGGTGAAGTTTGCATATGACGCTGCTTCGACCCACTTGGTGAAGTAGTCAATGGCTACTAAGATGAACCTGTGCCCATTGGAGGCTTTTGGGTGAATCTGTCAATTACGTCCACGCCCTACATCACAAAGGGCCAAAGAGTTGTCATCACGTGGAGAGGCTTTAGAGGCGCATGTATTTTGTCAGCATAGATTTGACACTTGTGACATTTATGAGCATAATTGATGTAGTCTCCTTCCATGGTGGACCAAGAGTAATCAAGTCGCATAATTTGCCTGGCCATGGTAAACCCGCTAGGGTGAGTTGCACAAACTCCCTCATGAACTTCCCCCAAAATCAACTGGGCTTCTTTTGTATTTACACATCTTAGCAAGACATGGTCTTCGCTCTTTTTATACAAAGTTTCTCCGTCAAGAACATACCTTGCAGCCATCCTCTAAATTGTTCATTTATCATTTTCAGTTGTCTAAGATGAGTACTCCTGAAGCTTAATATACTGCAATATGTCATGATACCATGGGAAACCATCTATTTTCTCTTCTATGTCATAGCAATGTGTTGGTAAGTCAGAAATTCTCATCTGGACAAGCATCATTCTAGCACCTTCATTCGCCTTGAATGTTACAGATAACGTGGTAAGAGCATCTGCCATTTGATTATCTTCCCTCGGGTGCTGCTCGAAAGTAATTTCCTTGAACTCTTTAATTAGTTCAAGGGCTAACTTCTGATACTCTATCAAATTTGAATCCTTCATTTCCCACTCTCCCCAAATCTGATCTTTCTTTCTATTGCCGCTCGCAATCTCATAATACAAGCTTTGCATTATACCATATTATTGGTACAAAAAAACTTCAATCAGCTCGTAAAAGGGTAATGATTACCCTCTGGCGAGACCAAGATTGCCCCGATGCTGTGACCCAAGGCGTTAATAGCTCCATCAAAATTGAAGACCCGTGAATCGGTTGGGTCATCTTCTTCAATTATGATGCACATCAAATCTTCATCGAGAAAATCAAAATCCAAGTATTTATAATCATCAGAGGTACGACTTGCCAAAAAGTCTACTATGATACTTCCTTTCACCGTTTTTGGCTGACATAATGGATTTCAAATTTCGTTCACAACATTTGCCAACGGGCTAGCCTTCTTGACAGGGCCGATGCTTCCATCATAAATTTCAAAGGGTCGAGTTTAGATAGTAACCACGTGGTGTGGTACAACAAGTATTGCCTGAGACTTTTGGATGCCCAAACCAGAGCACCACACATCTTCTTAATCTATGGATACCTCGACTCGCAATCTATGAATTTCTTATTCAAATAGTAGATCGCCCTTTCTTTTCTCCTAGTCTCATCATGTTGACCTAACACACAACCCATTGAATTCTCGTGTATGGTCAAGTACAAATTCAGAGGTCTTCTTGAGATGGGTGGCACCAATATTGGTGGATTTGACAGCTACTTCTTATTTTTCTCAAAGGCTACTTGACATTCTTCATTCCATTCTACAGGATTATTCTTTCTGAGCAACTTGAACACTAGGCTACACTTCTTTGTTATCTAGGAGATGAATCGGGCAATGTAACTAAGCCTGCCAAAGAAACCCTGAACCTCTTTCTACGTTTGAGGGGAGGTAGTTGTTGGATCACTTTTACCTTATCAATGGCCACTTCAATTCCTCTCTTGCTTACAATGAAACCTGAGAGTTTTCCCGACATCACTCCGAAGGTGCATTTAGCGGGGTTAAGTTTCAACTGAAACCTTCTCAACCTTTTGAAGAGCTTGTCCAAATTAATGATGTGCTCCCATTCTGTTCGAGATTTGGCAATCATGTCATCTACATATACCTCGACTTCTTGATGCATCATGTCATGGAATAGGTTCACCATGGTTCTCTGATATGTAGCTCTAGCATTCTTCAGCCCGAACAACATCACCTTGTAGCAAAAGGTTCCCTATAGCGTCACAAATGTGGTCTTTTCCATGTCTTTGGGACATATCTTAATTTGGTTATAGCCCGAGTAACCATCTATGAATGAAAATAGGGAGTGGCCAGCTATATTATCCACCAAGGTCTCAATGTGTGGGAGTGGAAAATTGTCCTTAGGGCTCTCTCGATTAAGGTCTCTATAAGCAATGCACATGCGAACTTTCCCATCCTTCTTCAGAACCAAAAAAATGTTAGCCACCCATTCGGGATATTTGGCTTCTTGCAAAAATCCAGTGTCGTATTGCTTCTTCACATCATCTCTTATTTTTAGCAATATTTTAGCCTTCATTCTCCACAACTTCTGTTACACGGGCCGACATTTTGGCCATATGGGCAAGTGACATACCACAATGTCCGTATCTAGACCGGGCATGTCTTTGTCTGACCAGTCAAATACATCTTTGTAATCTTGCAGAATTTTGATTAAGTTCTGACGTGTTTCGACGGTGACAGTAGTGCCAATATTTACCTTGTGTCTTTCCTCTTCAAATCCAAGGTTCAAAATTTTTAACTGCTCTTTGTGGGGGATGGTCTGCTTTTCTTCGATTTTTATTAATCAGAGCAAATCTTCTGGGACATCACACTCGATTTCATCGTCAACAAGAAATAATTACAGAAAAATAAATCCTAATCCACATGGCTCTAACAGGGTGGGCTTCTTAAATTCTCAAACAACATGCAGGTTTGGATCTAAAAAAAGTTCTCGAACCGCCCTTACCCCGTACTAAGACAGATAAGACGTTCGATCCTAACCCATCACAGGCTTGTAGATCGAACACGGTTCGAGGGGTGCATTTCCATTATGCATGTGCAGAGGGTTACTCACGAAAGCATTAGTAATTTGGACCTCAGAAGACTTTCACTAGCTCATGCGGAAGGTTACTCACGAAGGCATAACTCTTTTCTCCTACTTAAGTTGGATAAAGCCCGGGTAGAAGGCTTATGTTATGATGCAAAGGCAGTTTAGAAGCACCAAAAATGCAACGGACTACTAAAGAGAATAACCCGTGATCAAGTAAAAGTTGTGCCCTCTTATCCAGCCCCCAGCGGAGTCACCAAGCTGTGATAACAGAGTCGCCATCTGTCCCTTTATTATATTAGGTGGACTGCAAACCTAAAAGTAAACTAGAGATTACAAAATCTCAAAGGTTCGGGGGCATGGTTTAATTTTTATGGGCAGTTTAGTTTTCAAAGTTATTTTTTTGAAGCATGTGTTTAAAGAAATTAATCCAAAAAGTTATTATTTAATTATTTACATTTATGGAAAATATATTCACTTTTCTAAAAATTACCTAAAAGAGTTTTCTTTACAATTAAGGAGAAAGAATTATTTACCTTTTTTAAATGAATTGCCAAGTTAGTTTTTATTTACTATTACTTACAATTAATAGATTATTTAACTTTTTCAAGAAAAATTAACTAGAAATTCTTTTAACTATTTACACCTAAGGAAAAATAGTATCTTACTAAGTTAATTATTAAAGGGTAAGTTATTTTAGGAATCTAAGCACTAAGTATTTACAATTTAACTTTATTATTGGTAAATGAATATTTAAGTCATCTATATGGAAATAAACCTAAAGGTATTTATTTAAAATTATTTAGTAAGTTTTCATTAAATAAAATATTAATTATTAAGGAATTTATTTATCCTAATTTTATCAAATTAAAATGCATGAAGATAAATAAATTGAAGAATGTGATAAAATATGAGCGAATTAAACAACGAATTCAAGTGCATAAAATAAGAATAAAAAACTAAATTAAAAGTAAAAGGGAAAAGAAAATGCAAACAGTGAGATAGAAACGTGAGCTTGTCTGTAACACCCTTACCATTATTTAATCTCCAATACTAGTTAAAGTGTCACATAATGAATTGCTAACAACCTATAATAATCATTTATTTAGAGAACACCATTAAACCACTTTTTATTTATTTTTTTTATCCTAACAGAACCGTTTTATCTAATTTTTAATCAACCAAATTAATTCCAATTCCAGGCAACAACATAGCAGTTTATATCTACAACCTATAAGTAATATAACTGCCTAATTTAAACATCTAATTGATAGATTTATTTATTCTTTTTCAAAAAGTTGTCTGATTTATATACTAGTAATCCATCTAACCCTTTTTAATTTTAGTATAACTATTCACCCTTCATTATCAACATAAACCAGTTTATAAGTTATTACAAACCATATTAAGACTAGATTAAAACCGACTAATATTAACATATACATGCCATCTAGTAACATCAAAATACATCAAAAGATGTTATTACCGATACCGTAGTTATACTCTCTACTGATAAGGTGTCACATGCTCCTTACTCTGATTCCTTCTTTTTACCTACACGTGAAAATCAACACACGCTAAGTATACACTTAGTGAGGTGATAATAAAATCCAATGCAATACTACATACTTATAAATATAAATATGTAACCATAATCATGCATCAAGATAACTAGATATGTATTACCATCATGCTAATCATATATTAACATAATATAAACCGGATATAATTCTCTTACCAATATTCTTGTCATTTACTTTGAGAGTTCATAAATTCTTTTACATGTTTATCATTTATTAATCAATAAAACATATCCCAAATATAAGCCTATGAGGACCCTGGGTACACGAGTCAAATATGCACCGAAGTGCTAATACACATACGGTCGTGCCCATCATAAATTCTTTTACATTTTTATCATTTATTAATCAATAAACCATAGCCCAAATGTAAGCCTATGAGGACCCTGGGTACACAAGTCAAATACGCACCAAAGTTGTAATACACATAAGGTCGTGCCCACCATATGCACTAAGTGTCCTTTATATACACTATAGTGCTAAACCAAGTATGCAGTGTGATGCTGGACTCTATGGCATGCCAACTATACCCTCTCCCTCAATGACATACTTGGGCATATATTCCATATTTATTTTATCCATGACAATGTATATCAACATAATTTAAAATTGGGCAGTTCATACCCAAAATAACATTCATAATATAACATCATATATAACTAGTGATCCATGCATTTATATTCAACTTTTGACATATTTAGAACATGTTAAATATATGATTAATGACATAAATATCATGCTAATATAAACAAGGTAGACTTATCACAAGTCTTCCTAATATCCATGTATAATGTTATGTATGCATTGCACTCACCTAGACACTTTATATATGTCAAAAATTTAAATCCTCTCTAAGATTTACTTTTGATCATTTTTCTTTCCTGCTAGCTCGATTCTGATTTTGATCACGATCTATGCGTGCATCATTTACAACACATGTATATTTTTTAAAAAAATACATGTTAGTATCATAATAACAGAGGTACGTAATAGGAAAAAAATTCCTATAAATTCTTTCAAAGTTTATTCGATACTAATTCACTTCATACAATTCATACCAATCTCAATACTTCAAATTTCCTTTCATATCTAAATGAAATAATGATTCATAAATCATTCTAACAATTATTCAAGCATGATACCACAATTTAACCAACTTCCACTTTAAACCCCTTAATTTTCATACTATCCGATTTAATCCTTTAACCTTAACAAACTTCCAAATTGGTCCTAACAACATTCTAAAACTTGTAGAATCATCAAATTCACATATCTAACCTTAATAAAATTCTTCCATAATTTTCCCTAATCTCTTCACTTTGATCGAATATGAAATGTCACTATAGACTTGATTTCCAGCATGATTCAAGCATAAATTAAAATTCAAAACATCATTTCTAAGCATAGTCAATCATTCCCATATCAAAATCCAACATCCTCTTCATCCACTAATTTCAAGAACTCGGGATTTAAGCATGGAAAAGAAGAACAATTAATACCAAATAATAGAGAATTTCATGTAGATCAATTTCATGTTTCATACTTTCACCCAAAAGCATACTAGATTGGCTTGAAAAATCAAAAATAAAATGTTTCCTTACCTTAGGAGAAGCTCATGGCAAGATGAAGAGAGATGAAGAAATTTCTAAACTTTTCTATTTCTTTGATTTTTGCCAAATGGCATTATATTAGTCTTATTTATAATAAAAGTCTTCTTAATAGTTAAATAACTATTTTACCTTGATATTCAATGCTCCAAAGCTTTCCACATGTCACTTTATTTATCCAAGGGTCCAAAATAAACCTATAAGTTAGTAGTTATCAACTTTGCCCTTGTAATTTTCAAAAGTTACAATCTTGCCATTTTTATCCAACGGCTCATATTTAACATGAAAAATCTAATTTAATCCAATGGTCCATATTAAATTCTTCTAAAATAAGGCATGGAAAAGATATTTTTAAACTTGCCTTATCTTTTAACAAAATATCTCAATTATTCAATTTGATCCGATTATCTGAATTCTTCTCGAACTTTAACTCTTTATAGCTTTTAACACAAATTCCGTACCAAAAATCCGAGTAACACGAAAACGTCATTCTTGGGGGTAAACTATTCATTTACGGGACTAAAATACATAACTTTTGAAAATTACAATTTAGTCCCTAAACTTTTCCTAAGTCTATACTTTAGTCCTTAAACTTTCATTTTATTCATTTTCATCACTACCCAAAATTTTGAGGTATTACAATTCTCCCCTTAAGAAAATTCGTCCTCGAATTTTCTTTACGTACTTGGTTTAAAAAGATACGGATACTGCTTTTTCATTGCTTCCTCTGTTTCCCAAGTAGCTTCTTCCACTTTATGGTTTCTCCACAAGATTTTTACTAGAGGAATCTTTTTGTTCCTTAACTGCTTTTCTCCTCGAGCTAGAATTCTTACAGGTTCCTCATCGTATGTTAAATTTGATTGAATTTCAATTTCTTCTGGTGTAATGACATGCGAAGGATCTGATCGATATTTTCAAAGCATGGATACATAAAACACATCATGTACCTTACTCATCTCTGGTGTTAATGCCAGTTGATATACCTTTAGGCCAACCCTTTTTAAAATTTCATAAGGACCATTGAATCTTGGACTAAGTTTTCCCTTTCTTCCAAATCGTAATATCTTTTTCCAGGGTAAGACCTTTAAAAATACCTTTTCTCCAACTTCAAACTCAATATCTTTTATTTTAAGATCTGAGTACAACTTTTTTCTGTGCAAAAGTGGCCTTGAGATTATCTTGAATTATTTTTACCTTGTCTTCCACTTCTTGCACAAGATCTAGTCCAATGATTTTTCGATCCTCTAGCTCGAACCAATTCAAAGGTGTTCAGCATTTTCTTCCATATAATGCCTCATAAGGTGCCATCATTATACTTGATTGGTAACTGTTATTATAAGCAAACTCAGCTAAGGGAAGATATTTTTCCCATGAGCCTGCAAAATTCATTATACACGCTTTGAGCATATCTTCGAGTATCTGAATAGTCCTATCTGATTGTCCATCTGTTTGAGGATGAAAAGTAGTACTGAAGTGTAGCCGAGTTCCCAATGCTTCATGTAATGCACTTCAAAACCTTGAAATAAACTTTGGATCTCTATCTGAGATAATAGACTTAGGAACACCATGTAATCTAACAGTTTCCTTAATATATAACTCCGCTAACTTGTTTAAGGAGTAGTTGATTCGAACTGGTATGAAATGTGTCGATTTATTCAATCAATCCACAATTACCAAAATCGAATCTTTCTTACTTGGCGTCAGTGGTAAGCCTGATACAAAATCTATAATAATCTTTTTCCACTTCCATTGTGGAATCGAAATTGATTGAAGTAATCCTGATGGAACTTGATGTTCTACCTTTACTTGTTGGCAAGTTAAACATTTAGCAACGAACTCGGTGATAGCTCGTTTCATGCCAGGCCACCAAAATTGACTCTTTCTATCTTGATACATTTTGTTGCCTCCTGGATGCATAGTTAAAGGACTATAATGTGCCTTCGAAAGTATTTCCCTCTTTAATTCCCTATCTTTAGAAATGTATAAACATCCCTTATAGCATAGGCATCCATTTGGTTTTATTTCAAAATCTTTAGATTCACCATGTTCAACTTGTTTCTTCTTTTCCAAGCATTTTTTCATCCTTTGCTTATAATTATTTAATTCTTCCTATCAAGGTAGGCTTAATTTGAAGTTCAGCCATTAATGCACCATATTCCTATATTTTCAACTGAACATTCAATGCTCTCTTAAAGCAGAAAATGTCTTTCGGCTAAGTGCGTCTACTACCACATTAGCCTTCCCCGGATGATAATCAATAATTACATCATAATCCTTGATCAGTTTTATCCACCTTCTTTGCCTCAAATTAGGCTCCTTTTGAGATTACAAGTATTTCAAACTTTTATGATCAGTGTAGATATAACACTTTTCACCATATAAGGTAGTGACACCAAATCTTTAAAGCAAACACTACAGCAGCCAACTATAAATCATGGGTAGGATAATTTCTTTCATGAGTTTTGAGTTGTTGAGAAGCGTATGCTACCACCTTCCCTTCTTGCATTAATACACATCCCAAACCATTATGGGATGCATCACTATATATTAAAAAATCCTTCCCTGATTCTGGTTGTACCAAAATAGGAGCTTCTTTTAATATCATCTTTAATTTGTCAAAACTTTCCTGACATTTATCTGTCCAAAAATATGGCACATCCTTTCATATTACTTAGTTATTGGAGCGGCAATCATTGAAAAGTCTTTCACAAACCGGTGATAATAACCAGCTAATCCCAAGAAACTTCTCACTTTGGAGATATTCTTATGGATTTTCCATTTTAGGATTTCTTGAATCTTTTTAGGGTCGACTTGAATCCCTTCAGCTGAAATAATATGTCCAAGGAAAGCTACCTCAGACAACCAAAATTCATACTTTGACTGCTTTGCATATAATTCTTTTATCGTAAGATCTGAGGAACTACTCAGAGGTGAGTATCATGATCCTCATTGGTTTTAGAATAAACCAATATATCATCTATGAATACCACCAAAAATTGATCTAAATATGGCTGAAATATTCAATTCATTAGATCCATAAATGTTGTTGGTGCATTTGTAAGTCCAAAAGGCATTACTACAAACTCATAATGCCCATATCTAATTTTGAAAATTGTCTTTGGTATATATACTTCTATGATCTTCAATTGATGATACCCCAATCAGAGATCAATTTTTGAAAATATTGTTGCTCCTTTAAGTTGATCAAAGAGATCATCAATCCTTGGCAAATGATATTTATTCTTCACCGTCACTTTATTAAGTTGACGATAATCCACACATAACCTCATGGATCCATCTTTCTTTTTCACAAACAGGACTGGAGCTCCCCAAGGTGATATACTAGGTCGTATAAAACCTCGATCTAATAATTCTTGTAATTGAGCTTTCAGCTCTCTAAGTTCTGTAAGAGTCATCCTATAAGGTTCCATTGATATTGGTGATGTTCCAGGAAGCACATTAATACCAAATTCCACCTCTCGATCTGGAGGTAATCCCAATATTTCATCTGGGAAAATATCTAGAAATTCCCACACCGTTGGTATATTTTCTAGATCTATCTTTGTTTCCCGAGTATTTATCACATGAGCTAAATATACTTCACACCCATGTGATAATAACTTTCCAGCAATTACAGCTGATACTATGTTACTCAGATAATTTAGCCTTTCACCTACAAGCATTATTTCTGAGCCATTTGTTCCTTTTAAAATTACTCTTTTTAATCGGCATTCAACCGTAGCATCATATGCCAAGAATGAATTCAAACTCTTGGAAAGGTAATTCCACAATGTTACCTGGAAATTCATTTTCTTGAATCTTTATAGGACACTTTTTGCATATTTGACTTACTTTAGCAATTTGTCTTATCGGATTAATAACAACTACCTCATTCGAGATTTGTTCTACCGGGATATTTCCTTCAAGTACTATTTTATAACTAATATAAGAATGGGTAGAGCCTGGATCATTCAATGCAAAAATAGTTCTGCCAAAGAGTTCGATCATACCTGCTACGATCTCTGAGTCATCTCGATCATTAGTAGTCTTGATATTATATACTCGAGCAGCAGTCTTTCTTTCTCGATTATATGTGGTTTTTGAAACTCTCGGTTTGCCACCTTTGTTTCCTCTGCTTTTTTGAGGTGTTGCAATTGACTGATCTGGGTGAAGCTCTAGACAATGCTTTTTAAAATGACCAGTTTTCCCACAATGGTAGCATGCCCCACCAGCGAACCAACACTAACCAGAATGCCTCTTTCCACAGTGTTTGCATTTTGGAATAGGACGAAGTACTTGCAGTAACAGTCTGAGCCTACTTTGACTTTCCTCCGAAAAATCCCTTTTAAGCCGAAGCAACTGGTGCTACTTGATTTTGATGTGGAAATCCTTTACCTCGTTTAAATGAATACACAGTAAGAGAACCTCCAGACCTTTTTACGGTCTAAGACTGTTTCCCCGCTTTATCCTCGAGGTCAACTTTTTTCATAACCTTTGCTCGATTTACTGCCTCTTGAAAAGTAGCGAAATTGTGAGAAACCAATACCATTTTATATTGAAGATCCAACCTAGCTATGGATTTGTCAATTCTGGATTTTTTGGTTGGAAGAAACTTTGTTGCAAATCGGCTCAGTCTATTGAACTCACATTAATATTCATAGACTGACTTGTCATACTATTTCAGATCCAAAAATTTTTGTCTCATTTCTTCAATAAACACGTCCCCAACATATTTTTCTTTGAATTCTTTTAGAAAGAATTCCCGCGTAATCTGCTCTAGAGGAACTCGTACAGTGACTACATTCCACCACACACTAGCTTGCTCCATCAGTAAAGATACAACTCCCTCCAACTTTTCATAATCATCATAAGGGATTCTGCTCAGCATGATTTTGACATTATTTAACAAATAATCAGCAGCCATTGGTTCTGCATCAGTATCACCTCAAAATTTTGGTGCTTTCATCTTCCTTAATTCCTTTGGAACTGATATTGGTGCTTGACAATTTAAAATAGTATCCAATGCCTGAAGAAATAAGCCTTGATCTTGTACAAGCATATTTTGTTGTTCTTGAGTTGGCTGCTCTACATTCTGCTAAACAGGAGGTGGATTCTGACTCACCTCATTACTCCTACTTTGAGCAGGGATATCACCCTCAAATCCTTGACAGGATTCCTGATGATCAGACATCTATTAATGTCACAATCATCCCCCTTAAGTAAGGAGCAACATTACTAATTAGTAGGCATCAAAGTATATTTATACAAATCTCAGTAATTTTGACATCCTAGTGGCATGTATATAATCCCGACTCTCTACAAGTCCAATTCATATCCAGAACCGGCTAAACCTGTAGCTTTGATACCAATAATTGTAACACCTTTACCAGTACTTAATCTACAATACTAGTTAGAGTGTCACATAATGAATTGCTAACAATCCATAATAATCATTTATTTAGAAAACACCATTAAATCATTGTTTTTTATTTTTTATCCAAACAGAGTTGTTTTATCTAATTTTTAATCAACCAAATTAATTCCAATTCCAGGCAACAACTTAGTAGTTTATATCTACAACCTATAAGCAATATAACTGCCTAATTTAAAAATCTAATTGATAGTTCTATTTATTCTTTTTCAAAAAGTTATCTGATTTATATACCTTTTTAATTTTAATATAACTACTCACCCTTCATTATCAACATAAACTAGTTTATAAGTTATTACAAACCATATTAATACTAGATTAAAACCGACTAATATTAACATATATATGCCATCTAGTAACATCAAAATACATCAAAAGATGTTATTACTGATGTCGTAGTTATACTCTCAACTGATAAGATGTCAACTGCTCCTTACTCTGATTCATTCTTTTTACCTACACGTGAAAATCATCACACGCTAAGTATACACTTAGTGAGGCAATAATAAAATCCAGTGCAATACTACATACTTATAAATATAAAGATGTAACCATAATCATGCATCAAGATCACTAGATATGTATTACCATCATGTTAATCATATATTAACATAATATAAACTGGATATAACTTTCTTACCAATATTCTTGCCATTTACTTTGAGAGTTCATAAACTCTTTTACCTGTTTATCATTTATTAATCAATAAACCATAGCCCAAATATAAGCCTATGAGGAACTTGGGTACACAAGTCAAATATGCACCGAAGTGCTAATACACATAAGGCCGTGCCCACCATAATAAACATAAGGTCGAGCCCACCATATGCAGTAAGTGTCCTTTATATACACTATAGTGCTAAACCGAGTATGCAACGTGCTGCTGGACTCTATGGCATGCCAACTATACCCTGTCCCTCAGTGACATACTTGGGCATATATTTTATATTTATTTTATCCATGACAATGTATATCAACATAATTTAACATTGGGCGGTTCGTAACCGAAATAACATTCATAATATAACATCTATATATCTAGTGATCCACGCATTTATATTAAACTTTTGACATATTTAGAACATGTCAAATATATAATTAATGACATAAATATCATGCTAATATAAACAAGGTAGACTTATTGCAAGTCTTCCTAATATCCATGTGTCATGTTATGTATGCATTGCACACACCTTGACACTTTATATATGTCAAAATTTAAATCCTCAATAAGCTTTACTTTTGATCCTTTTCTTTCCTTGGTTGCTAGCTCGATTCTAATTTTGATCACGATCTATACGTGTATCATTTACAACACATGTATATTTTAAAAAATACATGTTAGTATCATATTAACATAGGTACGTAATAGGAAAAGAAATTCCTATAAATGCTTTCAAAGTTTACTCGATACTAATTCACTTCATACAATTCATGCCAATCTCAATACTTCAAATTTCCTTTCATATCCAAATCAAATAATGATTCATAAATCATTCTAACAATTATTCAAGCATGATACCTCAATTTAACCAACTTCCACTTTAAACCCCTTAATTTCCATACTTTCTGATTTAATCTTTTAACCTTAACTAACTTCCAAATTGGTCCTAACAACATTCTAAAACTTGTAGAATCATCAACTCCACATATCTAACCTTAATAAAATTCTTCCATAATTTTCCCTAATCTCTTCACTTTGACCGAATATGAAAGGTCACTATAGACTTGATATCCAACTTGATTCAAGCATGAATTAAACTTCAAAACATCATTTCTAAGCTTAATCAATCATTCCCATATCAAAATCCAACATCCTCTTCATCCACTAATTTCAAGATCTCAAGATTTAAGCATTGAAAATATGAACAATTAATACGAAATGATAGAGAATTTCATGTAGATCAATTTCATGTTTCATAATTTCATCCAAAATCCTACTACATTGGCTTGAAAAATCAAAAAGAAAATGTTTCCTTACCTTAGGAGAAGCTCAAGGCAAGATAAAGAGAGATGAAGAAATTTCTATACTTTTCTATTTCTTTGATTTATGCCAAATGGCATTATACTAGTCTTATTTATAATAAAAGTCTTCTTAATAGTTAAATAACTATTTTACCGTTGATATCCAATGCTCCAAAGCTTTCCACATGTCACTTTATTCATCCAAGGGTCAAAAATAAACCAATAAGTTAGTAGTTGTCAACTTTGCCCTTGTAATTTTCCAAAATTACAATCTTGTCATGTTTATCCAACGACTCATATTTAACATGGAAAATCTAATTTAATCCAATGGTCCATATTAAATTCTTCTAAAATAAGGCATGGAAAATATATTTTTAAACATGTCTTATCTTTTAACAAAATATCTCAATTATTCAATTCGATTCGATTATATGAATTCTTCTCGAACTTTAACTCTTTATAGCTTTTAACACAAATTTCGTACCAAAAATCCGAGTAACACGAAAACGTCATTCTTGGGGGTAATCTATTCATTTACGGGACTAAAATACATAACTTTTGAAAATTATAATTTAGTACCTTAACTTTTCCTAAGTTTATACTTTAGTCCTCAAACTTTCATTTTATTCATTTTCGTCACTACCCAAAATTTTGAGGTATTACATTGTCGACGCGGGGTACAGGCTGAAAGACGTCACCGTTATTCTTTGCCACGCGCCGACCACCATCAGATGCCACTCTGCTGGTCACCGATCCATCGTTGGATCTTTGGTAGCATGTCACCGTTGCTGCCCTTGGTCCAGTGACGGTACCACATTTTTTATTTTTGGCGATAAAGGATCCTCCAAAAACTTCGATTAATACAAGCCATACACCTTCTCCTCCTTATTCAAAACCAAATGGCCAAAGAAAGAAAAATAAAAAATATAGAGACGATATTTGGGTAAAGTACCTAAAAAAAATCACTTGTATTGCTCTTGAATTTTCTATGTGTGTTTAAAATGGGTGAATGCTTGGCCTTTTCTATAGCCAATTACAAAGGTATAAATGGGAGAAGAAAATCAAGGATTCTTTCCCAAATTACAAAAAAAACCTTAGCATCTATATGATTCTCCTACCTGATTTGCTTGATACGATTTGGTTCTCCCTTCCTTTTTTAAATTGATTTGCATTTAATCTCCTTTTCTTTGCTTGCAAGGAATGACCAATCAAGGGAGATGACGGCGACGATGGTGGTGGCCAGCGACGGCTTTGGCAGCCGATGGCGGTCACGGCAGCTGTGGTGGTTGACGACGATGACTTTAGTGGCCAATGGTGGCGGTGGCTTGGTAGGGATTTGAATAAAAAGAGTGCTGCACAAAAAAACTAGGGTTTCTTTATGTATAAGGCTTAATTGGGTCTGATGTACATGAATTTTTTTGAGTTTTCTATTTTATATATTTTTTGAGCTTTTACAACATATTTACATGGGCGGATAAAATAGGTGCCGACAATATCGATACTTAGAGACAGTTTCAATAATTATAAAAACATAAAATGTTATCAAAAGTGATAAGTATCGATACTCGAAGCTAAATTTCGATACTTAACTACCAACCTAAAATGTATAACATTTTTAGTTTTAAATTTCGTATTTTATTACATGTTCAGTTAGTATTGCACCGTACCATACCTAATGCTAGACTCGCCCGTAAATACTTGGGCAAAGTTGTGCTTTCCTTAGTGGGTTGTATCATTACCAATACTTTAATTTATTTGTTGTAATAGTTATTGTATAATCTTGAAATGAGCTATTTTGACCTTTTTCACCACAAAGTACTAATTGAGCCTTTGTTTTCTACCATATTGTACTATGAAATGCCATTCCGGTCATTGTGTATAGGGATGTAAAAAGCTGACCCAACCTGCAAAATTGACTGAAACTGACTTGAGTTAGAACTGCTTGTGACCCGAGGTAGTGGTGATCTGAAATCGATTCGATTTTGAACTGGTGTTGACCTGAACTCGAGTTGGACCTGGAACTTTTGGATCTGAACCCGACCTGAGAACGACCTGAACCCGAATTCAACCTAATAATGTGCTAATCGAACCCGACCTGCATCCGACCTGATATGAACCTGAACCCGACCTGTAATTGACTCAACCTGTAAATGACCAGACTTGTTATTGAATTGATCTGATAATTAACTGACTTGGTATTTATCTAACTTGTAATAACTAATAAGTTACAATTGATGAATTTTTGAGATTATGAATTTATTATATTATAGTGTGACAAAATACATCTTCACAATTTAAGGTACGTGATTAACTATGATCATTAAATTAATATGTTTACTTTTTATATTTATAAATTATAGTATATAAAAATATTTAAAAGTTCTATTAAATATTTAAATGTTGTCAACATAATTCTTTAAGCTTTATGATTTATGGTTTAATATTAACAGTTTATGGTTTAGTTTAGTGTTATTGGTTTATGAGATTAATTTTGATTCTTTAAGATTTATGATTTAGTTTAGTGTTTAGTTTAGGGTTATTAGTTTATGTGATTAATTTGGATTCCTTAAAGTTTAGGGTTTAGTATCAATGGTTTATGATTTAGCTTATGGTTACTGGTTTATGAGATTAATTTCGATTCCTTAAGGTTTATGGTTTTGGGTTTAGTATTAATGGCTTATGGTTTAGTATAAGGTTATTGATTTACGAGATTAATTCCGATTCAACTTGCTAATTTATGCATTTGAATTTAATTAAATATTTAAATCATAGTTTCATGTGTACAATTGAACTAAATTAAAGTTTCAACTTTCATGTGTACAATTACATATTTACATCCAAATAAAACATTTGTGTATAATTGTACTAAATAAAAATTTATATGGTATAACAATAATGTTCGAATTGAATTAACTTATTAAACTTGTGATCTAATTGAGCTAAATTAAAACTTAGAAGCATAAATCACGGACATAATTAAAAGAATTCTAAAACTAAATGTGGAATTTCAATTAAATTAATTTAAATTAAGACTCAATTGAATTAAAATAAAACCTAAAAGTGAATATTTGAGACTTAAATGAAAAATATCTAAAGTTGGAAGGGCTAAAATATAATTTATCCCAACCTAAAAACCAACACGGGTAGGAAACTTTCCCTCGCACCGTTTCACTTTAATTAAAATCATGAAAAAATAATTGGTGGGGGAAGACAAAAATTTAGAGGGTATTAAGCCCCTAATTTTTAGGTTCTTTCAAAAAATTCAAATGAAATCTTTTTAAATTTGATTCAATAATTAATTGCTCATTTGATATTTGTCTCCTAATTTTTTTGTTTAGTGATTAATTACATGTTAGGTCTTCACTTGTTTAAAATCTTTCATTTTACTCCTATTATTCACTTTTAAATTTTAGTTTAATTCAATTTGGTCATAATTATATATTTTTTAAATTGTAAAATAATTTGGCATCCTAAGAGATATTTTGGTTCATATTAATTCCCAAAATTTTATTTCTATCTGAAATTACCCACAATTGCCATACCGAAGTCTATTTGTACACGGTAGGACCCAACTTGAACTTTAACCGAAATCGATATTCTCCGACCTGAATTTTATCCGTCAACGACGTGACCTAACCTGAACGTGGCCCGACCTAAAGTCTATCCGAACCTGAATTAACCCGTTAATTAACTGATTTGGACTCGAATCGTTTTGGCCTGAACTAAAACTTACCCGACCTGAAATTAACCCAACCTGAACCCGAACTCAATCTGATTTGAAATCAACCTAATAATACCTGAATCTGAGTCAACATGAACCCGACTTGATCCGAGTCGAACCATTAAATTAACCTGACATAACTCATATCTGATTTGATCTAACCTGACATGACATGACCTGAAACCTGAATGATTACATGATTTCACGCCCCTAGTCGTGGACTACGTGGTTTTGAACAAATTGAACTAAACTTTACCAATTCGTAGCCCAAGTTAACGGATCAACTATTTGTACCTTTCCTACCATAGAAGAAAACCTTTAAACTTTGTAATTAGCTGAGTTAAGTTGGTTTTGAATTGTGCCAATTTTCTATGGGTTATTACGCTATTTATTGGCAGTGGAATTTTTTTTTACCACAAGTATAACTAATTTCACGTTGAAAATTAAATTTATAAATCCTAACTTCGAAATCTTAAATTTTAAATTCTAACAGTTAAAATTTAAATTCTAACTATAAACTCTAAATTCTAAACCATATAAATTTTAAATAAAACACTTAAACCCTAAATTGAATCCATTCGTGAAAAACAAATTTTCCTATTTTTAATTAATTCAGATAATTTTGGGTTTAGATAGTTTTTTAATATGACTTGTCAACTTTTATTATTAAACCAAATTGTTCTCAGTTCTAATTTCAAATAAAATTGACACGTCCAATTAATTGGTATAATTAAAGACAAATTTTAATTGTAATCATAATTCAACTTAGAGTGAATGAGAGACTCTATGGAAAGGAAGAGAGTGTTCCTGGTGGGTCTAGAACCATGACCTAAGGAAAATGAGTGAACAAAGATAAACAGCTTGGTCAACCCGCTAAATGTACTTACTCACATTATGCTTATATTCGATATAATAAATCTTGTTGCATTTCATATTAATTTATAGTCGCTATAACTTACTTTCAAGTTTACGGTGAAACCATCTCATAAGAAAATTCAAAGCTTAATAAGATTTTTTTAATGAAGCAATAATAAGATTTTTAATAAAGTAATAATTAGATTTTTTAATAAATTAATCATAAGATTTTTTTAATATAAGTAATAATAATATAATAAGAACAAAAAGGCCGTCAGACCAATGCTAATTTTTTTAAGCCATAATAAGTCTGATCATACCTCATTTCACATCTAAATTATTTGTCCTTTCTAGTATAAAATAAATAATACTCTAAATAATTTATATATTTCAGTGAAAATTTTCATTTGATTTTTTACTATATTTTTGTCAATTTAACTTGATAACTTTTTTTCATCTATAATATTAATTTCCAAAATGAGCAAATTATTAAATAAAATCGTAAAAAGTGTAATATATTTAGAAAAGTTACCAAAAAAATCCTTAAGTGATGTTTTTTAATTTATTTTTTAAAAGTTTTAATTATGTTTATTTTTTTAAAATATATAAATTAATAACAACTTTAAAATATAAAAAATTTCTAAATTAAAAATATCTAAAAAGAGTTATTTAAAGGATTTATAGATTTTTTGCATTTTTATGATTTTAATTGAATTCATTTTTTTTTCTTTTTAGAATTTTCAATGTTTTAACGGAAATGGTTAATGGAAAAACATGATAACTTGAATGCAAATTGAAGGATTGAATTGACTAAAAAGAAATAAAAGGATTAAAGTGAGAATTTTACTATAATGTAGGGTGCATGTTAGGTATTAAGCCCCCAAGAAAAAAAGGTAAAAAGATTTGCAAAAATAATGAATAAAGAGAAAAATGCCCTGTCCTTATATCGCATCACTAATTCGTCACCAACTGACATGTTTTATCCAATCACATTACAAATTCATTGAAACTTAATTAACATTTTCTTTGGCCTATCGGCAATTAGTGGATAGCAGATT
Source organism: Hibiscus mutabilis (assembly GCA_019671005.1). Taxonomy (NCBI): domain Eukaryota; kingdom Viridiplantae; phylum Streptophyta; class Magnoliopsida; order Malvales; family Malvaceae; genus Hibiscus; species Hibiscus mutabilis. Next base: position 47,341,259 of record CM033721.1, on the reverse strand, counting down.
ATATTAGCTAATAGCTAATTGTATTAGCTGATTTATGTAGTAGATTTGACTAGCGGATTGTATTAGCTAGTTGTATAAAAGTGTTTGGTAAAATTAACTGATAACTGATAGATGTTTAGTTATTTAAAAAAATAAAATAACATATAAGGACATGATTATTGTAGCAACTTTTTTCCTTTCTTTTTTATAAATATATGCGTGGTTTTCTTTTAGAAAATCCATCGATATGAATTATCCCATAAATCACTTTTGAAATCTTAGCTTAAAGGGGTTTCTTTTGAAAAATCATAATCTTTTGAAAATCAATAAAAAAATTGGAGTCGCCACCAACCACTTGGATAAAGTAGGCCGAATACCACAAAACCAGAGATTCAATATGAAAGGGTCCGGGAGTTGGTTATGCGTGGGGAAGGATTAGCACCCCTATCACGCCCGGAAATCGGTATAGAAATGTTTGTTGCTTTTAATCGAAGGAAATTGTCGAAATTTAAAAGGAATTTAATTTGGTGACCTGAATTGAAAATTAATCTTAATTGAATGGGCTTTATCAAATTTGTGGATTCGAGTTAATTGGACATTTAATTAATAAGGTTGACTATACATAGGACCATAGATTAAAGCGACATCATATAAGCTTGACTGTCGTGTTAATTTATGGTTAAATCCCGTACGTCACCTTTATGCATGGTGTAAGCAGTTAAAGAATGATGTAATGATTTAGCTAAGTTTTAGTTTTACCTTGAGTCGGTAAAGATTAATTCAAATATTCGGTCAACATCCTTTAAGCTCGGACTGTTACGACACAAATATCGGAATTAATAAATACCTCCCTTTTTATGATTTAGACATGTAAAATAAATGGGCCAAATGATGACAAATAAAATGAATGTCAAACAAAGGGCTTGAAAATTAAACACACAAAGGCCTATTAAAAGCCATACCCTAAAGGCCTAAATTATGGAAATTTAATTAGTGATCTAGTTACTAATTAGGTGATTCTAGTATTAACCCTAAATTAATTAATCCTAAAAACTAAAAAACCCTAACAAATTATGAATTATCTTGGAACCGGATAATTAATTCAATCGATTTTAAGCTAGTGTTCCAATAAGCCCATAGCACTATTTAAAGCAAATTGAGTTAAAATTAAATGGTAATCTAAACTTGCAATTAATTTTATCCCAAAAATGATTAAGAAATGGTCAATTACTTTAATGAATTTAACATTTATCCCAAGAAGCCAAGGATAAATTTAAATTCACCAAGTTAATCCGAACCCAAATCTAACTAAGGCTCTAAAGAGTCTAATTCTATAATTAACATAATTAATTTAAGGATCGTGCCCCAAATTAGACGAGCACGCAACCTAAATTAATTCCTAAACTAATCTAAGGCCAGCTTAACAACCTATGGCCCCAAAAGACCAAGCTCAAAGCCAAAACAATACTAGGCCCAAAACTACAAACTAAGCTTGAAAACGTACATATATTATATGTTGTGCAAAAATATATTTTATAAACTTCATAAAACTATATATTACATTTTGGAGAAATATAAATATTATACTACGAAACCATATATTATATATTATAAAGCTATATATATCATATATTATATAAAAAATATATAAATTTAAAAAAATTATAAATTATATGTTATAAAAACTACATATTAGATATATTACATAAAACATATATATTGTATCAAAAAAACAATATATAACATACAAAAAAACTATATACTTAAACCTAACTATATGTGTTAATAAGTATCCACATGTATACAAAATATTATACACAAAAAAGCACATATCGCATTATCAACCACATATCTAGAGATCTAACCAAATAAAACAAGAACAACAACATTAAACAAATATATAAAAATTGGAAATAAAGATGCATGAAACCAGGGACTATAACACTGGAAAAAGGACCTATTAAAAATAAAAACAAACTTCGGGGGTCAAATAAAAAGGAAAACGGATCTGATTAAAACAAGGGACGATATCGTAAAAGCAAAGAAAACTTAAGGGGCCCGAGGCGGTATTTCAAAAGGCGGAAGCCCTCAAAGAGTGCAATTCTCAAATGCGGAGGGATTAAACGGGTCATTTAGGAAGGCGAAAGGACTTAAAGTGTGATTGAAGAAGGACAAAAGGATTTAAATTATAAATATCCATTTTTTAAAACGGGGTCGGCTATAAAAGCTCATTTTTAGCCAGTTAACTCCTTTTTTGGCCATTTTCAAACTCCTTGTAACCCCTTCATTCTTTTCTTTGAAGATATAACCAGAGCCACCACCAAGTCTAGAGTTTGGTGGCCTCTCCACGTATCGGTCGCCACTCGGTGTCGGCCGACGAACAAAAGAAAAAACAAAACACTCTGTTTTTGACAACCAGAGCTAAAACCGACCCTTTCTGGTCTCCCTTCTTTCCGACTCACCGTACACGACCGAATGGAAGGCCAGGAGGCTTGTTATCGGTGGAGAAGGGCAACGGAGTAAGCGGTGAATCGACAAAGGTAAAAAAAACTAAACCCCCTAATTTATGCATATATACATGCTTGAAAATGAAAATGGGGAAGAGATATACCTAAAAAATATTTGATGGTTTTCTTTGCTTTTTTCTGCTCTATTCCTTTAGAGATTGTCGAATGCCTTTCAATGTTACTAGGGCTTTTTGTTATATACCCTTGAATATTACATGGATAAAAGGAAAAATAAATTGAAGAAAGCATCCTATTGGCTATCTTTTCTGCCTCTGACATTTTGGTGCATTTTTTGAATATGTCAGTTTGTCCCCTAATTCCCTATAATCCGTTTCTGCCTCTAACATCGTCCTTGTTTTGTTTTTATTTACATGTGATAACCGGCTGTGTGGAGGAGGGGACCAGGGAGATAATCAGCTTGGGCAACAAGGCTCTACCGTGGACGAAACAGTGATATCGTGGAGCTTGGCCGTTGGTTCCTCTTGCCGATGTGGCCCTGAACTGGAAGGACCACCGTCGTGTGTGCCTATCATGTGGGAAATAAAAGGGCGATGGCGTACGATTCGACTCGCGTGATATCCCTACACGTGTAGGGACGTCAAACGATCGCGCGTGCGGCGCGTGGAAAGATAAAGGAGCACTCATGGTTGCATCTAGATCGTTAGATCCAAAGTTGATCTGACGGTGAGGGTTGGGCTGCACAAAGAATAAAAGGCCGTTAGGGTTTCTGTTGGATTGAAATTGGGCCCAAAATGGGCCTAATGTATGTATTATATGTTTTTGTAAACGGGTTCAATGTATATATGGGTTTGGGTTCTCATTTAATAGCATAGTATATTTTATATATGGACTGAACTTTTAATAAAAGATGGACTTTTATTATATAGCTGGGCATTTATTCATATATCTATTCTGATAAAACATAATGATAATGTAATGGTAATAATAATAATAAGAGTATGATAGGAAGACAATATAATATATTCGACATTATATACTAATAATATAGGGGTTTTCAAAAGGACGAAGATATGTACTAAGTATATAAATCATATACTAATACTTAACCAATAATACTAGATATATACTGTTGGGTTTTAAAGAAGATCACCCACATATAAATTAAAGTAAGCAAACCCCTTTATTTAAAACATAAAACGGGTCATCACCAGACAAAATTAGTGATTACAGCTGCCCCTCTTTGCTTATTCTTGTAGAACAAGGATGAAGCAAAGACCATAAGCACTGGTTTTGTCATACTTCCCTATTTGGAGATTTTGAGCTACGAGTTCCTCCTATATAGAACTGTTCACTCTTCGGAAAATCGGAGCTATGAGCATCTACCTCATTTGCCCTGAAGATTCTGAGCCATGAGTATTTTCCTCCGTTGCTTAGAAATTATTGAACTATGGGTATCTGTCCCTTTTGCTCCAGGAACCCTGAGCTATGAGTATCTGACTCCTTTGCTTGAAAGTTCTGATATGGCGAGTTTGGAAATCCATCGCCTAAAATATTTGAGCTTTGAGTATTTACCTCATTTGCTCTGAAATCTTGCTGTGGTAAGCTTGAAATCCTTCGCCTGAAATCCTTGAGCTTCGAGTATCTGCCTCTTTTGCTCTAAAATCCTGGTGTGACGAGTTTGTAATCCTTCACCTAAACCTTGAGCTTCGAGTATTTGCCTCCTTTGCTTTGAAATCCTAGTGTGGTGAGTTTGTAATCCTTTTCCTGGAAACCTTGAGCTTCGAGTATCTGTCTCCCTCGCTCTGAAATCATTTCCTGATACTTTACTTTGTCGTTTAACTATCTGTGAAAGGAAATGAAATGCTATGATGGTGTAGGTTAGCATGCTCCTATCCTAGGGATGTCTAATCTACGTATGATGCATGACTAATGGGATTTAATCACTATTCAAAAGCTTTCGCTCCCCTGACCAATTCTTCTTGATTTCTCTTTTACCTCCTTCTTCTTTTCCTTGACCTTCACAACGAACGGTGTTTTATGTCATGCTTGGGTTCTACCATTCATTCCCCTTTATCCGTTTCAATCCTCTGAATTCTTTTTAGTTCTAAAGCTCATTTTCAGTTTTTCACTTTAATTTCCTTTTTCTCTTCTTTTTTTCGGTGCCCTTTCGGGTTTCCACCTAGGGATGGTTTCATCTCCATAATCCTTTTTTGCTTCCACGTGACATGCTTGAAATTCGATGAACTTATTTTCCTTTATTGACCCAATAATTGGAGTTTCCTTTTGGTTCGATCTTAACATACCTCTTTGCACCGTCTGTATTTAAAAGGTTAGAACATAGTAATACCAAGAAACCTTTTGCTTTTCATAAATCTATGTCAATCTACTTGCAGGATACTTGTAAAAATGATATGAGAATGCACAGAATAATACTTCATTAACATTTCAAAAATTTGGAATGATTTGGAAGTCATGGAAAACACAGAAGAAAAGGAATACAAAGCATGATACTACATCTCAATCATTAATTGTATGAATGATGCCAGAGCCGATCGACCGAAATAGATCTCTTTCTATAAATTCTTCACTGAAACTTTTAACTCCTAAGAGGGTTTCTTTTTCTATATGCCTAATCTGCAACGATCATCTAAGAAGCCCTTTTCGGGTTTTCAACTCAAATCCTCATTTGGTTTCACGATGCCATTTTTTGGTTTTCATCTTGAACCTCCTTTTTGTTGTTTTTTTCTTTTTTCCCTCATTTTCCTTTTTCTCTCTTTTTTCGATACCTAAAGTTCCTTTTTGGGGTTTTCAATTTAGGTATGTTCATTTTGCGAAGTGCCATTCTGGGTTCTCACTCCGCCCTTTTTCTTTTTTTATACATAGTACCTCTTAACCAAATCTGAATTTACTGGATTGTTCAACACCTTTATGTCCATTTCTGTTAGGATCAATGCTCCTCCGGAGAAGGTCATTTTAACGATATAAGGTCCTTCCTAATTAGGCATCCATTTCTCGCGGGAATCTTTTTGTGTTGGTAAGATTCTTTGAAGCAGTAGATCACCCTCTCAGAATTCTCTTGGACGAACCTTCTTATCGTAAGCCCGCATCATCCTTTTTTGGTACATCTGACCATGGCAAAGAGCTTTCAATCTTTTCTCCTCAATAAGATTCAACTGGTCAAACCGAGCCTGCACCCATTCGGCTTCGTCTATCTTTACCTCATTTAGAATTTGAAGTGATGAAATCTCTACTTCAATAGCTAGTACTGCCTCCGTACCATAGACCAATGAGTATGGGGTTGCCCCTGTGGAGGTACGTATAGATGTTCGCGGTAGGCAAATAGAGAAAATGACAACTTTTCATGCCAGTCCTTGAAGGTGTTTGTAGTCTTTGCTATAATCTTTTTGATATTTTTGTTTGTGCTTCTACCGCTCTGTTCATCTTGGGATGATAAGTAGTTGAATTATGGTGTGTTATTTTGAATTGCTCGCACACCTCATCCATCATCTTGTTGTTAAAGTTGGAAGTATTATCAGTTATAATCCTTTTTGGCAAGCCATAGCGACAAATGATCTCTTTCTTCAAGAACTTGCAAATTGTCGCTCTTGTAATACTGGCATAGGAGGCTACTTCTATCCATTTAGTAAAGTAATCGATGACAACCAGAATGAAATGATGCCCACTGGATTCTGACCAATGACGTCCATCCCGCATACAGCGAACGACCATGACGAGTTCATAGTGTGTAGAGGTAATGGTGGAGAATGGATCTTGTTAGAATATATATGACACTTATGACATTTCTTTGCATAGCCGATATAATTCCCTTCCATGGTTGACAAGAAATACCCATATCTCATGATTTTTCGAGCCATCGAGAAACCATTAGCATGTGTCCCATAGACCCCATCATGTACCTCGGCCAGTATGTTTGTCTTCTTGAGTATTGACACGCCTTAACAGGATTTAATCCTTACCATTTTTGTATAAGACCTCTCCGTCTAAAACATATCCCACTGTCATTCTTCTAATAGTTCCTTTGTCATTCTCATTAGCCCTTGTAGGGTAGGTTTGGAACTTGATGTACTGAAGGATATGATAGTATCATGGGTTGTCGTCTGTCTCCTCTTCCAAACTATAGCAATGAGCTGGTACTTCGAAAATTTGTATTTTGATTGGCTTCATTTCGGCTTCAGTACTTGCTTCAAACATTGCAGCCAATGTCGCCCGGGCGTCCGCCATTTGGTTGTCTTCCCTTGGAAGGTAGGTGAAGTTGATTTTTTTGAACCCTTTGAATATCTCTTGGATCAAGTTGTAATACTTGACCAATTTTGGGTATCTCGTTTCCCATTCCTTCTGCAACTGGTAGATTACCAAAGATAAATCCCCAAAAACTTGAAGCACCTTGACTTTCCTTTCAATGGCTGCATTTAAACCCATAACGCAAGCCTCATACTTGGCTATGTTATTTGTACAAAAGAATTCCAACCTACTGGTGACGGGATAATAAACATTTTTTAGAGATATTAACACGGCTCCAATTCCATGATCTAAGCATTAGATGCCCCGTCGAAATACAGCTTCTACAATTCGTCCTCTGAAGTAGTCTTTTCTTCGACAGTTATGCACATTAAGTCTTCATCGGGGAAATTGAAGTTCAAAGACTTATAGTCATCTGAAGTGTGGCTTGCCAGGAAGTCTGCTATAGCACTCCCTTTATTTCCTTCTGACTTACATATAATATGTCAAATTTAGACAACAACATTTGCCAACGGGCCAACCTTCCATTTAGTGCTGGTGCTTCCATTAAGAAATTTAAAGGATCCAACCTAGATATCAACCACGTGGTCTGATAAAACATATATTGCTTGAGCCTTTTGGTGGCCCACACTAGAGCACAACATAATTTTTGAATCAGTGGGTACCGTGTCTCACAATTGGTGAAATTTTTGCTCAAATAGTATATCGCTTTCTCTTTCTTCCTGGACTCATCATGTTACCCCAAAACACAACCCATTGAATTCTCAAAGACTGTTAGGTACAAGATCAACGGTCTACCTAGTACCAACGCTACTAGAATTGGAGCATTAGTCAAATACTTCTTGATCTTGTTTAGAGCCTCTTGACACTCTCCATCCTACACCCTCGGATTATTCTTCCAGAGTAATCTAAAGACGGGATCGCATTTGTTGGTTAACTAAGAAATAAACTGAGATACATAATTTAATCTTCCCAAGAAACCTCAACATTCTTTTTGGGTCTGAGGCGGTAGGAGATTTTGAATAGTTTTCACTTTATCAGGGTCAATCTTGATTCCCTTTCGGCTAACCACAAATCCTGAAAGCTTACCGGACATGACGACGAAGGTGCATTTTGTCGGTTTGAGTTTTAACTAATACTTTCTTAACCTTTGGAAAAGCGTTCTCAAGTTTTGAACATGTCCTTATTCGGTTTGAGATTTGGCGATCATGTCATCTACGTACACTTCAATCTCCTTGTGTATAATGTCATGAAAAAGGTTACCATGGCTCTTTGGTAGGTTGCTCCGGCATTCTTCAATCCAAAAGGCATTACCTTATAAAAGAATGTTCCCCACATAGTCACAAATGTAGTTTTCTCCATGTTGTCATGATACATCTTAATTTGGTTGTATCCCGAGAAACCATCAATGAAAGAGAACCACAAGTGTCCCATGGTATTATCGACCAAAGTGTCAATATGAGGTAGAGAAAAGTTATCCTTGGGGCTCGCCTTGTTGAGGTCTCGATAATCTACACACATGCAGACGTTTCCATCCTTTTTGGGAACATGGACTATGTTTTCCACCCACTCTGGGTATTTAAAGACTCCTACAAAGCTGGCCTCGTACTGTCTCTTTACTTCTTCTCGGATCTTTAATAACATTTCAGGTCTCATCCTTCTAAGTTTTTGTTGGACCGGTTTACATTCTGACTTTATTGGTAGCTTATGCACTACGATATTTGTGTCCAACCCTGGGATGTCTTGATAGGTCCATGCAAAAACATCCTTGAATTCTAAAAGCAACTCAATCAATTTGCGCCGGGTCTTAGACGAGAAGGCAGTACCAATATTCACTTCTTTTCTCTCGCCTTCCGTGCCCAATTTGAAAATCTCCAACTCTTCTTGATGATGCAAGATTTGTTTATCTTCACTTTCCATTAACCTGAGTAATTCATCTGGGATCTCAACTTCGATCTCATCATCCCCTTCATTTATTTCAACCAAATACGAGGATTGCTCAAAATATATCTCGAGATTAGATTCAGAATCATTCATACAGTTAATAATAGGGTCCCTAAAACAATTTCAAAATGAACATGTATTGGAAAGAATATTATTATGAATGAATGAAATAATAAATATAAATGTAAAGAATGCAATAAATATGATGTTTGCCATTTGAGAAAAAGGTTGAAAGCATCATTTCATTGAATTAAAAAACAAACAAGTTGACATGAGAGCCTTTTAAAAAAAATCCCTATTGCCCGCGGGCGAAAGCGAATAGGGTTAGTTTCGGGCATTACTCTAATTTAAGCCTAAAAACTACAGGCAAGTCCATGATGGTCCAATTGTTGAGGGTTTCCTCCAGGAAGCAAGGGCGAATTCCTATCAAGAACTTACCGTTATTCCATCTTGGGTTATCATATTGACATCCATTCCCTATAACGCCTCATTGAACCTTTCGTCCTCGCTGAACTTGGCACTTTCTAGACTGGCCTCGTGTATCTTTTCCCCCACATTGATTATTCCCCCAGACACAAAAACATTCTTTAAGTGAGGGAAAGCCATTGGTTCCTACGGGATGTCTTCACCCTTGAATTTGGCCTTCCTTTGTTATTCTCTTTTCTTCCATTCTAATTTCCTTTGATGAAAATTGGGTTTATGGCCAAGCCCAAATCGATCTTTCTTGCCAATGACACTCTTAGCATGCAAGCATCCTTGTAAACTCTTTCCGAGTCCTTTTCCCTTTTTGGCTCCCCATCCCAAAGTTTGCCAGACTGTCATCTTGGTGCAATTTGACAGTCTAGGGCGTGGGATCTTGCATCCCTCTACTACAAAGGTAGCATTCATGAATTCCAAGGCCCTAAAGGAGCATTCAATAGCATCTTCGGCTGTTTGGATATAAGGAGCGTCAGTGGTTATGGAAGCAATGATGTCTTGTTCAGCTCCCACACTTACCAGCTTCCCATCAATAACAAATTTCAACTTTTGGTGCAAAGATGAAGGCATGGCTCCGGCCGAGTGGATCCACAACCTCCCCAGTAGACAATTATAAGTAGGTCAGATGTCCATTACCAAAAACTCAACAATATACTCGGTAGGCCCAATTAACAAAGGTAGCTCTATCTTCCCAATATCATCCATCTCGTCAAATGCTCTAACGGAGTTCTAACATGGTTTCATATGTGAACTGTCTATTGGCAACCTTTGCAAAGTCTCCATCGGCAATACATTCAAAGTGGACCCATTGTCGATAAGCACTCTCGGTAAGACATGCCCCTTACAGTGGGTAGTGATGTTCAAAGCTTTAGTTGACCCCATGCCTTCGTCTGGAATTTCATCATCACTAAAAGTGATGTAGTTATCCGTAACAAAATGATCTACTATTCTATCTTACTTGCTTACCGAGATGTTGTCCAAGATAAATGTCTGATTCAATACTTTTAATAATACATCACGGTGCTTTTCGATTTTAACAACAACTCAAGTACTGAAATTCACGCTTGTTGTTTTCTGAGTTGCTTAACAATGCTTATTCACTGTGCTTTAGGAACCTCAAGAATTCTTGTGCCCGACTCTCTGTCACCGGCTCATGAATCTTTGGGGGAGGTTCCTGTCCAAAAATCTTTTCAGGTCGGTGGTTATCACTTTGCCTTTGTCTTTCGGCTCATCCACTGCATTTGCCGTTTTAGGTGAATAGAATCTACCGCTTTATGTAAAATGTCCCACTTCATTCATCATTTCGGTGTTTGATTCCACTGGGTCTTCCTTCTCTGTGGGTTCTTCACCGGATGGCTTCTCCTCTCCTTGTGGTTCCAATTTCTCCAGTATAGAGATGTGGGTAGTGTAGCTCCACGGGACCTTCCGAGCGTCCTTAAATAGAAAGGGGGTTAGAGCTAAAATTCGTATTTTTGGAGTTACCTTGGAGCTTTAATCCTGGGATGAGCTTTCTTGCTTTGGCTTGAGCGATATGACAAAAGGCCTATCTACCCATACTTGACCTTGGGGCTATTTGATGCACATACATTTGACTCTTTTCTTTCTTCATCATTCTCGAAGAATTCAATCTCCTTATTGTCCATCATTTTCTGAATCACTTGTTTAAACTCCTCGCAGCACTAAATGTCATGTCATTCCTCTTGTGGAACTCACAATACCGTCCGCTTCCTTGTTGCACAATTTCCATGCCCCGATTGATTAAGCGCGCCATGCATAACTATTGGAATACCCACCTCAGAGGGGATTTGACCTCAGACACGTTCGTCTTGGCTCTCCTAGTGTATTCCTCTTCGATTGCATTTATTCCACGACCTCCGTGATTTGGTAATGGGTTAGTGGCTACATTTGGTTCGTCTAACTACAACACCTTGGAATTTATCATGTTTTGCACGAACTTCTTGAATGCAATACAATTCTCAATTGAGTGTCCCAGGACGCCGCCATGATAATCACGTTTGCTTTTTCATCATACCACGCAGGGAATGGTGGTTTGAAAGGAGTGACATAATAAGGCCGGACCAAGTCAGTCTTATGCAGTTGTGAGTATAGATCGACATATGATACTGGGATAGGAGTAAACGACATCTTCTTATTTTTCTTCTTCGGGGCTCTAGTCTCCTTTTTGTTCGAGCTTTGCCCTCCTCCGGTTGTGACTCGGGGTGGTGAAATAGTAAAACTCTTCGGGGTTACGTAGGCGCTCACGGTGTTCACCTTATTATCTCTTTTCTTGTAATTCTTAAGAGCGTTCTCCCCACTATCGATCCTTCCACTCTTTATTGCTACTTCGATTGATTCTCTGATTCTCACCATGTCGGCAAAACTTTGGGCGGTGTTGTTTATCAAACGATCGAGCAACGTCCCTATTAAAGTGTTGTCGAACATCGATATAATTTTGTTTTTGGGGATCGGTGGCTAAATTTGAGCGGCCACATCAAGCCATCTTTGGGCATATTGGCATAAATTCTCATTCAACCTTTGCTCCATCCCTTTTAGAATGATTCGACTGGGGGTCATGACCGTTACATGATTGAAGTGTTCTACCATGGCCTTTAGAAGGTCCTTCCATGATTTGATATTAATTCGACTAAGCATAGTATACCACCGAGTCGTAGAGCCAGCCAAGCTCTCTTGGAAGCAGTGGATAAGTAGCTTCTCATCTTTCACGAAAGCAACCATCTTTCGACAGTACATGGTGATATGGGAAGATAGACATGTGGTCCTGTAATACTTGTCGAAGTCAGGCACTTTGAATTTGGGTGGGAGAATCAAGTCGGCCACTAAACTCAAATCGCTCGCATCTTTTTTATGTTTATCTGCCCCTTGTATGGCTTTTAGCTTTTCCTTGAGTAGACAAAATTGTTCCTCATACTTTTTTCTCCATATCGACCCTAATTCTCTTCTCAACTTCATCCATCATGCTCAAGTCTGGCACTTTGTTCTCTTAGCCTAGCCCCAAATCAACGGGTTGATTTGTTGGAGCTCCCCCATGGTGGCTAGCAGACGCCCCCATAACAGGATTAGCAGAAACTCCCGCGAGATATGCAAATAAATGTACTACGCATGAATGCAAAGAGCAACACTGAATTTGGCAAATATCATCGTTAAACGACTTTCATTAATGGGAACATTGTCTTGTTACAATAACTAGAGAAAGATAACTACACATATGGCCTCAAGGTAGTATAGAGGTAAATAATCTCTCTCAAAATCCACACAATCCTCTCTCCTTCTTCAGATTTATCATCTACACAGTAATGAAGCTCGGTAGAATCCTCTGCTAGAAACTGTACCTTCTGAGCAACCTCTTGCATATGAGTCCCCCACAATCCCAATTCTTGTTCTTGCCTCTAAATCGTATAGGGGGAAAAGTTTTAATTGCTCCAAACTCGGGGTCGGGCGTACTTGAATTACTCATCTTATGCTTGCTACATGATCTTTGAGTTGTTGAACCTCGGATTTCAACTCCTCGACACGTGTCATCAAAGTTTGATTCTCTGAGTTACTAGCTTTTAACTTGCTAGTTAAACCCTTGTGTTTGAAAAGAGACTTTTCCAAACATTTCACTTGATCTCTCAAGGCTTTGTTTTGGTGTTGTTCTTTCTCGATTTGTCTTAAATGGGAGGTTCGTAGATTCTTCATTTCTTGGGTTAAAGTGAGCACTCGATCCTTGTGCTCGAGATACATCATCTTATAGTTCTCGGCTCGTGCTTTCTCTTCCTTAAGTCGAAGCTTTAACCCCTCGTTTTGTCCACTTTCCGTAAATCTTTTGCTCTTGTTTAATCTTTTAAGCTTCTGAATCTCTTCCTTCTCCATCTTCAGCTTGAGTTCCAACTCATCCTTTTTTCTTTGTAGACCCTTTATCACTCCTTCAAACTGTGTCTTTTCCAATTCGAAGTTGAACTTTTCTTGGTAGGCTTTCTCCTCGAGCTGGAGGTACCTCTTTTGCTCTTCTTCCAGTTGCTTCCGCATTAGTTCGGCTTCGGTAGGAAGCGTGGACATCTCTCCTCTATAGATCTTCCCCCATCGTGATTCAACTGAGGAATATTGTTATTGATGCGATTAAACGGCCACACTTCATACTCGAGGGTGACCATGTATGGAGCATTCATGATCCGAACTCGTCTTGCGTTGTTCCAAGTTGAAGAAGCACTCAATACCACTGCCTTGTAGCCTTTCTCCTTTTCATAATTCATGTTTAACTCATTTAAACATTTGGCGGCCGACACGAATTGCTTTGAACCATATTGTCTCAAAACTAGAAGGGGTACATAAGCCGTATGCCCCCAAAGCCCAAGTAGTGGTACCCAAGAGTGTACCCCACATCTATAAAGAATATTCCTCGTTAATAACCATAGAACTCTCCAAACTATGCCTCTTCCTTTAAATTGTGGAGAACATCTAACCAAACTTCTTCGGATCTTTGTGTTGGCCAGTCCCCTTTTTGCAAAAATTCATCTAACGATAAGAATTTACCATCGTAGAGAGGCCTCGAGAAATTAACATTGGAACAAAGGTGAATGTATAACCAAACTGTTAAGAGTTGCAAGCATCCCTGAAAGCGACCTCCACCATGCTCTCAACAAAACCTCAAAGATCAGAAAGTTTCAGCCAAAATCACAGGTATCGGGTTTGTTCTGCCATTCAAACGATCAAATAAGTCCAAAACCACCAGGTCAATAAGCCCTAATGCTCGAGGAAAGAGTACCAACCCATAAATCAACAAAGCAAAGAGGTCCCGCTGGACTCGGCCTACAGGATGAACGGAAGCTAAGGCTAGAATTCCCTCCCACTTGAGATACTCCTTATTGTTCTAAGTGGTGACATGTTGTTCGACCCAAGACAACAATGTGTTCGAGATTCTAACAAGCTTGCCTCGAAAAGCTTTGTTCTTGTTAGGCTTAGAGTATACCCGATTCTTGTCGATCTTCTTACAGTTTATAAGGTCTTGGTATTCTTCGACCGTAGGGGTCAAATCAAAATTACCGATTGTAAAGCAACTGTAAGCTGAGTTCCAAAACCCCACCAAAGCTTGCAATAATGATTGGTTAACCGGTACATTTAACAAACACGCGATGTCGCCATACTCTTTCTTGAAAATGTCATTCATTTTGAAATCCCAGCTGTCCCAAATCGGCCTTAATTCGGATACATCATTGAACTCGGTGTTCATGAACGTACGGGCTGCCATTGCTGATCTAAAACTGGTAGAAATGCTATCTCCATCATGTAGTTGTTCACTTTCCGACCATACTTGTACCTTGGAATTCTTTTCATCATTTCTACGAATCAAGTCACCCATTAATCTAGCCTTTAACTTCAAACTATTTCCAACTCAATGTGCTCTTCATGATTATGACATAATATGCAAGATAAAAGTAAAGAAAAATGACAGAAAACAAGAAAAAAGGTTAGTCATGAAATGAACAATAAACTTGAAAACGACAAACAATAAATACAAATAGATTAAGCGAAAAGCAAGCATATGAAAGAAAACCCTAACCACATAAATTATAATTCGTTATGGTTATCCACATGGCTCTAACGGGGTGGGCTTCTTAGATTCTCACACATGGGTTCGGTTCTAATTAAAGGTACCCGAGCCTATCCCATTACCTACTAAGGTAACGAGAACCCCAATTTTGGCCCATTACAAGCTTGCGAATTGGTTTCGGTTCGAGGGAAAGCACGATCTAGTGATGTGGAGGGCTGCTCACATGTCAAAGGTGTTGATTCCGGAAGTGAATTACCAACCCGTGGAGGGCTACTCACGTGGGTATAGGCATTTCACTCTGACTTAAGGGATAAAGCTCGGGTATAGAGCTTGATGGACATGGTGCAACACATGTCTGTGATTCCTTAGAAATTAAATGAAGAATTAATTCAAAAGCCACCAATTATCAAAGCCCGTGCAATTAAAATCACATTTTCAAGAAAGGACCAACCTTATTAAAATCAATTAAAATTCCCACAATTTTCCATCATTAAAAGCAACAAATATTTTTTTGGCCCAACTCTTCTTTGCTTTATAAAAAAAATTTGATCCCCAGTGAAGTCGCCATACTATAGCGACCTTTTTTCTTTTCTTTTTTATAAATATATGCGTGGTTTTCTTTTAGAAAATCCATCGATACGAATTATCCCATAAATCACTTTTGAAATCTTAGCTTAAAGGGGTTTCTTTTGAAAAATCGTAATCTTTTGAAAATCGATAAAAAAAACTTGGAGTCGCCACCAGCCACTTGGATAAGGTAGGCTGGACACCACAAAACTAGAGATTCAATATGAAAGGGTTCGGGACTTAGTTACGCGTGGGGAAGGATTAGCACCCACATCACGCCCAGAAATCGGTACAGAAATGTTTGTTGCTTTTAATCGAAGGAAATTGTCGAAATTTTAAAGGAATTTATTTTGGTGACCTTAATTGAAAATTAATCTTAATTGAACGTGCTTTATCAAATTTGTGGATTCGAGTTAATTGGACATTTAATTAATAAGGTTGACTATACATCGGACCATAGATTAAACCGACATCATATAAGCCTGACTACCTTGTTAATTTATAGTTCGAATCCCATATGTCACCTTTATGCATGGTGCAACCAGTTAAAGAATGATGTAATGATTTAGCTAACTTTTAGTTTTACCTTGAGTCGATAAGGATTAATTCAAATATTCGGTCAACATCCATTAAGCTCGGACTGTTACGACACAAATATCGGAATTAATAAATACCTCCCTTTTTATGATTTAGACATGTAAACTAAATGAGCCAAATGATGACAAATAAAATGAATGTCAAACAAAGGGCTTGAAAATTAAACACATAAAGGCCCATTAAAAGCCATACCTTAAAAGACCCAAATTATGGAAATTTAATTAGTGATCTAGTTACTAATTAGGTGATTCTAGTATTAACCATAAATTAATTAATCCTAAAAACTAGAAAACCCTAACAAATTATGAACTATCTTGGAACCAGATAATTAATTCAATCGATTTTAAGCTAGTATTCTAATAAGCCAAGAGCACTATTTAAAGCAAATCAAGTTAATTAACCAGGTTTAAAATTAAATGTTAATCTAAACTTGCAATTAATTTTATCCCAAAAGTGATTAAGAAATGTTCAATTACTTTAATGAATTTAACATTTATCCTAGTAAACCAAGGATAAATTTAAATTCACCAAGTTAATCCAAACCTAAATCTAACTAAGGCTCTAAAGAGTCTAATCCTAGAATTAACATAATTAATTTAAGGATCGTGCCCCCATTAGATGAGCACATGACCTAAATTAATTAAATTAATTCCTAAACTAATCTAAGGCTAGCTTAACAACCTAAGGCCCCAAAAGACCAAGCCCAAAGCCAAAGCAAGACTAGGCCCAAACTAAAGGCCCAAAACTACAAACTAAGCTTGAAAACGTACATATATTATATGTTGTGCAAAATTATATTTCATAAACTTCATAAAACTATAAATTACATTTTGGAGAAATATATATATTATACTACGAAACCATATATTATATATTATAAAGCTATATACATCATATATTATATAAAAATATATATAAATTTAAAAAAATATAAATTAAATGTTATAAAAATTACATATTATACATAAAACATATGTATTGTATAAAAAAATATATAGAGATCTAACCCATATGTATTGTATAAAAAAACAATATATAACATACAAAAAAAAACTATATACTTAGACCTAACTATATGTGTTAATAAGCATCCACATATATACAAAATATTATACTCAAAAGGCACATATCGCATTATCAACCACATATCTAGAGATCTAACCAAATAAAACAAGAACAACAATATTAAACAAATATATAAAAACTGGAAATAAAGATGCATGAAACCAGGGACTATAACACTGGAAAAAGGACTTAATCAAAATAAAAACAAACTTTTGGGGTCAAATTAAAAGGAAAATAGATATGATTAAAACAAGGGACAATATTGTAAAAACAAAGAAAACATGAGGGGCCTGGGCAGTATTTCAAAAGGCGGAAGCCCTCAAAGGGCGCAATTCTCAAACGCGGAGGGTTTAAACGGGTCATTTAGGAAGGCGGAATGACTTAAAGTGTGATTGAAGAAGGGCGGAAGGATTTAAATTGTAAATATCTCTTTTTTAAAATAGGGGCGACTATAAAAGCTCTTTTTAGCCGGCTAACTCCTCTTTTGGCCATTTTTCAAACTCCTTGTAACCCCTTCATTCTTTTCTCTGAAGATATAACCAGAGCCACCACCAAGTCTAGAGTTCGGTGGCCTCTTCGTCGTATCGACCGCCGCTCGGCGACGACCGACGAACAAAAGAAAAAACAAAGCGCTCTTTTTTTGAAAACTAGAGCTAAAACTGACCTTTTTTGGTCTTCCTTCTTTCCGACTCACTGTCCACGACGGAATGGAAGGTTAGAAGGCTTGTTATCGGCAAAGAAGGGCAACGAAGTAAGAAAGGTGAATCGACAAAGGTAAAAAAACTAAACCCCCTAATCTATGCGTATATACATGCTTGAAAATAAAAATAGGGAAGAGATATACCTCAAAAATACTTGAGGGTTTTCGTTGCTTTTTTCTGCTTTATTCCTTTGGAGATTGCCGAATGCCTTTCAATGTTACTAGGGCTTTTTGTTAATACCCTTGAATATTACATGGATAAAAGCAAAAAAGAAATTGAAAAAAACATCCTATTGGCTATCTTTTCTGCCTCTGACATTTTGGTTCATTTTTTGAATATGTCAGTTTGTCCCCTAATTCCCTATAATACGTTTTTGTCTCTAACTTCGCCCTTGTTTTTGTTTTTATTTGCATGTGATAATCGACTGTGTGGAGGAGGGGACCAGGGAGATAATCAGTTTAGGCAACAAGGCTCTGCCGTGGCCGAAACAGTGATATCGTGGAGCTTGGCCGTTGGTTACTCTTGCCGGCGTGGCCGTGAACTGGAAGGACCACCGCCGTGCGTGGCTATCGGGTGGGAAATGAAAGGGTGATGACGTACGATTTGGCTCGCGTGATATCCACGCGTGCGCAGGGATGCCAAACGATCGCGCGTGCGGCGCGTGGAAAGATAAAGGAGCACTCCTGGTTGCATCTGGACCGTCAGATCAAAAGTTGATCTAACGGTGAGGGTTGGGCTGCGCAAAGAATGAAAGGCCGTTAGGATTTCTGTTGGATTGAAACTGGGCCCAAAACAGGCCTAATGCATGTGTTATATGTTTTTGTAAATGGGTTCAATGTATATATGGATTTGGGTTCTTATTTAATAGACTAGTATATTTTATATATGGACTAAACTTTTAATAAAAGATGGACTTCTATTATATAGCTGGGCATTTTTTCATATATCTATTCTGATAAAACATAATGATAATGTAATGGTAATAATAATAATAAAAGTACGATAGGAAGACAATATAATATACTGGACACTATATACTAATAATATTAGGGGTTTTTCAAAAGGACGAAGATATGTACTAAGTATATAAATCATATACTAATACTTAATCAATAATACTAGATATATATTGTTGGATTTTAAAGAAGATCACCCATATATAAATTAAAGTAAGCAAACCCCTTTATTTAAAATATAAAATGGGTCACCCCAGATAAAATTAGTGATTACAATTATATTTGATACTTGTTTAAATAATTTATTATATTTGATACTTGTTTGAATAATTTATTATATTTGATATTTGTTTGAATAATTTATTATATTTGATACTTGTTTGAATAATTTATTAATTATCAATATTTTGTATCTATTAATATTAATTAGATTATGAAAAATATTTTTTAATATAAAATTACTAAACATATTTGAAGGATCTATATAATTTAGGTTATTTGAAGGTACATGGGGTGGATATCACGCGTGGATATTTGGGGTGGAAATTATAAAAAATCTCCAAATAACCTAAATTTAACATTTTCTATTTTAATTCTTCACCTCATGTACTTGTATTTGTATTGTGACATTTGTAATTTAGGTTATTTGGGGTGAAGAATAACCTAAATATTAGTTTACAAATGTCACAATACAAATACAAGTACATGGGGTGAAGAATTAAAATAGAAAATGTTAAATTTAGGTTATTTGGAGATTTTTTATAATTTCCAAGGGTAAAAAGATCTTTATAACTCTTATGTCAAAACTTATAATTTCAAAACTCCTATTAACAGTTTTTTTAAAATTAAAGGTTTCAACTCAATCTGGTATTTACCAAACATCCAAATTAACAGGTTTGATCAATAAAACTTGTAGTATTAGCTTAAACCTCTAATTTTAGCTTAAATCGTTACTTTACACGTTTATTCTACCCATCTAAGGCAGGAGTCCTGAGAAAGATATTATAAAGGTTGTTTGCAAGCAAAGAGATTTACGTGAACAAAGTCCAAATCTAAAGAGTCACGGACGAACGTTATTTGAAGAAGAATATATATATATATATATATAGGGATATGATCTAGTTATACAGTGTAAGAGTTTTTAAACTCTTACACGTTTTTTAGACCGTTGGATAGGTGAAATGTATAGAGATTAACAGTAAGTTATGTAAAGATTATAACTTGAAAAAAAGAGAGGTTAATCTCAATCATTTATTTTGCCCATTCAACGATCCACAAAATATGTAAAACTCATAAAAAAATATAAAGGATTTGTTTTAGTTATTAAGCAAAGTTAAAAGATATAATTATATCTTAATTATAATATTTTTCTTATAAATATCTCATTGGTCGGTGCATGCAGATTAACTTTTTCACTAAGAAAAATATGGGTCGTCGTTATAAAGCAGATTGATTGTTAAAAGACTCATGACCTGCAATTGCCTAAGCATAATTTCGACTCACGGACGCCTTGCCTTGAATGCTACAAGTTTGTATTCATTCATTGATTGAATACTACAAGTTGTCAAGTAACGAATGAAATTAGATTTATTTATGAGTTCAAGTTTTTCAAATTCAATTCGATTAGTTTGGATTTTGATTTTATTTAAAATGTAAGTATCAAATTTGACTCAATTATTATTTTTTAAAAAATATTTTATTATAATTAATATTGAAAATATAACCTATCAAAAAAAATGAAATATAATAGTATACGCCCTCCTGTGATTTGATTCAAATTGACTAAAATTTCAAATTTTAACCCCTAAAAATATATATAACTAACTAAATAACATTGTTTGCAAATATTAATAGAGAATATAACACTATACACCCTCCTATGATTGGTTCAAGTTCCAAACTTTGGTCTACAAATTAAATGATTTGCTTGCAAATATTAATCGAAAATGGATAATTAAATTTGAACAAATTTTCTTCATTTAATCTCCACTTAAGTCGGTAAATATAAATCCATTTATTTATACAAGCATTTTGAAGGGATCAATTTTAATATAAAAGATAAACTAATTTAGATGGCTTGGAGGATTCGCTATCTCGCTGTTCTGGAACAAGAACATGTGTTGGGTGTAGATAGTCAACATGTTATTGGCTATATAATATTCCTCTAATTTTTTTCACCACATTTATTAATTTCCTTTTTATTGCCATTGGCATTGACTATAGATATGGTCGACCCTAAAAGAGGTATAATTTTCTATGCAAATATTAGTAAAAAAAACTTTGAACACAAGTAATTACATAACTTGCAAATGAAAGATGCTTTCTTATGAGTTTATCAATGAGCTACTTTTGCCTGAAAAAGTTGGAAAAATCCAGCCTGCTTTATTCTTAAAAAAACCAAAAAACTTTTTATTATTTAGTATAATATAACCAAGTTTAATTCAATACTCAAATAATGTATATATATAATTCATATGTGTTTTGAATAAACTCTTTGAATTTAGATTGGACATTTAATTTTAAAGAGCATTCACATCTTAAAATAGGAAAAAACAAAAGATTTGGTACATGCATGCATTATTCAGTTTTTGTTACATTCACACAGTGAGAGAATATGTATGAATCAAATGTGTCAATTCTTAGCAGTTTTTAAGTACCTATAATTTTAAAAAAATCTTAAAACTAAAAAAAGAAAAGTCCACTTTTGGTCTTCTAATAAAATTCTTTCTTTTTTAATCAATTCCTACCTAAGAGTAGGGGAAGGGGAAATTTACTCTTAATGGGTGTAGAACCAACAACCTAAAGGTGAGAACCCACAACCTTAAAGATAGAAAGATCTCAACTGAGAACTTTTAACCGCTTGCTCTAGAGATTGTTGAATAAAATTTACTCTTATAAACATTTTTCTTCGACAATCTCTGACTAGAGTTTCATCAATTAACTATCTACAAGTGAGACCTTACAAGTACACATATAAATAAGTTCATAATTTTATCGTATAAATAAATATAGGGTAAAATGCGTAAATCATCACTGAACTTTGTTCTCTGACTTATTTTGGTCACTTAACTTTCAAAACGTTCAATTTACTCATTGAACTTTGTACATTGATTTTTTCACCACTCCTTGGTTAACCTTCTAACACCGTTATGACATGAACAATAACATGTGAAACTTCAATGACCAAAATAGGCCAGAGAGGAAAGTTCAGTGACCAAAATAGGTCAGAGAGTAAAGTTTAGTGACCAAAATAGGTCAGAGAGTAAAGTTCAGTGATGATTTACGTATTTTACCCATCCATTTTTATTACTTTTTATTCCATGCCATAACGGTGTTAGAGAGTTAACGGATGAGTGATAAAAAAATTTAATCTATAAAGTTTAGTGAGTAAATTGAATGCTTTAAAAGTTCAATGACCAAAATAGGTCAGAGAGTAAAGTTTAGTGATGATTTACGTATTTTACCCATAAATATAACCCTATTTGTACCACCCCTTCTTGATACCAAGATATACACTGACATGATGTAAAACTAATATTTGATTTTGATATAACAAGGAATTTCAAGGACCAATTTGTAAAGTTCGATAAATTACTCAAAAAGACTAAAAAAATGACAAGGATTCGAACTTCAAATTATTTCTAAGTCAAAAAACTTAAACCCCAAATATTTTCTAAGTGTTTCTATACTCAAATAGTCAAATTTGGCCCAGACGTATCGATACACCCTTATCTATATCGATACGGTTTTTTGCTTGTGGAATGTCAATTTTAATTTAATGGCTATAGGGTACCGATACACGTGTAGCTGTATCGGTACGCCATTCATACATGGGAACCAATTTGCCTTTAAGTATCAGTAGAGCTTTATGCGTACCGATACGGGGTGTTTAGATTTTCCAAATTTTTTGCATTTAACATTCTAGCATTGCCTTGTCAATTTATTGGAATCAGATCTTTAAAAATTAGTTAATGCGTACCAATACCCTCTTAGGCGTATTGATACAATTTTCCGCTTACAACTTTCTCAGATTCCAGTGAGCAAAATTGGTACCGATACAGACTAAACCGTACTGTTACGCCTTTGTAAAATACACTCTTCGTACCGATACCCTTTGTACATCAACTCTTTCTTCTTTTGGCAAGTACCGATATGATAGCCCGTGTACCGATACCCAGTGCTGGCAGACATCATTTATTGCAGGAAAAATGCAGCCTAATGGCTCTATTCAATATCTCAATCACCCAAACAGTTAGAAATCAATGAGAGGGTATATAAACAAGTCTCCAAAGCTACAACAACAACTATTGATCAAGTTTAAAACAGTCAAGCACATATCTAATAATCTTTGAGACATTTAGAGTCAAATCTTGTAACTCACTTGAGTGAGCTTTATTGTAATCTTTTGATTCAAGTTTTTGGGTTGAGTGAACTTGTAATTGGGCAAACATATCACCTTTGAGAGGATTTTTCAGTTTGCTATATTTCTTCTTGTAAAAGAGAGTTTTCTCAAAGCTTTGGGGTAGAAGCTTTGAGTGTGTAAAGGTTTCCTCTTGAGCCTAGAAAAAGGGAATAAATTCTTAGTGAATTTGGGAAAATCTTTAGTGGGAAGCTAATTTAGTGGATGTAAACCTTGTTAGAAGGTTAAACCACTATAAATCTCTTATGTCCAATTTTTCTATCTTTCCAATTTGCTTCCACATTTTTTTAATTTGCCAACTCACCCCTCTTGTCCGTTTCACCATTGATTAATCATCCTAACAATTGGTATCACAACTACACTCATTGGAAGGATTAACAACTTTTTGAGTCGATCTGAAGAAGATTCAATCAATCGTCGATCAAGCCATGGCCTCTACTTCTGGCAACAACCTCTACGAGTCCCAATCCATCACTAAACCACCCTACTTCAATGGAGATAACTATCCTTATTGGAAGAATTGTATGATTCTCTTTATCAAACCCAACGAATACCTCTTTTGGGATGTAGTAGAAGATGAACCAAGCATATTGATGAAAAGAGAAGGAGACTAGCTCATTCCTAAGTCCAAGCAAGAGATGACCGATGAAGATCGGAGGAAGTTGCAAGTCAATGACAAAGCAATGCACATGGTATTTTGTGTTCTTGGACCAGATGAGTACTCAAAGATGTCTTCTTGCACAAGTGCAAAGGAGATATGAGACAAGCTTGAAGTTACATACGAGGGCACCAATGATGTCAAGGAGATCAAGATTGGAATCCTCAACTTGAGCTATGAGAATTTCAAAATGGAACCGGATGAAGACATCACCAAGATGTTCGATAGATTCTCCATCATTATCAACATACTTAAAGATTTCGGAAGATAAGCTTGTTCGAAAGCTTATCTACTCTCCTCCTGAGTCATGGGACAGAAAGAGGACCGCCATCATCGAAGCCACGGATCTTAAGACCTTGAAGCTTGATGCTCTCATGGGCTCTCTTTTAACTCATGAGATAATAAAGAAAGGAAAAGAAAATGAGAAGAAGAGAGAAGAAAAGAAAATGAAGAAGAAGATAGAAATTGCTCTCAAAGCTTCACAAGAGGAGGGAGATTCTAGTGAGAAGAAAGATGAAGAATTGTTTATGCTAGCCAAAACATTCATTCGATTCATGAAATCCAACTGGGAAGAAAGTTCTATCGGAGAGGGGATTTCAAGAACAAGAACAAAGAGGAAGAGAATGATCAAATATTTTGCTATGAGTGCAAGAAACCGGGGAACATCAAGTTGGATTGTTCCCAACTCAATAAGAAGATCTTCGAGGAATAAGAAGAAGCTCAAGGCTCAAGTTGCTACTTGGAGTGATGAGGAATCATCCGATGAAGAGGAGCAATAAGTGGCCAATCTTTGTCTCATGGAACTAGGAGATGATCCTAAGGTAACCTGTAACTCATCCAATTTTGATTTTTCATTTAATGAGCTTCAAGAAGCTTATGATGAGTTGCAAGAGATATACAATGAGTTAGTGGATAAGTATAAGGAATCACTTTTGAAAAACAAGAAAACAATTTCAAATTTGAAAAACCAAAATGATTCCTTATCTAAAACCAACTTGGAACATGAGAAGAAGGTTGTTGATTACAAGCAAAACAAAATGATTTTGAAAAGAAAAATCAAGATTTAAACAACCTTCTTTCTAAAGTTCATGATGATTAATCAAAGGAAGTTGGTGATCCCAAAGCTTCTTTGAACAAAGTTGGGAAATCTAGTTTTAAAAAGAGAACTTCTTCAAAACCCAACTATGTGAAAAGAAACTTTTTGGGATACAAACAAAGAGGCTTTCAAAGGCCCTCATATGGTAGGAAGATTAGGAGTGTTTGGGTTCCTAAGGAAATTGTCACTTCTAATGACATTAGTGCTATTGCTTCTTGGATTCCCAAGGGAACCAAGATTTTGGGAGCTAATACTCATGGACCCAAAATGATTTGGGTACCATAAATCGAGACGTAATTATTTGTTTGTAGGGGGCATTGCTACAAGGCCAAAGCTTCAAGTGCAAATTCGTGGTACCTTGATAGTGGATGCTCGAGACACATGACCGGTGAAAAAAGTCGGTTCTTGGAGCTAAAACCAAAGAGTTGGGGAGTAGTGATATTTGGTGACATCCAAAGGCCATATTGAAGGAATTGGTTCTATTGGTAATCACTCTTATATACTTATTGACAATGTGTTATATGTCAACGGTCTTAAGTGTAATCTTTTGGGCATAAGTGAACTTTGTGATAAAGGTTTCAATGTGATTTTTGATTTAAATGGCTGCAAATTATGAACATTGAAACTAATAAAATTGTGCTTATTGGTCATCGCATAGGAAACATATACATGGTGCATTTAGATGACATTCATATTTCTAATGCTTGTTTTGTTGCTAAAGATGAGCATGATTCATGGTTATGGTATAGAAAACTAAGGCATGCAAGCATGAGTGTTTTGGAAAAATTGATTTCAAATGATCTTGTAAGAGGTTTGCCAAAAATAAAGTTTTCATATGGCAAAATTTGTGATGCTTGTGCAAAAGAAAAACATAAAAAAGTTTCTTTCAAACCTATTAATGGTGTTTTTACAAGTAGAGTTTTACAATTGATCCACATGGATATTTTTGGCCCTATTATAACAATGAGTTTGGGTGGAAAATCATATGCATTTGTTTTAGTCGATGACTACTCTAGATATACTTGGGTTCTATTTTTAAGTACCAAGGATGAGGATTTAGAAAAATTTATCACATTTTCAAAAGTTAATCAAAACAATGTTGCTTGCTACATTTCTCACATTATGAGTGATCATGGAACCGAATTTTAAAATCTAGGTTTTGAAGAGTTTTTTAACTCAAATGGTATTAGCCACAATTTTTCCACTCCTCGTACACCTCAACAAAATGGTTTTGTTTAGAGGAAAAATCAAACTTTAGAAGAAATGGCTAGAACAATGCTTTGTGAAAATAATTTGCCTAAGTATTTTTGGTCTGAAGCCACTAATACGACTTGCTATACTGTAAATAGAGTAATTATTAGGCCTATTTCAAAGAAAACACCTTATGAGCTTTTCAAAAATAAAAAGCTTAACATTAGCTATTTTCATCCATATGGTTGTAAATGTTTTGTTTTAAGCAATGGAAAAGAAAATTTAGGCAAATTTGATGCTAAAAGTGATGAAGCCATTTTTCTAGGTTACTCTTTAAAATCTAAATCCTATCTTGTATTTAACAAAATAACTTTAGTAGTTGAAGAGTCTATTCATGTGGTATTCGATGATAACCTCCTTCCGAGGAAAGATTCTTGTGATGATGATGATGTAGGAAATTTTGATGTCAATGATTGTAGAGGACAATCATCAAAGGTGGATGAAGTTCTAACTAAAGAAGAAGCACAATATCCACCTCTAGAAGCCTTGAAGGACGACTCTAGAGGAAAACGAGGTGACCTACCCAAGGGAGTTTAACTATATCAAAAGTGGTGAGATTTTGGGTGATCCATCCAAAGGGGTAACCACTAGATCTTCTCTTAGAAATAATTGTAATTTTATTGCATTTATCTCATGCATTGAGCCGAAAAATATCGAAGAAGCATTAAATGATGAATATTGGATATTGGCTATGCAAGAGGAGTTAAATCAATTTGAGAGAAGTAAAGCATGAACATTAGTTTATAGGCCAAG
Source organism: Hibiscus mutabilis (assembly GCA_019671005.1). Taxonomy (NCBI): domain Eukaryota; kingdom Viridiplantae; phylum Streptophyta; class Magnoliopsida; order Malvales; family Malvaceae; genus Hibiscus; species Hibiscus mutabilis. The sequence continues at coordinate 47,314,516 of CM033721.1, read as the reverse complement.
TAATAAATCTATCATAGGAACTATATGGGTTTTTAGAAACAAACTAGATGAGAGTGGTAACATAGTGAGAAATAAGGCTAGACATGTTGCTTAAGGTTACACTATTTTGATGAAACCTATGCACTTGTAGCTAGAATGAAAGCAATTAGGATGCTTCTTGCATTTGCATGTTATCATGAATTTAAGCTTTTTCAAATGGATGTGAAAAGTGCATTTTTAAATGGTTTTATAAATGAAGAAGTGTATGTTGAACAACCACCCAGTTTTGAAGATCCAAACTACCCAAACCATGTTTCTTAACTTTCAAAAGCTTTATATGGTTTGAAATAAGCTCTTAGAGCTTGGTATGAAAGATTGGAGAATTTTTTGATTGAAAAAGTTTTTAACAAAGGAAAGGTGGATACTGTTGGGAAACGCGGGTACACCCCATGGTGCATCGAAAAAATTATCCGGCGTAATCCACCAATGATCCATGTACAAGGGACAAATTCGGGGTGATAAGGATGAAAAACATTACATGAACCAATCTGGGATTCCGCAGCGAGTATAGGAGAATCCAAATCAAATCTGAGTCATCACAACATTGTTCTGACCTCTACGCAGTCCACCCGAATAAAACAAACAAATTTTTTCTTCTTTTCTAACTGTTAGAGATTATTTTCAAAAAAGACATATTTTGGCTACTAGACCTTATGCTTTTATATAACATTCAAAAACCTAATTCTAATTAAATTTAGATTCTTTAAATATATAATATATTTAACCGAATATAATTAAATATATGGAATCTAATTCTACTTTAAATAGGTTTCTTTTAGATATATATATTAATAGTATTTTATAATTACAATAACTTATCAAATATTAACATATATATATAAACGAAATTATCCATATAACAATTTCGGTTTCTCACTAATTACATGTACAACAAGTTTGTACACAAGTTATCTAGTTGATATTTGTTCGTTTCAATCATAGGGTGTGACCCTTGTAGGTTCATGTAACGTTAGCAGTAATATCTAGAACAATTCTAACATTACAAGCAATGAGTGGCATCTAGCAATACATCATTGCTACCTAAGTTACATGAAATCGTGGTTCGATTTAACCTTATTTCCGTGATTAACTTCTTTTATGTAATTCATCATTTTGTCCTCATATCAAGATCGAACACAAGCCATGGATTAGTCACACTTATATAGTCCATCTAATGTTTCTTGATATCTTGAGTAAACTATTATAAACAAATAACTATGATATCACATATCAATTTATTTGAGCATGGCCATGCATTTTCTAGTCTCACTCAATCAAGTGGCCTATGATATTACTCTTATTATGTAGAAGGGAAAAATCCTATCTTGATCAACCATATTTCGCTACATTGATTGTGACATATCCAATATCAGTCTTTATAGTGTAGTCAGTTACGACACACGTTTAACTGTATCAAAATATGTCACTCACGATGTTGAAATAATGATGATCTCAAGTCTGAGGATCATACATGTAGTTATCACCATGAGCAACGTTGTGACTGTCACATAATAATCCAAGAAACATGCTCATAGCGGGTCAGTCCAGTATGGCGTTCCCTAACACATACTTATGTATTGATTTTGACATCTCCGTGTCAATGACGACACTTTTTGACCAATCAACTACATATTATTCTTAATACATTGTTGTTGTTCAAGCCCACAATAATTCTCGACTAAGGACATTCAAGAATAACTATATTATTCTAAGGACTTTATTATAATTTAGTTTATTTATAGATACACAGAGTAAGACTGAAATAATAATAATGGTTTCTTATTAATAAACAAGATAAAATAAATATGTCTTTTACAACCATCTCATAATTGGTCTTTGGGCATACTCTAACAACTCCCACTAGCACTAAAATCAATTACTCATGTATCTAATATCAAGAGACTTAGTGTGATGCTCATGCTTCTGTTGTGTCAGAGGCTTTGTCAGTGGATCGGTGATATTGTCATCCGTTGGTACTCTGCATATTTCTACATCTCCTCAATCAATAATTTCACGAATGAGATGGTAACAACTAAGTATGTGTTTGGATCATTGGTGAGATCTGGGTTCTTTTTGCTTGCGCGATGGCTCCGTTGTTGTCACAACGTAGATCTATAGCATTTGATATGCTAGGCACGACCCCTAGTTCAGATATGAACTTTTTGATCCAAACAGCCTCTTTTACAGCATCGCTTGCTGCAATATAGTCGGCTACTGTCGTAGAATCTGCTATTGTATCTTGCTTTGAACTTTTCCAGCTTACAACACCTTCATTAAGGCAAAACACAAAACCCGATTGCGATCGAGAATCATCCTTATCAGTTTGAAAGCTTGCGTCAATATAACCTTTTATACTTAGCTCTTCCTTACCTCCATACATAAGGAATGTATTCTTAGTTCTTCTTAAGTACTTAAGGATATTTTTTACTGCAACCCAATGACCTTCACCGGGATCTACTTGGTATTGACTTGTCATCCTTAGTGCATATGATACATATGGACGTACATAGCATGTCATACATGATAGAGCCAATGGCCGAAGCATATGGTATCTTACTCATGCGTTCTCTCTCTTGAGGCGTTGAAGGACACATTTCCTTCGAGAGCGAAATGTCATGTCTTATAGGTAAGAATCCTCTTTTAGATTCTTCCATACTGAATCTTTTTAGTACTTTGTCTATGTATGTATTTTGACTTAGACCTAGGAGTCATCTTTATCTATCTCTATAGATCTTGACTCCTAATACGTAGGTTTCTTCACCCAAGTCTTTCATAGAAAAACATTTTCCTAACCAAGTCTTCACAGACTTTAAGGTAGGCATGTCATTTCCTATTATTAGTATGTCATCCACATACAATACCAAGAATGTGACAATGCTCTCACTAGTTTTCTTGAAAACACATGGCTCATCTTCATTTTTAATAAAACCAAATTCTTTGATTGCCTCATTAAAATGAAGATGCCAACTTCGAGAAGCTTGATTCAGTCCATAAATGGATCTTTGTAGCTTGCATACCTTTTGGGCATCTTTTGGATTGACAAAACCCTCAGGTTGTGTCATGTACACATCCTCATCCAATTTTCCATTAAGGAAAGCAGTTTTGACATCCATTTTCCTGATTTCATAATCATAATATGCATCTATTGCAACTAATATCTGAATGGATTTAAACATAGCAACAGGGGAAAAAGTTTCATCATAGTTTATACCATGAATTTGATGAAATTCCTTAGCGACCAATCGCCTTTTGTATGTTTGTATATTTCCATCCATGTCGGCTTTCTTTTTAAAAACCCATTTGTACCCTATGGGCTTAATTCCTTCGGGTGGGTCAACCAAAGTCCATACTTGGTTTTCTGAAATGGAATCCATCTCGGATTTCATGGCTTTTAGCCATTTATCGAAGTCTGGGCTCTCCACTGCTTTCTGATAAGTCATAGGCTCATCTTGGTTCAAGAGAAGAACATCTCCATGAAATGTGACAAAAAATCCATATCTCTCAGGTGCATTGCGTTCTCTCATAGACCTTTGCAGTGGTTGTGTTTCAAGAATGATTGGATGTTCCTCAACTATTTGTGGAACTTGTTGTTGTTCAATCTTTGGTTCAGCGATCTGTGGTTGATTTTGAATTTCTTTAAGTTCAATATTTCTCCCACTTTATTTTTTGAAAATAAATTCTTTTTCGAAGAAGACTCTTGTTTGAACAACAAACACTTTGTTCTCAGATGGATTGAAGAAATAATATCCTTTAGTGTCTCTAGGATATCCCACAAAATTACACTTATGAGATTTAGGTTTGAGTTTTGTAGACATCTGATGTTTAACATAAACTTCGCATCCCTAAATTTTCAAAAAAGACATACTAGGACGTTTCCCAGTCCATATCTCATATGGTGTCTTTTGAACCGATTTAGACGGAACACAATTTAGTGTGAAAGCAGTTGTTTCTAACACATGTCCCCAAAAAGAAGTTGGAATATCAGCATGACTCATTATTGACCGAACCATGTCTAACAACGTTCGATTTCTCCTTTCAGAGACTCTATTGTGTTGTGGAGTACCTGGAGGTGTAAGTTGTGAGACAATCCCTCATCCTTCAAGAAGTTCATCAAACTCTAGGCTTAAGTATTCTCCTCATCGATCTGATCGAAGAGCTTTGATATTCTTTCCTAGTTGGTTTTGTACTTCATTCTTAAATCCTTGAACTTTTCAAGGGCTTCAGATTTATGAAGCATTAGGTAAACATACCCATATCTACTGAAGTCGTCAGTGAAAGTAATGAAGTACTGAAACCCTCATCTTGCTTGTGTATTCGTTTGTCCACATACATCACTATTTATTAGACCTAATAAATCACTTGCTCGCTCGTTTTTACCGTCAAACGGTGATTTGGTCATTTTCCCATTAAGCAAGGTACACATATATCAAAATGTTCAAAAACAAAAGAAACCAAAAATCCATCTTTATGAAGTTTTGATATGCATTTCTCACTTATATGACCCAAGTGACAATGCCAAAGATAAGTTTGATTAGAGTCGTTTGTTTTTGATATTTTCGTATTTATGTTATACATGGATTTATCTTGATCTAAGATATATAGGACATTTATTAATTGAGTCGTACCATAAAAAACATTATTGAGGGAAAAAGAACAACTATTATTCTTAATAATAATCTCAAAACCAATCTTTTCCAAACAAGAAATTGAAATAAAGTTTTTAGTCAAACTAGGTACGATATAACAATCCTCTAAATCTAAAGCAAGTCCACTAGGTAATGACAAAGTATATGTTCCTACAGCTAATACATCAACTCTTGCTCCATTTCCCACTCGTAGGTCCACATCTCTTTTTGCCAATTTTCTACTCCTTTTTAGTCCATGTACAGAAGTACAAATGTGAGAACCACAACTGGTATCTAATACCCAAGAAGTAGATGTTGATATATTAATATCAATAACATAAATACTTGATCCAGACTGTCCATTCTCTCTTGCCTTCTTGATGTCCTCAAGATAGACAGGGCAGTTTCTCTTCCAATGTCCAACATTGTTGCAATGGAAACATTTTCCTTCTTTTGCAACTCATCCTTTGGGTTTCAATGCAAAATTTCCTTTGTTGGGCTTTGGCTTTGCCTTGGTGGTGGGCTTTCCTTTTCTGTTATCCTTTCAGACCATCATAATAGGTTTGCAGCCAACCTTTTTCATGTTGTTCTCTGTTGTTCTTAACAGACCAAGCAACTGGGGCAACAATTTGTTAATTTCATTCATATTGAAATTAAGAACAAATTGATTAAAACTATTCGGTAACAATTGCAGGATAACATCAGTAGCCAATTCAACACTTAGAGGGAAGCCCAATTTTTCAAGGGTCTGAACATACCCTATCATTTTGAGAACATGAGTTCCCACTAGAGTTCCCTCAACCATCTTGCATCGAAACAAAGCTTTAGAGGTCTCATACCTCTCTTGACGAGCTTGCCCCTCATATAATTCCTTGAGATTTTTAACCATCTTATAGGGAACCATGTCCTCATGTTGCTTCTGAAGTTCAGGGGTCATGGTCGCAAGCATCAAGCAACCGACATCTACCATGTCACTTGAGTAGTTTTCAAAAGCTTCCAATTCATCTTTAGAGGCATCATCTGCTGGCTTTTTAGGGACAGATTCTTCGATGACTGTTAGTTTCCATTCTTGTTTGAGGACAATTTTCAAATTACGGAACCAGTCAAAGAAGTCCAAGCCGTTTAATTTATCCTTCTTAAGGATGGATCGCAATGATAATGTCTTTGAATTTGCCATAATAAATCTACAATGATAAAATATGTTTTATAAGTACCTTTTTATCATGTTTATAAAGTAATAACATTCCCACTATTAAAACCCTCAAAATCGAAAAACTTGCTAAAAGTATTTCTAGTAGGTAAGGATCCATATTTCATTTCATTCTAAGTTAGTTTTGGCTTTACTCCTAGAATTCAATTATTTAGGTAAGCAACACTTGCTAATTACATCTCATGTAATTCCTATGTTTGATGAACAACTATTTGACCAAAACAAAAGTTCATATGGTCTAATAGAAAGAACAATAATGAACAGTGCACCAGGTAGGTAACTTATGAAAAAAGAGGTGGTGTACTGGGTACGCTTAAATACCAAGTCTTTCAAAGAACCAATCCTAGACATGCACTTTCGTATTGTTTTTCAATCACCAAAGTTCTTGAAGGATCATTAGTCTTTAGGTTTTTAATCTTATTAGAACAACCTAGTTTAACCAATATTACTACCAGTGAATATCACTTGCTTATTCTTCGATTTTTAACCAAGATAGATCTAAGTATTTTCCTTTGGCAAAACCTACATAGTACCGATCGAGGTTTTAATGAGGGCTAATATTGGATGACTAATTTTAATTAAATATGGAAGGTTTTTGTTATATTAATCTCACCATTCTATTATGATATAATCAGTTACCATCATGTTTAAAAAACATACATTGTATCACATACATGTAAAGTAGTAAATATAAATGCAATGGTTATAGCCCTTAAAACTAAGGTGGCCTATCCTAAGCCAATGGGAGAACCAAAATTACTACCTTTGATCGACCCATCAGTCTGCTCCATTGGTCCATGCTTTCTCTGTAAATATTACAATTTTTCATAAACTTGTTTTACATACGAGGGAGTAAGATGAAAAGAGAATTACAATAGAATAAAGAAAGGCATGACACGCAGGCCATATTTATACAAAACCAAAGTAAATAGGCTATTGGGCTATAGGCATACATTTCAAACACCATGCATATCAGACATAACAATGACGTAGTTTATTATTAAGGTCTTATGAGATTGTCCCTATGCAAGGGTCAAGGGGCGAAGCCCGTTGTGGGGGTTTAAGGGGGTGAAGCCCCTTTACGGGGTCAAGGGGTAGATTGTTGTGTAAAAACCTCATGATTTGATAACTTTTATCAACATTATCGCATTTTTTTAGGATTTTAAAATCCATGAGGTTTTTACTTGAACAACTCTCTGTTACTTTCCCCTCACGTGATCCAATGACTAACTATTAGTCTAAAATATAATTATCACCCACGTATATTAAAACTTAACATATGAAACCCAAACAAAATTGTGACTAAATCTTTAATCACTTGGAACAATCAATTTAATTTATTTAGATTAGGCATGAATCGATCTAAAGCATGAAAATATCATATATTTGTCAAAAATCGAATAAAGCCTAATCTAATAATATGCATCACATACAAAAGCATCATCCAAGTATTTAAGTCCGAATTCGTATCGTAAAAGTGGCTCTGATACCACTGTTCAGAAACGCCGGTACACCCTATGGCGCAACAGAAAAATTATCCGGCGTAATCCACCAGTGATCCATGTAAAAGGGATGAATTAGAGGTGATAAGGATGAAAAACATTACCTCAACCAATCTGGAATTCCGCAGCGAGTATAGGAGAATCCAAATCAAATCCGAGTCGTCACAACAGTGCTCCGTCTCTACGCAGTCCACCTGAATAAAACGAACATTTTTTCTTTTCTAACTGTTAGAGATGATTTTCGAAAAAATGCATATTTTGGCTGCTAGACCTTATGCCTTTATATAGCATTTAAAAACCTATTTCTAATTAAATTGAGATTCTTTAAATATACAATAAATTTAACATAATATAATTAAATATTTAGAATCTGATTCTACTTTAATTAGGTTTCTTTTAGATATATATATATATTAATAGTATTTGATCATTACAATAACTTATCAAATATTAACATATATATAAAAACAGAATTATCCATATAACAATTTCGGTTTCTCACTAATTATGTGTACAACAAGTTTGTACACATACTATCCAGTCGATATTTGTTTGTTTCAATCATAGGGTGTGACCCTTGTACGTTCATGTAACGTTAGCAGTAATATCTAGACAATTCTAACATTACAAGCAATGAGTGGCATCTAGCAATACATCATTGCTACCTAAGTTACATGACATCGTGGTTCGATTTAACCTTATTTTCGTGATTAACTTCTTTTATGTATTTCATCCTTTTGTCCTCATATCATGATCAGACACAAGCCATGGATTAGTCACACTTGTATAGTCCATCTAATGTTTCTTGATATCTTGAGTAGACTATTATAAACAAATAACTATGATATCCTAAATAAATTTATTCGAGCACGGCAATGCATTTTCTAGTCTCACTCAATCAAGTGGCCTATGATATTACTCCTAATATGTAAGAGGTACAAATCCTATCTTGATCAACCATATTTCGCTATATGGATTGTGACATATCCAATATCAGTCTTTATAGTGTAGTCAGTTACGACACACGTTTGACCGTATCAAAATATGTCACTCACGATGTTGAAATAATGATGATATCAAGTCTAAGGATCATACATTTAGTTATCACCATGAGAAATGTTGTGACTGTCACATAATAATCTAAGAAACATGCTTATAGCGGGTCAGTCCAATATGGCATTCCCTAACACATACTTATGTATTGATTTTGACATCTCAATGTCAATGACAACACTTTTTCATCAATCAACTACATATTAGTCTTAATACATTATTGTTGTCAAAGCCCATAATAATTCTCGACTAAGGACATTCAAGAATAACTATATTATTCTAAGGACTTTATTATAATTCAGTTTATTTATAGATACACAGAATATGACTAAAATAATAATAATGGTTTCTTATTAATAAAAAAGATAAAATAAGTATGTCTTTGACAACCATCTCATAATTGGTCTTTGGGCATACTCCAACAGATACTACACTCTTCATGAAAAGTAAAGGCAAAAACATCTTAGTAGTACAAATTTATATTGATGATATTATTTGTGGTTCTACTAATGAATGGCTTTACCAAGATTTTGCTAAGTTAATGCAAGGTAAATTTGAAATGTGCATGATGGGGGAGCTCTCATTCTTCTTGGGACTCTGAATCAAACAAAGGAAGGATGACATCTTCATCAATCAAGCTAAGTACATCAAGAATATGCTCAAGAAGTTTGGCTTGGAGAATGTAAAACCACAAACCACACCAATGAGCTCTTCTACAAAGCTTGACAAAGATAAAAGAGGTAAGTGTGTTGATTTAAAGATTTATAGATCAATGTATGATCTTTACTTTATCTTACCACAAGTAGACCATATTTAATGTTTAAAGTTTACTTGTGTGCTAGATTTCAAGCTAGTCCTAGAGTATCACACCTACAAGCTGTTAAGAGAATCTTTTGATACCTTAGAGACAGACCTTGTTTAGGTTTTTGGTATGCTAGAGACCCTTCCTTTAGTTTGCATGCTTATTTAGAAGTGGATTATGGAGGTTGTAAGATAGATAAAAAAGAGTACCTCCGGTACATGTCAATTCCTAGGTAGTATGCTTATATCATGGTTGTTGTTGTGCTCAAGTCCTTTGGATGAAGCAACAACTCTTAGATTATGGAATTCATGTAGGTACCATCCCTCTAAAGTATGACAATACCAGTGTTATTTGTCTCACTAAGAATCACATCCAACATTCTAGAACCAAACACATAGAGATAAGACATCATTTTATTATAGATCATGTCTTGAAAAAATGATGTAGTTCTTGAATATGTAGACATTTTGAACCAATTAGCGGATATCTTCACCAAACCTTTAGACAAAGGGATTTTGTGGTCTCTTAGGACAGAGTTAGGGCTTACTAGCCTTTCTTGAACCTTAGAGCCTTGTTTGGTGTTTAAATTATGCTTGAATTTGGTTGATTTCCATGCTTGTGTGATTTTGCTCCTATATGCATCTATTCATGTTGCTAGGGGGAGTATGCATATGTTTTTGCCCATTCATGATGATCTCATATCATATACATGCATATCAATTCGATTAAGTTCAAATTTTTGGGTCCCTTGCAACCAAAAATGTCATTTTTGGTCAAGGGGTATCGATACGGGGTATTGCGTATCGATACGGGTATTAGGGGAAGCATTTCAGTACAGGTGAACATGTACCAATATAGATCAAGGATCGGTACGACTCAAAACTATACCGGTTCGCAGTTTTGATACACTAAACACGCATATCGGTAGGCGTGGCTGTAGAGCTTTAAATGAGTTTTTAAAGGGGGTTTTCTTAATTTAAATCAAACCCTAACATTTTTTCTCAAAAATCCTAGACGGCTTACATCTATAAAAACCCTTCAAATCCTTTGTTTTTCTCACAAATCATCAAAAATCTTTGGGGGCTTTTGGTTTTAACATCAAACCCAAGTTATCATCATCAAGCTTTGTGCAAATCATGCCTTCATTCATCCATTCTCAAGATATAAACTCTATTTTCTTTATTTTTCGATTTCTTTCATATTTATGCATTGTTTATATATCAAAATTAAAAATCTAATATGTGTATAACACTATTTTCAAAGATTTTACAAAAAATTCTTTCAAAATTGAAAATTTTTGTTCGAATATAAATTATACTCTTATATTCTCCTTTACTATTTTTCAATTTATTTTCACCAAAAATTTTCTTATACTTGTAAATGACTTTTAAACTATACAACATATATTTTTAATACCTTGATTATTGGATTGATTTATTAGATTGAATGTGATGTTTATGCATACATTGTATTTTTTGTTTGAAGTTTTTAGGATTTTATCATGGGTTATAAGAAAAGAGAAAGAAATGAGATCCTATCTAGCTCTTCCAATCCTAATCCTACCAAACCCAATCCCAAAAATAGTGGTAAAAAACCAAACTTAACCTATATTTTTCAATAATGTTTTAATGAGCCTCAATATCCTTGCGCCATGGACCGTTTTAAACAATATCAAAATTTTTAAATCTGTCGTGAGCGAGTGGTTTCTTTACCTTTTTTAACTTCCGATAAATTTCACTTTCGATGTCTTGATTTAATGAGGGAATGGAAGTTTATGCCTTTTCTAAGTATACCGGTATTCTTTATAAAATCCTTGCCATTGCTTTCTACACTAATGCCCGATGTGTTTGTAACTGTGAGAAAACCGAGGTCGTTGCTTTAGAGTCTTACCTTATGGGTCTAAAAATTTTACTTGATTCTACTAAAATAGCCGACCTTTTGGATTTGGAAGATGTGGGTTTAGATGATGAAGAGAACTTTTCTCGCCTTTATAGTGGCCCTGTTACTGTACTTGATGCTCATGAACGTTTCCTTCACTTCCTCATCACTTGGTGGTTTCGGCCATCTAGTGGTAAATGGTCTACTATTCGCCAGCTGATGAGTTTTGGCTCTATTTTTTCTGTGAGGGTAAGTGTCCTAACCTAGCCCAAATTATTTTTGTCGAGCTAGTTTTTCTTGTTCAAAACCATCATACTGCTCTTGTCACATTTTTCACCTATGGCACCGCCTTAAGTTTCATGTTCCACAAGCTAGGGATCAATTGCTCTTATGATATTGGTTCACCTCTCACCGATCCTATTGATGATCACTCTCTTCGGCGTGCAAAGTTCATCATCTACAATGAGGAATTGATTAGAATCGCGGATCTTCTTGGTGATGCTCAACCCGATCTAGTAGCGAATCCTCCGATTGTTCTGGAAGCTTCGGTTGCTTAACCTTCCCTAGATGCTATCATGGCCTATCTTGATAGGAAGTTTGCTACAATGGACACTAACTTCAACGAGATGAACGCAAGGTTTGATAATCTTGATGCTCGTTTCAATTCCTTGGATGCTCAAGTGACTTATGTCGAGTCTCGCCAAGCTTTTATGGATATGACCCTTACCGTATTCCATGGTGAATGGCGTGGTCACTCTCTTGGTGATAATGGCATGGGTGATGAAGATGAGGATGAGGACGATGAAAATGCTCCTTAGTCTCTTACATATCATACCATAGCATACCATACCATATCATATCCTATCATATTATATTAGGCTTTGAGTTTTATGAACCTATGTTATTTATTTGAATTCCTATGACTTATGTTATTTGCTTTTGGATTATTCTTTTAAGTTTTAAGTTGGATGTTATTAATGTTGCTTTGAATTCAATAATATATATGTCGTTTAATTATGCTTATAGTTATCTATTGCTTAATATCTTGCATATACTTTCCTTATTGATTTTTGATCTAACAAAAAGGGGAGAAGAATTGAGATTAAATTTTTCAAAAGTTTTTCAAAAACAAAATATATTTTAACCTTAAAAAGGGGGAGTGATTTCAAGGGATTTAAAAATTTATTTTGCTTTTGTTATATCAAAAAGGGGGAGTTTGTAAAACTAATATTTGATTTTTGATATAACAAGAAATTTCAAGGACCAATTTGTAAAGTTGGATAAATTTTTAAGTACTCAAAAAGACTCACAAAATCACAAGGATTCAAACTTCAAAATATTTCTAAGTCAAAAAACTTAAACCTTAAATATTTTGTAAGTGTTTTGTACTCAAATAGCCAAATTTGGCCTAGGCATATCGATACGCCCTTATCCGCATCGATACGGTTTTTCACTACTAAAATGTCAATTTTAATTTAATAGCTATAGAGTACCGATACGGCTACACACGTATCGGTACGCCTTTCATACCTGGTAACCAATTTGCCTTTGAGTATCACTATGACTTTATCCATATCGGTACGAGGTGTTTAGATTTTCCAAATCTTTTGCATTTAATATTCGACCATTGCCTTGTCAGTTTATTGAAATTAGATCTTTGAAAATTAGTTAATGCGTACTGATACCCTCTTAGGCGTATCAATACAATTTTCCACATACAAATTTCTCATATTCTAGTGAGAAAAATTGGTACCGATATGGACTAAATCGTACCATTATGCCTTTGTAAAATACACTCTTCGTCCCGATACGCCCTACCGCATAACGATACCCCTTTGTACAATGGATTTTTCTTCTTTTCACAGGTACCGATATGACAGCTCGTGTACCGATACACAGTGCTGCATATAGCATTTATTGCGAGAAAAATACAGCCCAATGGCTCTATTCAATATCCCAATCACTCAAACGGTTAGAAATCAATGTGAGGGTATATAAACAAGTCTCCAAAGCTAAAACAAAAACTATTGAACAAGTCTAAAGCATTCAAGCACATATCCAACAATCTTTGAGCCATTTAAAGTCAAATCTTGTAACCCACTTGAGTGAGCTTTATTGTAATCTTTCGATTCAAGTTTTTGTGTTGAGTGAACTTGGAATTGGGCAAACATATCACCTTTGAAAGGATTTTTCAGTTTGCTATATTTCTTCTTGAAAAAAAGAGAGTTTTATCAAAGCTTTGGGGTAGAAGCTTTAAGTGTATAAAGGTTTCCTCTTGAGCTTAGAAAAATGGAAGAAATTCTTAGTGAATTTGGGAAAATCCTTAGTGGGAAGCTAAGGTAGTTAGAAGGTTGACCCACTATAAATCTTTTGTGGCCAATTTTTCTATCTTTCCAATTTGCTTCCACATTTTTTAATTTGTCGATTCAACCCCTCTTGGCCCTTTCACCATTGATTGATCATCCTAACACATGAGATGTTATCCGAAGATTTGGACGAAAACATGACAAATTTAATTTTTTTTTACAACTTAACACGTACAATCATCATAAAAAGGTAAACTATGACTAGTATGTAAGGTGGAAAAGAATTCTCTACCCCTTTTCGGTACCCTTTTTTATGACCCAACATTAAAAAGTTAAATCCTAAGCTCTAACCGTAAATTTTAAATCCTAAACCCTAAACAATACACATATCCCAAATTCCCTAAACCCTAAAACTAATTTTTAATATCGGGCATAAATTGTAACACCCCTAAAAATACATATATTCATATATTTAAAACCAAAGAGGTACAAAGAAGAGATAAAAAAATTGAGATTTGCTAAAATAGGGTGTTGAACATATAGCCTATACATAGTAAACCAAAGGTTTAACCAACTGAGCTAAGACAATTCTTGGTCTCAGTCTACATCGTTGTTATGATAAGACATGTTTTAATTGTTTGACCTGATAATAAATAAAGGTCTAACTCCTTAGCTACCATATTCAACTCCCATCTCAATCTAAAAAATATCATATCTAAAATCTTAAAATTTCTTCCCAACCACCCAAAATCGTCCGGACACTGATCTCGGTCATAACTCTATCGTGGCCATCACTGCCACAGCCGGCGTGTTCACCGTCCTACCCTGAACCCAATGCTGTCAGCCACTCACTCGTTTGCACTGCTGTTCGCCATGAGAGACGGTTTGAATTCGGTGGAGACAACCCCATGATCTCTTTTGTTTTTTGTGATTTCTAGCCTTGTCTGTCGTTCGTTCATCGCACCGTCATCATCAATGAACTCTTCGCACCACGACGAGCAAAACCCATTCGACTGATAGTTGATCCATCGTCTTTTGAAGGCTTTCATCACCATCAGTGAACTTCTCGCTTTTGGTTGTCCTCCACTGTTCCAAGGTTGTGGTATGTTTGGTAAGCTTTTTAAATTTGAAATGATTGAGTTATTTTGTGTTTTCGCCCTTTTCTGATGAGTTTCCAACCGTTTGGAGCCGCGCGTGGTGATCACACATCGTCTGTTATGGACTGATTTGGCTTTGAATTGAGCCGGTTTGGCTCAACTCTGTCTGCCAAACGCAAGAACTAGCTTGCATTATAGTTTGGACCTGCCTGTTAGGGCCCAATGACCTTTAGCCCAATCATGGATAACCCGACCTGACTAACCCGAACCGTCTGACCCCATCTAAACTTATTCGACTCGAGTCTGAACTATCTTGCCTGACCCGTTGATCAAGTTAATCCAATCAAGTTAACACGTTGACTGAGTCAACCCATCCAAGTCAACTGAGAAAGTCAACTCGGTTGACCATAGACCGCTGACATCAACGTTGACTTTGACTAAAAAGTTAAATTTTTCAAAAACCCCTATTTTACGTTTTTGACACCATGAGTCCAATTTTGAAGTCCGTTTTGGAAAATTCTAACCCAAAAGCCTCTGAAACTAATGTTGAACTTGAACTTGCATATGTATTTAATTATTTAGTTAAGAGCAATGTGAATAAATACTAAATTTGGAATTTGTGTAATTGAATTCGGCGAAAAGAACCCCTCGATCTCTTCTATTTTCCATGATTTCTAGCCTCGTCTGTCGTTCGTTCTTCGGCACCGTCACCATCATTGAACTCCTCGCACCACGGCTAGAAAAACCTAGTCAACCAGTAGTCGATCCATCTTTGTTTGAAGGCCACCGGATTTCAAGAAACCCTTTTGGTTTTCTCGCTTTTGGTTGTCCTCTACCGTTCCAAGGCCGTGGTAAGTTCAGTAAGCTTTTTAAGTTTGAAATGGTTGAGTTATTTTGTGTTTTCAACTTTTTTTGGTGAGCTTTTGAACGTTTTGAGTCGCGTGTGGTGATCACGCGCCGTTAGGGGAGATGTCCGGCCGTTGTGTCTGTTTCCCCGATCTAGACCAGTCCGACCAGTTTGGCTCTAAACAGAGTCGGTTAGGCTCAACTTGGTTTGTCAAACCCAAGAATTATCCTGCATAATAGTTTGGGCCTGCCTGTTAAGGCCCAATAGCCTTTAGCCCAATCATGGATAACCCGACCTAATTTGAATTGATCCGACCTGAGTTTGAATTATCTAGCTTGACCCATTAATCGAGTTAACTCGTTGACTGAGTCAACCTATCTGAGTCAACCTGGTTGACCGCTGATGTTAGCATTGAGTTTGACTAAAAAGTCAAATTTTCTAAAAACCCCTATTTTACGTTTTTTGATGCCCTGAGTCTGATTTTGAACTTGTTTTGAAAATTCTAACCCAAAAGCCTCTGAATCTGACCTTGAACCTAAACTTGTAAATGTATTTAATTATTCAGTTAAGAGCAAAGTGAATAAAGACTAAATTTGGAATTTCTGTAATTGAATCCAGCAAAAACAACCCTTTGATCTCTTTTATTTTTTACGATTTCCTGCCACATCCACCATTCGTTCGTTGCACCGTCACCATCGGTGAACTCCTCACACCGCGACGAGCAAAACCCAATTGATCGATAATCGATCCATCATTGTTTGAAGGTTGTCGAAGTTTGAGAAAACCATTTGGTTTTTACGCTTTTTGCTATCCTCCGCCATTCCAAGGTCGTGGTAAGTTCGGTAAGCTTTTTAAGTTTGAAATGGATGAGTTATTTTGTGTTTTCAGCTTTTTTCGATAAGTTTCCGACTACTTTGAGTCGCGCATGGTGATCAGGCACCGTCAGGGGAGATGTTCGGTCGCCGTGTCTGCTGCCCTAATTTGGACCGGTACGATCAGTTATAGACCGATTCAGCCTTGAACTGGGTTGGTTTGGCTCCACTCAATCTGCCAAACCCAAAAATGGCTTGTATTATAGTTTGGGCCTGCCTGCTAAGAAGCAATGGTCTTTAGCCCAATCATGGATAACCTGACCCGACTGACCCAAACCCGCTTAACCCGATCTGAACCTATCTGACCAAAGTCTGAACTGTCTAGCTTGACCTGTTGATCTAGTTAAGTCGTTGACTGAGTCAACCTGTCTGGGTCAACTCAGTGAATCAACCCGATTCACCATTTACCGCTAACGTTAGTGTTGACTTTAACTAAAAAGTCAAATTCTCTGAAAACCTATATTTTATATTTTTTGATGCCCTGAGTCTGATTTTGAAGTCTGTTTTGGAAAATTCTAACCCAAAAGCCTCTAAATCTGACCCTGAACCTAAACTTGTATATGTATTTAATTATTCAATTAAGAGCAATGTGAATAAAGACTAAATTTGGAATTTTTATAATTGAATCAGGTGGAAACAACCCATTGATCTCTTTTGTTTTCTATGGTTTCCAACCTCATCAGACGTTCGGTCATTGCACCGTTACCATCAGTGAACTCCTCGCACCGAGGCAAAAAAACCCAATCAATTGATAGTCGATCCATCATTGTTTGAAGGTCGCGGGAGTTCGAGAAAACCTTTTGGTTTTCTCGCTTTTGGCTATCCTCCACTGTCCCAAGGCCATGGTAAGTTCAGTAAGCTTTTTAAGTTTGAAATGATTGAGTTCTTCTATATTTTTGGCCTTTTTCGGTGAGTTTTCGATGCATGGTGATCACGTACCGGCAGGGGAGATGTTCGACCGACGTGTTTGTTGCCCCGGTCTAGACTGGTTTTCTCGGTTATAGACCAGTTCAGCCTTGAACTGAGTCGGTTTTGCTCAACTCGGTTTGCCAAACCCAAGAACTAGCATGCATTATAGTTTGGGCCTGCCTGCTCAGGCCCAATAGCCTTTAGCCCAAACATGGATAATCAGACCCACCTGACCCGACCTGAACCCATCCGACCTGAATTTGAACTGTCTGGCTCAACCCGTTGATCGAATTAACTCATTGATTGAGTCAACCTAGTTGACTATTGACATCAGTATTGACTTTGACTAAAAAGATAAATTTTCTAAAAATCCATATTTTACATTTTTTGATGCCCTAAGTACGATTTTGGCTCAACTCAGTCTGCCAAACCCAAGAACTGGCCTACATTATAATTTGGGCATGCTTGTTAAGGCCGAATGGCCTTTAGCCCAATCATCGATAACCCGACCAAATTGAACCAAACCTATCGACCAAATTGAACCATCCGAAACCTATCCGACGTTAACTCATTGAGTCAATCCAAATCGATTAACAACTTCAACTCCAAGTCAACTCTGTGAGTCAACCCGGATGACCGTTGATCATTGACGTTAGTGTTGACTTTGACTAAAAAGTTAAATTTTTCAAAAACCTTTAATTTATGTTTTTCAACACCCTGAGTCCAACTTTGAAGTTCGTTTCGGAAAAATCTAACCCAAAAGCCTTTGAGTATGACCTTGAACCTGAACGTGTATATGTATTTAGATATTCAGTTAAGAGCATTGTGAATAAAGACTAAATTTGGAATTTGTGTAATTGAATCCAGCAGAAACAACCCCACAATATCTTCTATTTTCCATGATATGTCTGGCCACTATGTTCTTTGCCTAATCTGGACCGGTCTGACCGGTTATACACCAGTTTGGCCTTGAACTGAGTCAACCCAGTTGACCATTGATAGCTGACGTCAACATTGGCATTGACTAAAAAGTCAAAATTTCCAAAACCCTTATTTACGTTTTTTGACGCGCTTAGTCCGATTTTGAAGTCCATTTTAGAAAATTCTAACCCAAAAGCCTCCGAATCTAACCTTGAACCTAAACTTGTATATGTATTTAATTATTTAGTTAAGAGAAATATGAATAAAGACTAAATTTGGAATTTGTGCAATTGAATCAGGCGGGAACAACACCTCGATCTCTTCTATTTTCCGCAATTTCTAGCCCCGTTTGCCAATTGTTCATAGCACCGTCACAACCAGTGAAGTCCTCGCACCGCTGCGAGCAAAGCCTAGTCTATCGATAATCGATCCATCTTTGTTTGAAGGCCGCTAGAGTTCGAGAAAACCTTTCAATTTTCTCGCTTTTGGTTGTCCTACGCCATTCCAAGGTCGTACTAAGTTTGGTAAGCTTTTTAAATTTGAAATGGTTGAGTTATTTTGTGTTTCCGCCCTTTTCTAGTGTGTTTCCAATAGTTTTGAGCCGCGCGTGGTGAACACGCATCGTTAGGGTAGATGGCCGACAGCTGTGTGCCCTGATCTAGACTGGTCCGACCAGTTGTGGACCGACTCTATCTTGAACTGAGCCCGTTGGGCTCAACTTGGTCTGCCAAACCCAAGAATTGGCCTACATTATAGTTTGGGCATGTCTGTTAATGCCCAATGGCCATTAGCCCAATATAATGGATAACCTGACCCGAACTCACTTCACCCGATCTAAACCTATCCAACCTGAGTATGAACTTTCTGGCCTGACACGTTGATCGAGTTAACTTGTTGACTAAGTCAAACCATCCGAGTCAACACAGTGAGTTAACCTGATTGATCGTTGACCGCTGATGTCATCGTTGACTTTAACTAAAAAGTCAAATTTTCCAAAAACCCTATTTTACATTTTTTGAAGACCTAAGTCCATTTTGAAGTTCGTTTCAGAAAATTCTAACCCAAATGCCTCTGAATCTGACCTTGAACCTGAACTTGTATATGTGTTTAATTATTTTGTTAGGAGCAATGTGAATAAAGAATGAATTTGGAATTTGTGTAATTGAATGTATTCACGGTTCTTTGTATCTGAGATGTTGAGGGACGTTGAATTCAGGTTCGAGAGTGATCGAATAGAGTATCATGGATCGACTGATATAGCTCAAAATTGAGGTAATACTTTACTATCTGTTGTATGCTTCGTGGAACTCGTTGGTAATTGCTTAATGCACAAATAAAAATGATTGGTTATATGATTACCGTTGATTATTTTTAAAGTTGTTCTGTTTACGATAAAAGGATAATAAATTGGATAAGACCCGAGTGACTCGAATTAGAAATTTGATTATCAGTAAGAATTTTGAAACTTAGTGAAAATTTGATAAAGCAATATACCTCGAAACCTTCAATTTGGATTAATGCCTAAAATACTTGGATGAGAAATGATGAAAATACCCTTGAGGTGTAAAAAGGACCTGAATACCCCTGGAAGTGTAAATGATCTAGAAATTCATATATGACTTGAAATAATCTTTGTTTCAACTCGTTAAATTTTCGATCAATTTGGAAAACTCAAAAATCAGGTTTCTAACCTTTGAGATTGTGAAATGCCTAGTTTTCCTTAATTTCTAAATTAACGTATGAAAACCTTTCCTTTGGAAATGCTCTAAATTAATATCTAAAGACCAACTTACCGAAAGTACACTTTATGACCGAATTGATTGAAATGATTAAAATATTCATAGGTTCTAAAATGTTTGAAAGTACTATTAAGCACCGAAACAATTGTAACACACTCGCGCACTAAATTAACTGTAATACACCATTGACTTGGAATAAGTATTACCTTTGTTAAACCCTGGAATTGCCAATATAGCTTAAATGATTGAAATGCCCCTAAAGGTTATGAAGCATAAATTATGTGCGTTAATCATTCATGATATTAATACAATATTGGAAGAATTTCGTATGGAATATATGTTCAACTACTCTATGGTAAGTCATGTGATGAATTACGAAGGTGATCATTCAGCTATACAATGCAGTCGGTTCTAAAGAATAAATACCCGTGAGGTGTTCATGTTTAAATACTTGGCGGGTGTCGTATTGTTAGGATCTGTTTAGTTGGAATGAACTTGAAAGATTTCCAAGTCGTCAGAAATCTTGAATATTACAAACCACTATTTTATTATTATTGGGTTGAATTATGAAAATACCCTTGGAAGTCAAATGACCAAATTGCCCTTGTTGGCCAAAATGATCGGACCATTCCTAATATATTTGATATCCTGAATGATCTTAATATATCAATTCCTGAATGCCTGGTTGGAGACATTGGTTACCAAGCCCCTTTTAATAGGGACCTCGTTTCTAAACTCAGTTCAAAATTGTCAGAAGTTTAGCGTTTCCCTTTTCTTGTAAATATCGAGTATCTCCAAGAAATAAATTGTTCCATCTTGTGTGTTCCAAGTGCACATAAATATTCTCTCCATTTTGAATTGAAGACTGTCTCTCTAATCTAAATCATGACTTCTATCTGTCTGAAATAAACTATTGTATCTTATCTGAAAAACATGTTTTTTGTTATTGTTTCACTGAAAACAATTGTTTACTTTATATTTATTGTTACTCCTAATTACTACTAATTGTTGTTATTACTGCCTAGACTATTTTACTGGGGTACTTGGGATATGTTATGAAGTCTCTATAGGTTCAACCCTGATCTGGTTGGTGATTCCTATTATATCAGGTTCCTATGCTTCAGCTAGGGTGATTCCTACTGTACCAGGTCCTTATGCTTCGAATAGCAGTGATTCCCACTGGACCTAAGGTATCCCCTAAGGATGGCACCTACGCCCAATGAGCTTGGGTTAATGCCTTTATAGATGCAGTTCTGGGGAACTGCATACTGAAGTTTGGTTGGAGGGTAGATAAGATTTTAAAATGAACCTTACTACTACTTGAATTATGTGTTCGTGAAATAAAATGTTTACTGCATTGTTACATTATATGTATTAACTTAGCATTGTTGGAACACAATAAACTCCCTAGTTTAACTTAACCCATCACTCTTTTGATTCTCCAGTTTATAGGCTTCTCGCCTAATACTCGGTGATCAAATAAAGAACAACCCTATTACCTTCAGATATAACGTTTATTTGAAATAATGAATAGTAATTAGAACTTGTTGTTATCCAGAACAGCGTGACATTTTTATGCTCTGTCAGATACCTGCTTGTGCCTTTAGCATCTCTTGGTAGTTTTGTATTACTGACCTTTTCCAAGCTCATGTTGTTTTTACCTCGCAAGTTAAAAGGTTAAACATGGTGCAGTTATTGACATTAACATAGGAGTTCATTCAGCCAGCTTGTGGAGTATGGTACTTGACTACTTGTGTAATTAGGGGGCATGTATGTCACATTTTTGTTTTATATTTGAGTTTGAAACTCGATTGTATAACATGTATTATGAACTTTGCTTTATTGTTGAATGATTTCTGAACTGATATTTTAATTCAGAACATGTTTTATGATTTTAAATGATTTGAAAATTGGTTTTATCTTAAATTTTTAATGTGGGTCGCTCCGGTGATCCAAATATAACACCTCAGATTGGATCGGGATACTCGTACTGGTCTGGGTGTTACATAAATATGGGTAAACAGGGGCACCAAAAAGGGTAGATGATTTCTGTTCTATATAAGGTAAGTAACAAAATGGAAAATCATTCAAGTAAGTTGAACTAATTAATTTTACAAATCAATGATCACATGCAGCAGGTGTTATCATAATCAAAACATTTGAACTCAATTACATGCAATTCAAAAATAAACATCAATTTTTTATATTTTAACAAAAAAATGTCGACACTTGATATCAATACCCTAAATTTGGTATCAAACCAACCTAATGTATTGATACCAACCCAATGTATTGGTATAAATTTTTTTGGTATAATAGTATTTTAGGTCCATTTTAGTTTGAATACTAGTTAAATAAGGCATTTACCCCTTCCTAACTTTAGATTTAAAGGTTCAATAGACTCTTTCCCCTCCTAACGTTTGAACCTAGCTCTGTCCTTGGATATCATTTGGATATCAGTATGCCGAGAAAATGAAATGCAAACAGCAACAAAAAGTTGGCATTTAGTGCATTATTTTGCCTTTGAAAGATGATAAAATTTAAGATTATAATATTTAAAAATGTCGTCCCTTTAACTATAGAGAAAGCAATGGAAGGGTTGATATGGTTTTAAGTTTATTACATTTGAGATCCCGTTGAGTGGTCCTAGTGGTAAAGAATGATGTATTTCATCCAAGTGATCTGGGTTCGATCACCATGTGTGCATGATGTGTGTGTGTTATTAAAGGTCTAAGAAAATTGAACAGATACTTGTTGGATTAAAATCCACAATTGTGGGCACATATGTAAAATGTATGATGCTATTATAAAGTATGACACAAAATCAAGTGACCAATTATGTTAGATGTGTCATAGGTATTAAAGTGTTATGGAAATAAAAGTGTAGATACCGCAAAATATATTTATAATTCAATGAGAGGCAAAGTGATAAATATTTAAATCAACTATATAAAGAGGTAGTTGTCCCCAAGAAATATGTTAACTTGTATTACTCTTGTCCCCGTCAGAGAGTTTTTATGGCAAGGGCTAACCTATCTTCTTGGAAGATCACAACCACCTTTTAGGCGTGTAATACCCTAATTTTGTTCGGGTCCTATATATATCTATAAATAAAACCATAAGAATACATAAATATAAATAACAATCCCTTGAAAAATAAGTATCAGTCCATAAAAGGTCCAAAATACAAAAAGTGTCCATTTACAAAAACCAAACCCAATTGCATATTCAAGGCCCAAAATCCAGCTGGTTATAATTTATTTTCGGATAATCACAACCCAACAAATACAAATATGATCCTAAACCCAGTTTACCCGCCCAAATCTGCCACGTTGCAACTCCTCATTAGCTGAAACCAAGAGCCACAGATTGTGGTCTTTATCCCATTAGATGGCACCAGCTGGCATGACATCATGGTAGTGACATTGCCATGATGTTAGGATCCGCTATCGGGTATAAATAACTGAAGAGAGAGAAAATGCAATTAATGAGGCTATAATTGTGCACTTATTATGACAGAGAGGGAAAAGGGGTATCAGAGGGTTACCTGTCTATTCGAAAGGTCATCGGGAAGGGGAGAGGTCGCCCGAGACGACAACCGGAGCACTGTTCCGACATCAGAATTTCTGCTGGAGTATTAGAAGGTAACTTCTAATCTCTTCTTTTATTTCCTGCAATAAAACGGGAGAAAATGACAGATCCAAACCCTAAATCCAAGGAAAATAAACTAAAACTTAGATCTAAGAAAACACAATAGCAAAACCTAGATATAAAGTCAGAAAGCCTAAAATCTAATCTAAAACAAGAAATAAAGTTGAATCAGGAAAAGAGAAAGGTTACAAGTACTTATCTTAGTTCTGTGAGTGACCGAAGAGTGAGGAAGAGTAACCAGAGTGATAAGAAGTTGTGGTAGAGTTGAAAATGAGTGAGTTCGGGGTTCGGTTAGGTAGATTTAGGCGGGGAAGATGTAACTTTCTGCTGAAACGGGCTTTAGAATAAGGTTTAGGTTGAAAAATTAAGGCTATCGGTGTTTTTAGGGTTTTGGTCAAGGCGGCGAACGGTGGCTATATATCACCTTGCGGCGGTGAGCACTCATTGGAGTTGAACCAGATGGTGGCCGGGGGGTAAGGTTTAATCAGAAGGGATGACCGGAGTTGAGGCACGGCGATCGGTATTTATCTATGGCGACCGGCGAACGATCGTGAGTGATCGGAGAGGGGACAGTTTGGATCTAATGGTGGTTTGTGCAGTGGTTTAGTGCCAGAGTTCTTGATGTTCATCCAATTTTGGATGAACACATATGAATATTCAAAGAAAAGTGGGTTTTTGATCTGTTTATGGGGTTGTTTCTGGGTTTTGGGTGTTTAAGACAAGAGGTTTTTTGGGTGTTATAAAGGATGAAAATCCAAAAAATAGGGAAAAAAGAAAAACGAACGGCTGAGAGGGTCCTTATATAGGCCGAGGTTCGGGCTTCAGGGCCCGCGAACCCCAATAATGGCTCGCGCCCTACTTTCGCGGGCTTTATACCGCAAACCTCCAGTTTCACAATTCATTCAATTTGGTCTTAATTCTTTGTAATTTGGCACCTTTTCTTTAATAACAGTTCAATTTGGTCCCTAATACTTTGTAATTTGATCTTATAGTTTATAATTCAGCTCAATTTAACCCTTATTTCCTATGTTAATTTATTACTATGCTTTGTTTAATTTATATTATATGCTTGCATTTGATTTAAAATATGCATATAGTGTATTTGTTAAGGTGACTTAAAACATGGATCTTAGAATTAATTAGAGCTTGACACTTAGGATCTTTACTTAAATTGATTAAGAGAGATAACCTTAGAAAGTAAATGAATATCAAATAAAAACTTTGAAGTTCTAATTTGGTTAGTGTCTCGTTGTAATGAGATGTTAATCAAGGGAGTTTTTTAGTTGAATATTTGATGTCTCATTTTAACTTAGAATTTGAAATTACACTTAGTTATTTAATTTTAAAGTTAAATTAGGGTTAGGGTTAAATAATTAGAATCATTAATTATTAGGAATATTATCAAATTAGGGTTTAATATGGATAATGCCCAATTATTTGGGTGTTGTCACATAAACCCTAAATTTTGTAATATTCATAGATTCATTAATTAATTAAAATTAATTAGAGCCTTAATTAGATTTGAACTTAAAATTAATAAGAAAATAATTTGTCATGCAAACCTTTTATGTTGAGGTATACTTTTTGAGTATGGAATGAAATGCCCTAAAGTAACTGGGTGTCTCTAATTCCATACTCGATAAAATATATTTTCTTATAAAAGGATATCCTTATTTAGAATTTTAATTCAAATAATAATTATGGTTAAATTAAACTCAAATTGTTACTCGAAATGCCAAAATGCCATGTAAAATTAAAAAGGTACCAATAACGGGCGTTCGTGGTGGTGCTAATCCTTCCCCACATGTAACCAACTCTCGAACCCATTTTTTAAAAGAAATGAATCTCTGGTTTGTTTTTTAGTGTCTGGTCTACCTCGAAGTGATCGGTGGCAAGTCCAAATGATTTTCAGAAAAATCGAATTTTAAAAGGCGCTAATTTTCAAAATCCTAATCGTCGGGCTATTTTCCACACTTCAGTTTTAAAATGGTTGCGACAGATTGGGGACACCGTTGGGGAACCAGTTTTTAAAATAAAATCGAGAGTCATGCCTAATTAATTTTCTGTGGCATTTTGGCATTTAAAATAGTAATTTGAATTTAATTTTTCCGCAAATTATTGGATGAATTATCAGAAAGATTAGGGATAGTTTTGTGTATGATATGAACTGGCATTCATGTATAAGCTCTCGACCCGAGCTCTTCACCCTTAAGTGGGAGAAACACATTATCTGACGTGATGCTCTCCAGCTCCGAGTTTGGATTTTTGTCTTCTTCCGGCATTACTAACCTTGTGCATCGTGGGTCTCACGCCTCCGTTACAAGGGAACTATGCTACGGAATCGATGTCTTGCTGTCAAAGTAGATAGTAACGATAGTTCGGAACCCAAAGTCTGGAACAAACACCACATGCTATTTTAGAAGCCTACCCCGCTAGAGCCAGACATGGACCTAAGACAGGTTCTACCGATTTAAATATTCTTCACTGGTTATTTTCTCTGGTAATATTAAATGTCTGTTTTGTGTTAATATTTTTATTAATTTGTTTTCAATATTAATTCACTATACTGACACAAGTTTTTTGTTTTGTTTTGTTTTTGTCTTTCTAATTAAATCGCATCATGCTGCATTATTTGACATCGGTCTAGGAGTTAGTTTAAGCAAGAAGTGTTTAATATGGCAGAAGGGTCCCAAGAAATTAGGAGAAGATAATACTGCAGTTTGGGCATTGTCAGAACAGATTCAACACGAGAAAGGTGATAGTTTGTGCAACGGTGATGTTTCAGTAATGAAAAATAGGGTAAGGATAAACACCAATCAAAATGCTTGTTTGCCAGAAGTTAGGGAAATATGGGAACATTGGGATAAGCAAATGAAAGAGTCGTTTCAGAAAGAGTTCGAGGATATCACCTTGTTGTTATATACTCCGATAGATCAGGGTCTTCTCAGAGCAATGGCCCAATTCTGGAATCCATCTTATAATTGCTTTACCTTTGGACAAGTAGATTTGACACTGACGCTTTAAGAGTATGGGCCTTACTAGATTGCCCCAGGGTTAAGAGCAACATTGTTTATACAAGGCCAAGCAATAATTCGGGATTTATAAAGAAATTAGGAATAATCACTGGGAAAACTAAAGAATGGTTGGAAAGGAGGATAGCCAATAGTAACAGCACTGATCAGAATAATGACAAACTGCGTCTGAATTAGAGGGTTTTGAAAGAATTAATTCTGACATGAGATGAGTCCGGTAGGATGCGAAGTTTATATGCTTTGTGCATATATGGTTTAGTATTGTTCCCCAGAAATCCTGAGCACATAGATCCATCTATAGTGGGATTGTTTGAAAGGCTAGTGAAGGGGGTGAATCCAGTGCCAGCTATCCTAACTGAAACATACAGACCATTGACTGCATGTAAGAAATCTGGAGAAGGAAAATTTTGAGGTTGCGCGCAACTACTGGAGATATGGTTTCGAGGACACAAATGGGACATGCCATACAGAGCGCTCAGGTATCTCACCACTTATTCACCAATAGAAGAACATTTGGCTAGTTGCCCGATAGAGAAAAAGAGCGAAGAACAGTGGAAATAGCACTTTAAGGAAATGAAGGATGCTGATATCATTTGGAAGGCACCATGGTTGGGTAAGGGAACATCTTTCTTATATCCGCACAAAATCAATGACTACAAAGTGAAGGTAACTCAAACTGTGAGGTTGTGGCAAGAACCAAGAAGAGTACAACCTTATCAGGGGTTAGAGGTAATGCTGAGGTACAAAGAATGGAGAGCTCAAGGGGTAAATGATAATTTGCCTCGAAAGGGACAGAAAGACATAGGATCATCTACTTTGTTTGATAAGACTGCACCATCGGCACTGGAAAAATTACGACATGACTGTGAGTTGGATTTAAAGAAATCTTTCAAGATGGATTAATCGAGGCAAATTTTGAAGGAGATGATCCTATGAAAAGAAGTCTAAGGAGCTGAAGGAATCCGACAACAAATCAAAGAAGAAGATAGAAGAGAAACAAGCATGAAATTTTGAATTAATGACTCAGGTATCACAATTAGAGCAGATGATCATAAAATACCATAATGATGACAAGATCAAGATGGAGCAAGAAAATGAGGGAGCACATAAGAAGATATCAGAGTTAGAGAATGCGGTGCAAGGCTTGAAGGAGAAGCTCGCAGCTTACGAGGGAGCACTATACCAAGAAAGTGGAGTGTGGAAGGATAAATATGAAGTGGCACAGAGCATCGTCTATTGCCAAAATGATGAGCTGGTAAACTTCAAGAGACATGTATGGGGTGTTGCTTCATATGTGCAGATATTGTCGAGACAAGCAACGAGTCTGCTGGAGCAAGAGGATATCGAGTTGGAACATGGAGAAGTTATTACCCGTCTGTTTCACGAATTAGTCAATCTAGGAGTTAGGGCTAGTAATTTTTTGTAAAAGAAATTATTTTTTCTTGTATTTGAACCTTTCGATTAATGAATGTTTCTTAAAAACTAGTTCCTGGATCCGATGTCTATTGCATTCATGCATCCATTAATTTAAATATGGAATTACATTTTGCAAATTTTTTAACACAAATAGGTTATGTGACAGATTGATTTACAACCACAACCATTCCGCATTCGTACGAAACTCGTCTGCGCTCAAAGTTAATGGCTGTAGAGGATAGGCTTACAAGTTTGGAAAATGATCGCATGGAAACACAAAACCGTTTCGATAGGATTGAACAATCTATGAAGGACCATTTTGCTCAAGCTTAGAGAGAGATAATCAATCAGCTCACTGCTCTGTTGGGGTCAAAGGAATCTGAGAAAGCTAAAATGCACGAGGTTGCTTCTAATGACGAGAATGATCATGCTAAAATAATATCTCACATTACGGTGCAGCCAGAGGGACCTCCTCCTACGAAGAATGTCCAAATTAATCTGACAAAAGCTACACCCGATCAACCAATACACGTTGGGGCTAATTTTGGAAGCGGAGAGGAAGTTCCTGACCTAAACACTCTGAATGAGATAGAAAAGATCCGTGCAGAGATTGAAAAGAAGTAAGAGGAACACTGCAAAGCTTTAGAGGATCATTTGTTGGAAATGCAACAGTTAAATGAGATAGGACCGGGTGCAGTGGAAATGAGCTTAGTGTCTAATCTGATTCTTCCTCCAAAGTTCAAGGTGACTAATTTCGAGAAGTACGATGGGACCACCTATCCGAGGGCTCATCTTACAATGTACTATCAGAAAATGGCTATACATTTGAAAGATTAGAAGTTGCTGATACATTGTTTCTAGGATAGTTTAATCGGTTCAGCAGCACGATGGTATACACAGTTGAGTTGCGCGAATATTCGGTCATGGAATGATCTTTATGGGGCCTTTGCTGAGCACTATAAACATGTGATGGAGATGGTCCCCAATCGTGTTATGTTGTCAGGATTGGAACTGAAGAGTAATGAGACACTCCGACAGTATGCCCATAGATGGAGGGACATTGCAGTGCAAGTGCAACCTCTATTGCTGGAGAGTGGGGTTACTCATATGTTTGTGCAGACATTAAGAGTTCCATTGTTTGATAGATTGATCAACAATGCTACTCAAAATTTTGTTGATATAGTGATGATACGAGAGCTAATTGAAGCAGCTATTAAAAGTGGCAGTATTGAGAATGAGGAGAGCTCCCGTAGGAACTTCAAAAGAAAAGATAGCGAGGTAAACAACACCAGTGCATACGAGGCCCCAAAGAATGTAACTATCGCTTCACTCGATTCTACATCAGGAGGTTCCCAAAACTCAAATAAGAAAGATTCTCGCAGCCCCAAGAATGATAGGATCAGCTTTACACCAATACCAATGTCATATGCTGAGTTGTACCCACAGTTATATGAAGCGGACCTGTTAAGGCCATATCATTTAACCCCTATGCAGCCTCGTTATCCCTCATGGTATAAACCTAATGCCCATTGTGAATTCCATGCTGAAATACCGGGGCATACAATTGAGCATGTACGGCATTCAAAAAGGTGGTTCAGAATATGATCAACAATGGCATTTTAAATTTGATGAGCCTAGTGTTACAGCAAATCCATTACTGAATCATGGTGGGCGAGGGGTGAATGTTATCGAGGAAGAAGATGAAGCAAAAAGACTAAAAAAATGTATCAGAAATTAGATCTCTGTTAAAGTGGGTATTCGAACAATTATACAATGCCGAGATGATTGAAATAAGCATGAGCATTGAGAAAGAAGTGCAGTCTTATGTATATTGTGAATATCATCAAGAACACGACCATGAAATTCAACATTGCTTAGAGTTTATAAGTTTGATGCAAAAGATGATGGACAACAAAGAATTAGAGTTTTTTATAAGACCGGGGAGAGGAAAGAAGTGGATGTATGTGCCTCTAAGTCTTCTGAAATCAAATACGGAATCCATAAGCCCTTGGTTGTTTCTGTTAGGCCCAAGGCCGGAAGCCTGTCTGGTGTAAAACCAGCAGTGACTCCCAAAATTGTAATTACATCTCACACGCCGTTTAATTTCAAAAGCACTCATAAAGTTCCATGAACTATGTGGCAAATATAGCTACACCGGAAGAAGCCAAAATAGCAGAGGAAATGAAATCGCCAGTTGAGATGAACTCAGTACCAGAAGAGAAGAAAGAAGAGCATCCTAGTACAGAAACAATAAATGAAGTGGGACACTTTACCCGTAGTGGTAGATGATATTCTCCTGAGACATCAAAAGAAGCATTGAAGATAAAAGAGAAGGTCGTGGTAGCCCCTGAGAAAACTTTTGGGGAAGAATCCGCCCCTAAAATAAATGAGCCAGTAACTGAGGAACAGGCTCAAGAGTTTTTGAAATTTTTGAGACATAGTGAATATAGCATTGTCAAGTAGTTGAAGAAACAACAAGCTAGGATTTCTATCTTGGAGCTGCTGCTAAATTCTGAAGGGCACGAAAATGCCTTAATGAAGGTCTCAATCAGACGTTTGTGGCAAATGACATATCTGTGCACAAGCTAGACAGGATAGTAAATCATATTACTACTGACAATTACATAACATTCATTGATGATGAAATATCCGAGGGAGGAATGGGATCCGTGAAAGCCTTAAACATCACCACACATTGCAAGGGCTATGTCCTGCTAGGGGTATTAATTGACAATGGGTCGGCACTGAATGTCTTACCGACTGTTACCCTGCAAAGGCTGTCAGTCGAAGATTTACATATCAAAACATATAATAATACTGTAAGAGCTTTTGATTGTACAACAAGGGATGTCCTCGAAAAGATTGGGGTACCTCTACTTATTGGGCCCACAATTTATAACATAGAGTTAGTGGTAATGGATATCAAGCTGACATAAAATTGTTTGCTTGGAAGGCCCTAGATCTATTCCGCAGGGGCAGTACCGTCCTCCCTACACCAGAAGTTCAAATTTGTGATAGAAGGGAAATTAGTCAATATGGGAGCTGAAGAGGACATTATTGCTTCAGTGTCTACTGACATGCCGTATATTGAGATGAATGAGAAAGCCATGGAATGCTCGTTCAGAGCTTTGGGGTTCATTAACGCAACATTCATAGTTGAAGGGAAGCCAATATCGTGACCCCAAATTGTCGAATTGTACCAAGATGACCATCCGAGAGACGCTTGGTAGGGGAGCGAGAACTGGAGAAGGACTTGGCAGACGACTTCAGGGATGTTTGTGGCAAAAGCCGGTGATAATGAAGAAAGACCATTTTGGTATTGGATTTAAGCCCAACCTTAAACAAAGACAAAAAGACTTGAAGAAAAGAGGAGGTCAAAGGAGAGCTCGACTCTTGGAAGGAGAAACATTCTTTGAGCCAATGATCTTCTCAAACTTAAGAAATATTTTTAAATCCTGAGGGTTTGAAAATGTGGAAGAACAACTTGAAGAGGTCAATCAGGAAATTGCTAGGCTGTACGAGGAAGAAATTTTTGGCAATGAACTGGAAGGGCTTTTTCTTGGAGGAATTTTCGAAGGGGCTCAGCCTGGTAGATATATGGAGAATATCTGTCCATGCCTCCCTAGCGAAGTTCTCATCAATTGGACAGCCGAAGATCTCTCTCTAGAGTCTAGGTTCAAAATAGAGTAAATACCATGAACCACCTTATACCTTTGCCTACGGGTGTAAGGGATTATCTGTAAAAGGGTCATCATATCAGTTCATTTTAATAAAAATGCTTTCATGCTGATTCACAAATGGCAAACATGTTTCTTGCTTTTCGTATCCTTTCCAAATGTATATTATTATTTTATTTACAGGTCTTCAATTATTAATTGCATGAATGATCCTAAACCTAATCCTGGGGTAGATCTTGAGCGACCAGTGTGTTTAATGGAAGTTAATGAGGTCAAAGATGAAACGGAATGTGAAATCTCAGAAGAATTACTAAGGTTGGTGGAAAAAGAAGACAAGCAGATCTTACCTCACAAAGAGGAGATAGAAATTTTGAATCTCGAAATAGGTGAAGTCAAAAGAGATGTGAAGATAGGGATTTCTTTCTCGCTAAAAACCAAGCAAGAACTGATTAACTTGTTCGAAAGTTCAAAGATGTTTTTGCCTGGTCATATCACGACATGCCAGGATTGGATACTGATATTGTGGTACATAAATTACCTATAAGGATAGAATGTAAACCGGTTCAACAGAAGCTTAGAAGATTGAGGCCGGAGATGGTATTAAAAATCAAAGAGGAAGTACTTAAACAGATTGATGCTGGTTTTCTTAAAGTGGCTTAATATCCAGAATGGGTGGCCATCATAGTCCCAGTACCAAAAAAATGATGGAAAGGTACGCATGTGCGTAGACTACAGAGACTTGAACAGAGCCAACCTGAAGGATAACTTTCCTTTGCCTCACATAGATATCCTGGTTGACAACACGTCAGGACATTCATGGTTCTCCTTCATGGATGGATTTTTGGGATATAATCAGATAAAGATGAACCCTGGGGATATGGAAAAGACAACATTTATAACTTTATGGGGTACATATTGTTATAAGGTGATGCCTTTTGGACTAAAGAATGTTGGGGCAACATACCAGCGAGCCTAGTGACTCACTTCCACGATATGATGCACAAGGAAATTGAGGTATACGTGGATGATATGATAGCCAAGTCTCATATTGAAGAGGGGCATATTCAAAATTTAAGAAAGCTATTCTTGAGATTGAGGAAGTACCAGTTGAAACTCAATCCGAATAACTGTACTTTTAGAGTTACATCAGGAAAACTCTTGGGTTTTGTTGTTAGCAGAAGAGGGGTTGAAATTGATCCGGACAAGGTAAAAGCAATTCAGAACTTATAGCCACCAAGAACACAAAAAGAAGTTCGAGGATTCTTGGGGAGGTTGAATTATATTTCCCGATTCATTTCACAACTGACTGATATATGTGACCCAATCTTTAGACTGCTTAAAAAGAACGATCTAGGAGTATGGGATGAGAAGTGCCAAAAGACACTTGAAAGAATTAAGAAATACTTGACAAATTCTCCAATACTAGTAGCACCGGTTCATCATAGACCACTCATCCTTTATTTGACGGTCTATGAAAACTCAATGGGGTGTGTACTGGGACAGCATGATGACACAGGAAGAAAAGAAAGAACCATCTATTATTTGAGCAAAAAGTTTACAGAATGCAAAGTTCGGTACCTGCCAATTTAAAAGTTATGTTGCGCCTTGGTTTGGGTAACTCGCAGATTAAGACAGTACTTGTTATATCATACAACTTGGTTAATATCTCGGCTCGATCCATTAAAATTTTTCATGGAAGCGCCAGCATTAACTGGGAGATTGGTCGTTGGCAAATGTTGTTCTCAGAATTTGACATAGTATATGTGAACCAAAAAGCAATAAAGAAAAGTGTTATAGCAGATTTCTTGGGCTAGTCGTGCTTTAGAGGATTATGAGCCTTCGAATTTTGATTTCCCAGATGAAGACGTGATGAGTATCTCTACGGAGGAAAATAGAACTTTAGAGAATAAGATTTTGAAGCTATATTTTGACGGAGCCGTTAATGCCCTAGGGCATGGAATTGGGGCAGTACTAATTTCCCCGAGTAATGTACATTATCCTTTCATAAGCAAGTTGGAATTTCTTTGCACCAACAACATGGCAGAATATGAAGCCCGTGTCATGGGTTTGCAAGCTACTATTGAAAGAATGATAGAGAGTTTGAAAGTATATAGAGATTCTGCACTAGTCATTTACCAGCTCCGAGGAGAATGGGAAACAAAGGATCGAATACCAAAAGTTGATCCTTGAGATAACAAAAGAATTCAAAGAAATCACTTTCACATATATCCCAAGAGAAGATAACCAAATGGCGGAT
The DNA here is from genome assembly GCA_019671005.1 of Hibiscus mutabilis. NCBI lineage: Eukaryota > Viridiplantae > Streptophyta > Magnoliopsida > Malvales > Malvaceae > Hibiscus > Hibiscus mutabilis. The sequence goes on along the minus strand of CM033721.1, from coordinate 47,280,683 downwards.
GCCCTAGCTACACTGGCTTCGGTATTCTTGTCCAACAAACCTGAGGATATGATGACAACTCGAATGCAAAGTTACAACACCTATGCTCATTGTTACGACATAGAAGAAGAAGCGGATTGAAACCCTTGGTATTTCGATATCTTGCAGTACATCAAACACCAAACTTACCCCGAAGAGGCAAATGATAATGACAAAAGAACCATTAGAAGGATGGCTTCAGGACATGTGTTTGATGGAGAAATCTTATATAAGCGGGGCAAAGATCAAATCCTCTTAAGAAGCCAAAGAAATTTAACTAAAGTGTATGATGGAATTTGCGGGACGCGTGCTAATGGCTTTGTGATGGCCAGGAAAATAATAAGATATGGCTACTATTGGACAACTATGGAGGGTGATTGCATTGAATATGCTAAGAAGTGCCACAAATGCCAGATATATGCTGACATAATAAATGCTCTGCCAGTACCTTTACATACAATGAAATTACCATGGCCGTTTGCAATATGGGGCATGGATGTTATTGGGCAAATTCACCCTAAAGCTTCCAATGGACACCGTTTCATCCTTGTGGTTATAGATTATTTTACCAAATGTGTAGAAGCAGCTTTATATGCCAATATTACTAGATCTACAGTTTATAAGTTCTTGAAGAAAGAGATCATCTGTCGATATGGATTACCAGAAAGAATCATTATTGATAATGCCACCAACTTCAACAACAAGGTAATAGCAGAGGCATATGAGCAATTCAAAATCACTCATCACAATTATGTGGCTTATCGCCCTAAGATGAATGGGGCAATGAAGGTAGCAAATAAGAACATCAAGAAGATCATATCGAAGACGACATATACTTACAAAGATTGGCATGAAAAGTTTCCATTTGCTCTGTTTGCATATCAAACTTCAATACGAACTTCTACTAGTGCAACACCTTGTTCCTTAGTCTATAGAACAGAAATAGTGCTCCCAATAGAGGTTGAAATTCCATCTCTTCGAGTTTTGACTGAAGTAAAGCTAGACGATGCAGAGTGGGTAGAGGCTCGATTTGACCAATTGAATCTTATTGAGGAAAAAAGGCTTAAATCTATCTATCACAACCAAATGTACTAGAAAAGAATGGTGTGGGCCCATGATAAGAAAGTTAAGCCCAGAGAATTCTGAGAGGGTGATCTAGTGCTGAAAAAGATCTTGCCAATACATCGAGATTTTCGTGGAAAATGGATGCCTAATTGGGAGGGGCCATATGTTGTCAAAAAGGCTTTCTCCGGAGGAGCATTGATGTTAACTGAAATGGATGGGGAGAGTTGCACAAGGCAGTGAACTCAGATTCAGTTAAGAAATATTATCTTGAAGAATTTTAAAAGATATAGAAAAAAGAAATAAAGAAAAGAAAAGCGGAGTGAAAACCCAAAGAGGGCGCTTCGCAAAATGAAATATCTATGGTAAAAACCCAAAAGGGTGCCTTAGGTTTAAAAAAGGAAAAAATAAAATAAAAAGAAAAGGGGGGTTCAAGATAAAAACCCGCAAAGGGCGTCTTGAAACCAAAGGGGGATCTAGGTTTAAAACCCGTAAAGGGCAACTTAGAAATGTTTAGTACAGGCATCCGGCAATCAGAACCTCTCGGACACCTAGTATTTTGGAAGGGATTCCACATCTGTATACATCTTGACAATGTTCGAAATCTGTTGGACAAGGGTTCAAGCTCAAGATTACATCTGGTCGATGGGGTGGCTATATCCTTCATGCTATGGATGCCCGATGATCTGGTTTTGTTTCTTGACTTGGTTGTTTTAGTTTTCCATGACTTCTTTTAAAATTCCATTGTATTTTTTTAAACTTTAATAAAATTCATGAATTCTCTTCCGAGCTTTCTTAAATTCCAAAGCATCGTGAAATGGCTGATATAATGGATAAAAAATAGATAATTTATTCGTAATGCTATGTTGTGAAAGTTGCAGGTAAAACTTTAACACTCTGGGTTATTGAAGAAGGTAATATATAAAATGAAGATGATACTAAATCCCACACTAGCAAGAGTATGGACATAGAAAGGTTTTCAAGCACCTTAACAAGAGATAGAACTCAAAATTTATGGTGCTTGTCACACAAAAGGATCATGATAAAGATCTCTAGATGAACTGTAACCAGGAACTGCATTGACAACAAAGTCTGTCAACCAAAGAACAATGATTTTTATCTATGAACTCATGACTGGAATCAGAAGAGCGTTAATAAGATTGGATCTTGTCCATTTTTTGCCTTATGTGTATCAAAGGAATATTATTGCTATCTTTATGAAATTTGAAGATGCTTTCAAGATATCATAGAAGGGTGACGATGTCTCCATACATGGGACCATTGCTGTTTGTCAGCTTCTCGGATTGAATAAGAATGTTTGCAGTTCTTTATTTTTTGTTAAGAAAGGAAATTTGAATTGTCAAGTCATTGATGTGAAAGAGAAAAGAAAAAGGAAAAAAGGAAAAAGAATAAGAGAAAAAAGAGAAAAAGAAAAGAAAAAAGAGGGAAAAGAAAGAGGAAAAAGAGAAAGAAAAAACCAAAGTGAAAACCTGAAAGAGCGCTTTGAGAAAAGCAAACTAAAGTGAAAACCTGAGAGGGCGCTTTAGAGCAAAGGGCCAGAAACGTATGAAGGAGGTTCCGAAAAGTCAACCCTAAATGTGAGATAAAGTGGCAAGACTAAGAGTTGATGAAGGAGCATAGCAAAGTAGAATTAAACTAATTTCCCAGAGAGCAGAAGTTGTCTAACTATTCTCAATGAAACGTGGTTCATGCATCATATAGAAATTAGGATCATATTAACCCTCATTCAAACATTTTAGCTTGTTTTGACAGGAAATTAAGGAAGAAAGAAGAGCTCCTAATGATAAGTGTTCACTCAGCAAAGATAGAGCTCCTAATAAGAAGAGTTCGCCTGGCAAAGTCAGAATTCCTAATAAGAAGAGTTTGTTGAAGAATCCTTGGATGAGGAAGTTCACAATGTGAATAACTTGCTTGTTTGATATCTTTACAGAGAGGGGTCGGCAAAAGAGAGAAGATTGAGGGATTTCATAATCAGAAGAATAGCCTTAAGCTTCGATAGTCAGATGGTTTGGACAAAATTCGTGTCTTTTTCAGTCTTTGCCCTATTCCTGCTCTACAGCAATGAGCAAAGAGGGGCAGCTTTAATACCCTAATTTTGTCCAGGTCCTATATATATATATATATAAACCGAAAGCATGCATAAATATATATAACAATCCCTTAAAAAATAAGTATCAGTCTATAAAAGGTCCAGAATACAAAAAGTGTCCATTTACAAAAACCAAACCCATTTACATATTCAAGGCCTAAAATCCAGCAGGTTATAATTTATTTTCGGATAATCACAGCCCAACAAATACAAATTTGATCCTAAACCTAGTTTTCCCGCCCAAATCTACCACGTGGCAGCTCCTGATTAGCTGAAACCAAGAGTCACGGATTGTGGTCTTTATCCCATTAGATGGCACTAGCTGGCATGACGCCATGGTAGTGACATCACAATGATGTCAGGATCCACTAACGGGTATAAATACCTAAAGAGAGAAAAATGCAATTAATGAGGCCATAATTACGCACTTATTACGACAGAGAGGGAGAAAAAGGGAATTATAGGGTTACCTAGTTATTCAAAAGGTAATCGAAAAGGGGAGAGGTCGCCTGAGACGACAACCGGAGCACTATTCCGACATCAAAATTTTCTCTAGAGTATTAGAAGGTAACTTCTGATCTCTTATTTCATTTCCTGCAACAAAATGGGAGAAATGACAGATCCAAACCCTAAATCCAAGGAAAATAAACTAAAACTTAGATCTAAGCAAACACAGTAACAAAACCTAGATCTAAAGTCAGAAAGCCTAAAAAACTAATCTAAAACAAGAAATAAAATCGAATCGGGAAAAGAGAAAGGTTACGAGTACTTATCTTTGTTCTGTGAGTGACCGAAGAGTGATGAAGAGTAACCAAAGTGATAAGAAGTTGTGGTGGAGTTAAAAATGAGTGAGATTGGGGTTCGGTTAGGTAGATTTAGGTGGGGAAGATGGGAGTTTTTGCTGAAACGGGCTTTAGATTAAGGTTTAGGTTGACAAATAGAGGCTATTGGTGTTTTTAGGGTTTCGGTCAAGGCGGCGAACGGTGGCCGAAAATTGCCTTACGGCGGTGACCGGTCGCCAGAATTGAACCAGACGGTGGTCGGGGTAAGGTTTGATCGGAAGGGATGAACGAAGTTGAGGCACGGCGGTTGGTGTTTTCTATGGCGATCGGTGAACGACCGTGAGTGACTGGAAAGGGGCGAGTTTGGATCTAACGGTGGTGATCTAACGGTGGTTTGTGCGATGGTTTAGTGCCGGAGTTCATGATGTTCATCCAATTTTGGATGAACACATATGAATATTGAAAGAAAAGTGGGTTTTTGATCTGTTTATGGGGTTGTTTCTGGGTTTTGGGTGTTTAAGACGAGAGATTTTTTGGGTGTTATAAAGGATGAAAATCCAAAAATGGGGAAAAAGGAAAAATGAACAGCTGAGGGGATCCTTATATAGGCCGAGGTTCGGGCCTCAGGGCTCGCGAACCCCCATAATGGCCCGCGCCCTACTTTCTCGGGCTTTGTACCGCACACCTCCAATTTCGCAATTCATTCAATTTGGTTCTAATTCTTTGTAATTTGGCACCTTTTCTTTAATAACAATTCAATTTGGTCCCTAATACTTTGTAATTTGATCTTATAGTTTATAATTCAGTTCAATTTAACCCTGATTTCCTGTGTTAATTCATTTAATTTATTACTATGCTTTGTTTAATTTATATTGTATGCTTGCATTTGATTTAAAATATGCATATAGTGTATTTGTTAAGGTGACTTAAAACATAGATCTTAGAATTAATTAGAGCTTGACACTTAGGTTCTTTAATTAAATTGATTAAGAGAGATAACCTTAGAAAGTAAATGAATATCAAATAAAAACTTTAAAGTTCTAATTTGGTTAGTGTCTCATTGTAATGAGATGTTAATCAAGAGAGTTTTTTAGTTGAATATTTGATGTCTCATTTTAACTTAGAATTTGAAATTACACTTAGTTATTTAATTTTAAAGTTAAATTAGGGTTAGGGTTAAATAATTAGAATCATTAATTATTAGGAATATTATCAAATTAGGGTTTAATATGGATAATGCCCAATTATTTGGGTGTTGTCACATAAACCCTAAATTTGGTAATATTCATAGATTCTTTAATTAATTAAAATTAATTAGAGCCTTAATTAGATTTGAACTTAAAATTAACAAGAAAATAATTTGTCATGCAAACCTTTTAAGTTGAGGTATACTTTTTGAGTATGGACTGAAATGCTCTAAAGTAACTGGGTGTCTCTAACTCCATACTCGATAAAATATATTTTCTTATAAAAGGATATCCCTATTCATAATTTTAATTCAAATAATAATTATGTTTAAATTAAACTCAAGTTGTTACTCGAAATGCCAAAATGCCACATAAAATTAAAAAGGTACCAATAACGGGCATTCGTAAGGGTGCTAATCCTTCCCCACACGTAACCGACTCTTGAACCCATTTTTTAAAAGAAATGAATCTATGGTTTATTTTCTAGTGTCCAGTCTACCTCGAAGTAATCGGTGGTGACTCCAAATGATTTTCAAAAAATCGAATTTTAAAAGGCAAAACCCTAATTTTCAAAATCCTAATCGCAGGGCTATTTTTCACACTTCGGTTTTAAAATGATCGCGACAAGGCGATCTTCATCAAATGATTCAAGTTTTTCATCTATCTATTAATTCAGGTACACTTCCACATTCAGTTTATTGATCTTGATGATTTGACATGATAGATCCTGGATATTAGATTTCATATTAATATATGATTTGGTTCTAGCAAGTGGCATCAGAGCTTCGTCATGTTGAATCATTGATAACCTAATGATATTCTCTATTTTGAATTGATTCATCTTTATGAATTCAATTTTAGGGTTTGATGGCCATTACATATAATTCGATTATTAATCGATTAAACTCTTGTTTGCGGTGATTTCGAGAACTTCTGTTTTTCTAAATTTTTTCAGTGTATATCGCTAATTAAGCGATCTTTTGACTTTAGGTATTCTTTTAACACATCTATGATATCATAAATTAATGACAATTTTTTATTAGAAACTTTGGATTTGCATGACTATTTCGGCTGATTTTCTTTGGTATTAATCTCGGGTGCTTAACTATGCACATAAATAGTTATTCTGATTGTCTTCTAATGAAATTCAATACCAAAGCACAATTCGTAGACCCTTTAATTTATATTATATATATTTGCCCAACTAAAGTTAGGTTTATTTATTAAAGGGACCAAATTTAGGTTGTGTTTGTAAACAACGAATTCATACGATTAATTTTTTTCCTTCTTCTCAAATCCATTTTTTTAGGAATTCTATGATTAGAATATGCAAAGTGTATATTAATTTGCATTTTTATATTGAAATCGGAAATTGAGATTGATGGGAAATTAAGGCAAATATATGATTCATGAAAAATGCATTATAAAGTTGGATTAATGATTAATATTATTAATCAAATAAGTCCGGGTAAATTTTGAATGCACGTCTAGTACTGTGATCTTGAATTATGCATTTGGTTTTAGTTTTGGAATATATATTCGATTTGGTTTGATCGATAATTTCAATTTTGATCGTTAGACTATTATGGATATATTAAAGTTTCATGTGATCATTATATGAATTATTCATTTATATGATACTTTTGATTTTGACTTTTAGTTAAAGATAGGTTGTTTTGAATTTAACTTTAATTTCGATAAATGCATGCTTAAGGAAGTTTTTGAGAAACAATCAAAGATTTAGGGTTTTTCAATTTTTGATAGCCTCATTCAGAAAACCTTATTTTGGGTTATTTCGAAAACTTAAGTGTTATCAGAAATTTCAGTTTTGACTGTTACAAAATTTTAAATTTGAATATCGGTATATTTATTTTATATATTTTGAGATAAAATTAATTGAAACATTAAGTCACCAAAGTAACCTCTATTGTGTAAATTGTTTTATTTTAAAATATAGAAGGTTTTGTGCATGTAAGTTGGATTATGTTAGTATTAATCATCCGAAAGAAAGGTTAATAATTAACATTATTACATGTGCAACTATGATAATAAACATGTGGTAATTATTCAGTTTTATATGTGAGCAATAAATCGGCCCAAAGGAAGATTTCTATTTGACATGTTCTTATTATCAATGTTTGATTACTGTACCAAGATATCACTTGCAAGTTAATCTTTTGTCCAACGATAAAATATTAATGGAGTGTCCGGTATCTTGATATGAGGTTTATCTTTATTCAAATTTATTATTATTTTGGTTATCTTTTAATTTGATTGAAAGATAAAATTAAGACAAATATTTTGACACAATTAAATTCATATTTTGTTTTCGGATGTCTAATATTTTAATGGATTAATTGAAATATAATGTCACCAAAGTGACTTATTTTGTGTAGATTAGTTTATTTAAAATATTAAGATAATTATGGGTTTTTGTAATTCATGTGTTTATTAATTGGCCCAAAGGAAAGTTAATATTTGAGAATTACAACGACAACTGTGGCGATAAATATGTGACAATTATAAGGTATTTTATGTGAGCAATACGTTAGTCCAAAGATTAATCTATTGTTTGACATAGTTTATTGTCAATGTTTGATTGCTACAACAAGAGTACCGCTTACAGTTAATATTATTGTCCAAATACTTGATATTAATGTTGTGCTTGGTATCTTGAGGGGAACTAGTCATTATTTTGAATTTATTTGTTTACTTATGAATATTTATGTGAGCTTATTTTATTTTATTTATTTATTTTTGTTTTATATTTAGGTAATTTATCTTTTTATGCCACAATATCTATTAAAATACATTCTACACTCATGTTGAGTGAAATTAATTTCAAGGAATAGAAAAGACACTAACATATTGTATTTGGTGGTTGCATGAACATAGACTTTGCACTAAGGAAAGAACAACTTGCACCTCTCGCTGCGGTAAGCACCCATAAAAGGTATTTCGAGATGTGAGATCGTTCGAATCGCATGAGTCTAATGATCATAAAAAACAACATTCTAGATATCTTTAGGAGCACAAATCTAAACAAATTACTCATACTAAGGCTTTCTTTGACGAATTTAAGAAATGTTTTACCAAAAATATTAAGGTTAAGATGACATCAGTTATACATAAAAATCGAAATTTGTAAAAAAAAGGGTAAAAGGAAAAATAAATAAAATAAAAATAAAATATACATAAAATATATGTTTTGATATAAATATTATATTTTTAATATATGGTAAATTTTTAGATATATATATAAAGGTATATATGTATATATAACAAATGCTTTCGATATATAATAGTTTTAAAGAATAAGATAGGATTTCGTTAAGTATAACATATATAGGACCTATAACACATAGTTTTCAAAGCACATAATATAATTTTATAAAATAACACATACATGTTTTTAGAAATAATGCACAGTTCTTTTTAAGTATAATTTTGAAGGATATAATATATACATTCTTTGGTACATAAAAATACATATATAGTTATTGAAGCGTATAACGATGTTATGTAAAAAAATGAAATATATATATATGTAGTTTATGGTTTAAAGTATATAGAAAATTTTGGTAAAATGAATAATATATATTTTTAAATAGTAGGCTTTTCTTATGAATGATATGATCTTAATACATATTTTGCTTTAATGTATATTTTTAAATAATAGGTTTTTCTATATATACATGTCATAACTTTAATCTATAATTTATTTCAATACATGTTTTTTTAAATAATATTTTTATATACTATATTATTTTAATAATGTATCTTAAATCTTTTGGGTTTCCATTACATAATAACAATTTGGGCCTTGGTTTTTTTTTTAGATTAGTTTCAATAGTTTGGGCCTTATGCTTTGGGCTTAGATTTAGAACTTAGTTAGTTCCTTTTAGGCTTAGATTAGGAAAAGTCAAATTAATTCGAACAAATCGTGTGCTTGACTTATAAGGGTGCGATCGTAGAATTAAATTAGTCTTAGTCTTTTTAAGACTTTAATTAGATTAGTGTTCGAATTAATTTAGTGAATTTGAATTTATCATTGGCTTATTGGGGTAAATGTTAAATTTATTAAATTAATTGAACATTTCTTAATTACTTTAGGGGAAAATCGATTTTAAGCCTAACTTAGCACTAAATTGCAATTTAGCCTCCATAAATTGAGCTTCTTAATTCTTTTTAGGGGTTAAATACATAATTGAGCTGTATACATGTCAAAATTGGCCTTTTTATGTGTTTACATTTATGACCTTGATTGTCATACGTTAATCGACATTCATTTAATTTTTTATCTTAATGGCATCGTTAATCAACTTAAATCATAAAAAAGGAGGTATTTATTAATTCTAATATTTGTGCCGTAACAGTCCGAGATTAAAGGATGTTGACCAAATATTCGAATTAATTTTTGCCATCCCGAGGTAAATGGACTAAAAAATTAACAAAGTCATTACATTTAAATGTTCGCATTATGCATAAAGGTGACGTACGGAGGTCGAACCATAAATTAACACGGCAGTCAGGCTTATTCGATGTTGGTTTAATCTATGGTCTAACATATCGTAAACCTTACTAATTAAATGTTCAATTAATTTGAGTCCACCAATTCGATAAGGCCCATGTAGTCAAGGTCAATTTTCATCTAAGAACTTTAGAATTAAACTCAATCTAAATTTCAATAACTTTTATTCTTTTAGGAGCAACAAATTTTCCGGTACCGATCTTCGGGCGTGATGGGGGTGCTAATCCTTCCCCAAACGTAACCAACTCCTAGGCCGTTTCGTAACGAGTCTCTGGTTTTATGGTGTCCGGCCTACCTTACCCAAGTGGCCGGTGGCGACTCCAAATTTTCATCGTTTTGGAAAATTTAAAGTTTTTAAAAGAAATTCCCAATCTCCCAAAGGATTTTCATTAATAATTTAAGGGATAATTAGTAGCCGACTTATTTTCTAAACAAACACCCTTAACACACCAAAAATTTCTTTTTTTCAAAAGAGGGAGAAAAAAGTTGATAAAAATATTAGAATAAAGTTGCTAAGAGTCCAACTCAAAAGAAACAACAATAAGGAACAAATGGTTGATTTCTTTTGTAACAAGTTAGGACACATGTGAAGTAATTAAACTTTAAAAATGAGCAACTACTCTGATTATTTTGAGTGATTCATGGACTATAAATTTTATGATCCCACAATTAGGATTATTTTAAGGAGAGGTTTATAATACTTTTAGGATGTTGAGTTTGGAGGGAGAAATAAGGTTAGATACATTGCTATTGAGGAGGAATTGGACTATAATTTAATTCCTACTATCACTTGTGACGAGGTTTAGGTTTTCACACCTATCATTAATCAAGAAGTGAATTTACCTCAACAAAACAATGTTGAACAACTCCCATTCAAGATAAGGTAATTGTTTCAGAAGAACAAACTCAACAACCTTAAAAAACAAGTGTCATTAAAGAGGTCCACAAGATGAAATACTATTCTGGATTATTATATTGTATTTCTTCAAGAAAATAAGGTAACAATGGAATGATAGAAAATGACCTAATCATTTTTCATCAAACAATCAAAAGTTCTAACTCTCAAAGTGGATTGATGTCATAAAAAACATATAATTTTGTGCAAAGAAATAAAGTTTAGGAACCAGTCTCATTACCTTAAGGTGCAAACCATTGTAAATGGATATTTAAAACCAATAGGGATGGAAATAATAATGTGAATAAGTATAAGGCACGTCTTAAATCTAAACGATATACTCTAAAAGAAGAAATTGATTTTGTAGAGACTTTCTCTTAAGTTTCATTGAAAGAATTTTTCAAAATAATCATGATGCTTGTTGCTTATTTTAATATTGAGCTACATAAGATGAATGTTAAGCTTGTGTTTTTCAATTACCACATTGAAGAAACGAATTATATGGTACAATCATAAATTTTGTCTGATGATGCCGTAAAAGTAGGACTCTCATTAATGAAATTATAAATTTCATATTAATTATCTCATTCGGTTTTGAGATAAATTTGGTTGACAATTGTATATACTTCAAGTTCAGTGGGAGTAAACCAAGTGATACCTATTTGTTAAAGAAGACAAATTTTGTCTTACTTAATGCCCTAAAAGTAACCTTGAAATTTAGAAAATATAAATGATTCTATATGCATAAGCTATTGAGAATCTAATTTATGTTCAAGTATGTATGCGTTCAGATATTGCGTACATTGATGAAATGTTAGGCAGATATTTAAGCAAATCTACTATGGACCATTGGATAGCAGTCAATAGGGTTTTGAGATATCTTTAGAGAAGCAAAAATTACATGCTCACATATCGGAGTTCTAGTAAGTTAGAGATCATCAGGTTTACAGACTTCGATTCTAATAAAATATTGATGCAAAACAATTTTGTCACATGGGCTGCTAATTATAGATTGAATAGAAAGACCACTTCAGTTATTTTGTGACAATAAATATGCATTCATTTATTCTATAAACAATAGGAACACTTCAAATTCGAATCACATAAATATTAAGTTCCTAGTTGTTAAAAAAATTCAAAGTGGTTGTGTGTCTATAGAGTTTGTTAGTACAAACTCCATAATTGCACGCATATTAAAAAACCGTCGCCCTGGGTCTTTCATGAGCACACTATTCATGTGGGTGTAATGTTATTTAAGGATATTCAATTTTAGTGGGAGTTTGTAATTTTGAAGAATGCTCATTCGTTTTAGACACAATCTTGGTTACTTTAGTTTAAAGTTATTTAAGATTATTTTTTGCAGAAATAAAGTTCTTTTGGTTTATGTACACTCTGAATTCAGTAAAGTTTGATCTCACTAAGGTTTAGGAGGACCAGTTAGAAATAGACATGTTCGTTTCACATTTCATGTAATTTTTCATGCCACACATCCATGATTGATCTATGTCATTTGACTATATCTATATATGTGACCATTGATGGGTCTAGTCATGATAAATATGGCAAAGGTTGCTTTGATCCTATATAGATATAGTTGATGGACGAGATTGTTATAGAATATCTATTATATAATAGCATTTTTTGAGCTCATAAGGATGTACATTTATCAGGAAACATATGTTGCCCAAGTGGGAGATTGTTGGATTAAAATCCGCATTTGTGGGCACATATGTAAAATGTATGATGCTATTATAAAGTATGACACAAAATCAAGTGACCAATTATGTTAGGTGTGTCATAGGTATTAAAGTGTTATGGAAATAAAAGTGTAGATACCGCAAAATATATTTATAATTCAATGAGAGGCAAAGTGATAAATATTTAAATCAACTATATAAAGAGGTAGTTGTCCCCAAGAAATATGTTAACTTGTAGTACTCTTGTCCCCGTCAGAGAGTTTTTACGACAAGGGCTAACATATCTTCTTGGAAGATCACAACCACCTTTTAGGCGATCTTCATCAAAGGATTCAAGGTTTTCATCTATCGATTAATTCAGGTACGCTTCCGCATTCAGGTTATTGTTCTTGATGATTTGACATGATAGATCATGGATATTAGATTTCATATTAATATATGATTTGGTTCTAACAATACTACCTTATAATCACATCAACAGATTCAAAAAAAAAGTTTATTAAATTTTATTAATATGGAACTTATAGAAGAGAATGATGATTGAAGAGAGACTAGTTCGATCATGGTCTCATAAAATTTTGAAAAATTTAAATCTAGTCTCTTAAAATTTTGAAAAAAATTAATTTGATCTCTTAAAATTTTTAAAAATTCATATTAAGATTCAAAAAAATTGAATTTTTTAAATTAAATCTCATCCCATAATTTTTAAAAGTTCTACTAGGCATCTAAAATTTCAAAATTTTAGTCGAACCCAATTTTCTGAAAAAAAAAACATATAAATTAAACTTTAAGTTTTTTGAAATTTTAATTTAAACCTCTAAATTTTTAAAAGTTTTAAATTGGCTCCTCCAAACTTTTTCACCAAATTTCGTCACTGATTACAAGCTTGAATGATTCATTAGTTGGTGCATGATTATTTATTCAAGCTTGAACTATTTATGATTGAATTAGGTTAGGGACCGGTAACTTCTTTTCTTTTTTGATGAATCTAGATGGATTTGTGGAGTTTAGGAAATCTTTCGAAATGGACACCCAATTTGCTTTCAGAGGGCCAAAATGGGTGAATTGAAAATTTTGAGATCTAACGGGAGTTATCGACGTTGGCCGACGATGGTGGTAAGAGATAGCCGACGACGGTGGTGAGCGATGACTGGTAGTGAGTGATTTAACTAAAGTATGGTCAAAATAAAAATAAACTTTTTCCAATAATATGCCACATCATCAAACTATTAATGGTTGATGACTTGGTGACCAAAATGATATAAATTGATAAAGTAAGTGGTCAAAACGTAACTTTTTAAAAACTCATGACTAAAATCAAATATCTCAAAAACAAAAGGGACAAACCCATAGAATTTATCCTATTTTTTCTCAATCTAACAATTAATTATTCATATGTTCATCTATGGACATGAATTTTGTAAGCGGGAACACTGTAACTCTTCTCCGCATTGTTAAAAGTGGGAAATTGGAAAAATTACTTGGATATTGTGGTGAGATTTTTTTCTCAAAGTATTGCACTGAGTATATTAATTCCAAAAGTATTACAGTTTGAACAGTGTGCCTAAAGTCAGCACCAGCTGAATCCGATTTTAGAGAAAAATCTTTAAAGTCGACACCAACTGAATCCGACTTTAGAGTCGAATTTAGGTGCACTGTTCAAACCACAATACTTTTGGAATTAATCTACTCAGTTCAATACTTTGAGATTAATCTATTCAGTGCAATACTTCGGAACCAGCTAAATCCGACTTTAGAGTCGACTTTAAGTGCACTGTTCAAACTACAATACTTTTAGAATTAATCTATTAAGTACAATATTTTAGGGGAAAAAAGCACACCACAATATCCAAGTAATTTTTCCGTGGGAAATTATATATAAATCAACAAATGGAATAATTGGAATCCATTTCCAGGCTTTCATAACAAGATAGCTGCGGTTGTAGGAGGGATTCAAGGTTAATTATATATATATATATATTAAAAAAATTAAAATAAAATTTTAAAATAAATAGTAAATTTTCATTTATTTTTTGTTTTTTAAAATTATTTTTTAGAAATATTTTTTGACACAAAAAATATTTAAAATTACTAAAACAAAATTTAGTTACGTTGAGTGGTCAAATGAAATATTTTCCATAAAATTTTAGCACGCCACATCACCATTTAATTACAACTAGTGATCAATATTTATTTTATAATAAAATATAAATTTTAATACTATTTTGTAACATTTAGAAAATATATAATAAAAAAATGATATAGTTTAGTGACTATTTTAATTTTATTTTTTTTATTTAGCGACTATTTTTAAATTTTACAATATTTTTTCTATTGATCAATCTGGATTTGTTATCTACCAAATAAGTATGAATATGTTCATCTATGGGCATGAATTTTGTATTTTTTATTTTACAATTTAGTTTTTACCGTATTTATACTACATCAATGATTATAACTCTTTCCGATACTTAAATTGGTGGAGATAGAGAGGAAACAAGTGAAGAGATAAATTTAAGGTTAAATATCGTGAAAGGCCCTTTAGCATAACTTAAAAAAGCAAATTAATTCCTCCACTGTAAAAATGATCCATTTAAACCTTCTATATTTAAAAACATGTATAGTGGTTTCGGTGGTAAAAGATGATGTATTTTATTATGGTGATCTAGGTTCGAGCATCATGTATGTTACGGTGTATGTGTATTATTAAAAGGCTAAAAAAATTAAACATATATTACCTTATAATTACGCAAACATATTAAAAAATTATATATTTAATTTTAAAGTGAAGAGGTAAATTTTAAATGACAATAACATTGAACATTAAAAATACAATTATTCAGGTTCAAAGTGAATTGGAAGAAAAATAAAACTAAACTTCATTTGCTTTCTGAAAATATTCTACATTTTATAATTTTAATCTTTTAATGTTTAGTAAATAAAAATAGTAATTTATTTTCAATATATATATATATGTTAAATTTTTTACCTTGGTTCTCTAGATGTAATAATATCATTAAATTATTTATCAAATGAAATCATGTAAATAAGCCTGTTAAATAGTTAAAACTCTCAGTTGACTTCCTCTCTTTTCCTTATGTTGTGGGTTCAAGATTCGTTAGGAGCAAAATTTTCCTTCTCCTACCTTTAAGTAGAAATTGTTCAAAAAATTATTATTAAAAATAAATTACTATTTTTATTTCATCCATCCATTTGATAAATAAGAGTTTTTAATCTCACCCTTCTAATGACTATGAATATTAAAACTAAATTACTTTTATACAGTATAAGTATCTTTATATATATAAAAGAATTTTTGAAAAAAAATATTTCGTATTTATATGAATTTAAATCTAGATTAATTCATTATTAAATTATAAAGAAATCTCTTGTTTTCTATTTTACAAAACATTTTAGCGAAAACAATGAGGGAAAAACTTCAATACATAGACCGTGTAAACTTTCTTTTTAATTTTAAGGGTTAGGATTGTAGTTTAGGGTTTAAATGATAGGGGTTATGGTTTAGAATTTAAAGTTAGTGTTTAAAATTTTGGGTTTGAGGTTTAGGGTGTAGGGGTTAGGGTTTAGGGTGTTAGGATTAAGAATTTTAGGATTTGTATTTTGTAAGATAAAAATACATGCCTGTGTAAAATTTTACACAGACCGTGTGTCAAAGTTTTACTCAAACAATGAAAGTATACATTTTTTATTATTTTCAATTTTTACATATTTTCTAAAATTACATTTTCAAAAATTTTAATCAAACACATTTTCTTTGTTATGTTTTATTTTCTAAAAACAAAAATCGCTCTATTTTATAAAACCGCCTAACATTCTACAACTTTAAAGCATGACAAGATTTTTCACGCCACATTGAATTTTTTTGTAATTTTTAATTGAACTGAACATAAATTAGAAACTAAATAGAATTAACGGTTACTATTTGAACATAATCAGCAATCATCCAAGGTGGAGCACTGAATCTTGAACCATTTGTTCCGTCACAGATTTTCTACGACTCAATTTTGCTAAGAAATCAGTAACTATAGTTTGTTCCCTTATAATCCGTTTCACACGAACCACCCAATATTCCGGAAATAACCACCCAGTCTTCTTGCAATTTTGATAATCGAAAAAAAAAACATGCATAATATTTCAGTTGACACCAATATCATTTAAAGTCCCTAAAATTTTGGAAATTGTAGGTTCATTTAGTATCTATGCACTTGCAGTAGAAAATATATATTTTACAAACGTCTAGCTTGTAGGGTTAAAGTTTGTTATGGTTAGATTTTAAGATTTAAGATTTAGAATTTATAATTTTGAGATCAAGGTTTAGGCCCTGAAGTGAATATGTAGGAGTTATAGAAGCGCGATTATTAGGGGTGTTTATCGAGCGAGTCGATCGCGAGTTGAGTCATGTTCGACTCGTACTCGTTAAAAAATCTTGTTTCTTGACTCGACTCGTTGCTCGTTAAGCTTGACAAAATTTTGTTCGACTCATGCTCGTTAAAAAATCTCATTGCTTAACTCGTTGCTCGTTAAGCTCGCCAAAATTTTTACCTTATTTTTTAAAATATAGGTAAAATCTAGTGATAATATTAGAGCTTAATATAAACATATAAATTCAGAAGAAGAAAAAACATGAGGTCCGAGGAGATACATAAACGAACTTGTCATGATCGAGTTAGAGATGAAGTTGATATTCGAGTATGAGATTATTTTTAGTTTCTCAACAATCTTCGATGAACAATAAATGAGATAATACCTTAGAAAATTTAGTGTTTTAACTTTCAATCGTATTTATTTATATAGAAAGTGAAAACTAAAATCTTTTTGCCCTTAATAATAAAAAAAAGAAAGACATTAATAAAAAAGAGATAGACTCATACAAATGAATTTTTTTAATTCTCGAGAATACAAAACGTTTTAGAAATTAAAAACTAAAATTTTATGAGTAAATTACGTAACAATTCAATGAACTTTTTTAGAGTTTTCGATTGGTATTTAAACTTCTTGAAACATAATTTTTTAAGCTGGCCACCAAGAAATCATAAAATTATTTATAAAAAAATAACGAGCTACTCAAGAACTTATCGAGTCGAGTTGGACCTTTCTCAACTTGGCTCGCTAAGATCTCGATTCGAGCTTGATTTCAAGTCAAGTCAACTTGAATCGAGTTTTGACCGAGTCGAGCTCGAGTTGTTTGCGAGCTGCTCAACTCAATAAGCACCCTTAACAATCATAAAAGAAAAAATTCATTAACAATGCATCAAATAATTAACCTAACTTTTAAGGGTTGTTCAATAATAATAATAATAAGGCTTATATATCATATTAGTACTTAAAGTATACTAACTTTTTCATTTTGGTACCTAAAGTATTTTTTGGTCAAAATAAGTACCTAAAGTATACTTTTTTGGTTAAATTAGGTACCTAAAGTATATTTTTTGGTCAAAATAGGTACCTAAAGTATATAATGTACCTAAAGTATACCAACTTTTTCATTTTGGTACCTAATGTATTTTTTAATTAGGGTAATTATTCTATACACAAACGCTTGTGGAAATTTTTTTACACAAGCGCCTTAGTTTTAGGGATTAGGGACTCTATTTAGGGTTTAAAGTTTAGGGGTTTAAGTGTAGTAATTTTGAATTTAGGGTTATTGGTGGAATTTTGGGTTAAAATTTAGATTTTATATGTTAAAACCTAAATCCCTACCCATATTACCTTAAAACCTAAACTCTAACCCCTAAACCCTAAATTCTAACCATAAATCCTAAATTCTAACCATAAACCCTAAATTCTAAACCCCTACACTAAAACCCCATACACTAAACCCCCTAAACTAAAACCCTAAACCCTATAATTGAGGCACTTATGGAAACAAAAAGTTTTCACCCCCAGTATATAGGATAATAATCCTTTTAATTAATGTCACATGACAATTTTTAGGAACCTATATAAAAAATATATATACTTTAAGTACCTATTTTGACCCAAAATACTTTAAATACCTATTTTGACAAAAAAATATACTTTAGATACTTACTTTGACGAAAAAATACTTTAGGTACCTATTTTGACCCAAAATTATATTTTAGGTACCTAGTTTAACAAAAAAGTATACTTTAGGCACTTATTTTGACCAAAAAATACTTTAGGTACCAAAATGAAAAAGTTAGTATACTTTAGGTACTAATATAATATATAAGCCTAATAATAATTATAAGGGTAAACTATGCCAGGTACCACTAAACTATTAGGTGTGACTCGTTTTTACCACCAACCTTTTAATTGGTCAAAATTTACCATCAAACTTTATTTTTCGACTCCTTTATACCACCGCGATGTTAACTCCTTAACGCCGTGATGACCTGGATGCTAGACCAAAACGATGTCATTTTGCTAGAGAAAAATATAGAAAATCATGCAATCAATGGGATTTGAACCTACAACCTTTAAAATAAAAAACAACCTCCTTACAACTATGTCAACTTAACATTTTTGATTTATTTCTAGCACAAACAATATATATTATAAACTGTAGTTGAGATTAATTCAATTTATTTTATTATATAAATAATATTAATATATTATAAATAATATTAATATACATATAATAATATATTAATATATAACTAATAATTAAATATTTATATTAAATAAAAATTATATTATGAATATTATTAAATATATAAATAAATAATATATTTATTATAAAAACTAAAAAAGCTAATTTTCAAAAAACCCCAAAATTTATAAAAACCCCCAAAATCCACCTAAACATTAAATTCTTACCTATAACCCAAAAACTCTAAATTTAAATCCTAAACCCTAAAACCATAAACCCATTAGCAACTAAAATAGATGGATTTGGGGTTTAAGCTTTAAGGTTTTTGGTGAATTTTTGGGTTTTTTTTATAATTTTTTGAAATTTTATATTTTTTTAAAATCACTTTTTATTTTTTATAATAATATATTATTTGTTTATATATTTTAATATTATTTGTTTGTGAATAAAAATTTACGGTTTAAGGTTTATAGTTTAGTGTTAGGGTTTAAGGTTTTGTTGGATTTTGGGTTTTTTGAAAAATTTGTGGTTTTGAAAATTAGTCTTTTACTTTTTATAATAATATATTTATATATTTAATATTATTTATAATATAAAAATATTTAGGGTAAACTATGCCAGGTACCATCAAACTATTGGATTTGAACCTGCAAACTTTAGAATCAAAGGCAACCTCCTAACCACTATGCCAACTTAACACATTTGTTTTATTTTCAGCACAAATGATATATATTCTAAACTGCAGTTTATCATATAAATAATATTACTCTATATAAATAATATACATATATTAATATATAAAATAAATAAAATAAAAATATATAAATATTTTTATATTACAAATAATATTAAATATATAATATATTATTATAAAAAGTAAAAGATTAATTTTCAAAACCACGAATTTATCAAAAAACCCAAAATCCAACAAAACCTTAAACCCTAACACTAAACTATAAACCTTAAACCCTAAAATTCTATTCACAAACTAATGATATTAAAATATATAAACAAATAATATATTATTATAAAAATTAAAAAACTGATTTTTAAAAAATCTAAAATTTCGAAAATTTATAAAAAAAAACCAAAAATTCACCAAAACCTTAAACCCCAAGTCCATCCATTTTAGTTGCTAATGGTTTATGGTTTTAGGGTTTAGGATTTATAATTTAGGGTTTTAGGGTTTATAGGTAAGAATTTAATGTTTGGTGGATTTTGCGGTTTTATAAATTTTGGAAATTTTGGGTTTTTTTGAAAATTAGTTTATTTTAGTTTTTATAATAAATATATTATTTATTTATATATTTAATAATATTCATAATATAATTTTTATTTAATATAAATATTTTATTTATTAGTTATATATTTTAATATATTATTATATGTATATTAATATTATTTATAATATATTAATATTATTTATATAAACTAATATTATTTATGTAATAAAATAAATTAAATTAATCTCAACTGTAGTTTAGAATACATATTATTTATGCTAGAAACAAATCAAAAATATTAAGTTGGCTTAGTGATTAAGAGGTTGTTTTTTATTCTAAAAGTTGCAGGTTTAAATCTCTTATCTGCCACCTCCCCCTCTCCCATTGGCTATAAATTCCCAGCCTTGTCTAGGCATGTTCACACGGATCAATTTGATCCATCGTCTCCATAATCGTTTCCTTTTGTTGAACACCAAAAATGGGTTTTAACATAACCTCCATAAAAACCTCATCACATGGAGCATGGCAAGGTGATAATCCACTCAATTTCGCCTTCCCTCTGCTAATAGCTCAAACCACTCTAATTCTTGTTCTTACCCGCTTCCTTGCTTTTCTTCTCAAACCCCTCCGCCAACCCAAAGTCATTGCTGAAATTGTCGTACGTATAATTACATCTTATATATATATATATTACTCCGTATCCATACTACTTAAATCTTCTTATCATGTTTTCAGGGGGGAATTCTTCTTGGACCGTCTGCGCTTGGTCGAAACAAAGCTTACCTACACCGAATATTTCCAGCTTGGAGTATGCCGGGGCTTGAAACCGTCGCCAGCATTGGTCTCCTTTTCTTCCTTTTCCTCGTCGGACTCGAGCTCGATTTAGCCTCTATTCGTCGAAGCGGCCGTAAGGCGTTTGGTATAGCGCTTTGCGGTATCTCCCTGCCCTTCATCTGTGGCATCGGCGTCGCCTTTTTCCTCAGGAAAACCGTCGACGGCGCCGACAAAGTCGGGTTCGGCCAGTTCCTAGTCTTCATGGGAGTGGCACTCTCCATCACCGCCTTCCCCGTTCTTGCACGAATCTTGGCCGAGCTCAAACTGTTAACCACCCGAGTGGGGGAAGTCGCCATGGCCTCAGCCGCATTCAACGACGTCGCCGCCTGGATTTTACTAGCCCTCGCCGTCGCACTCGCCGGTAACGACTCCGGTCAACCGAAAAGCCCCTTGATATCAATCTGGGTCCTCTGTCCGGCGTCGCTTTCGTTATTTTCATGCTGGTATTAATCCGACCCGCCATGAAATGGGTGGCTCACCGTTGCTCCGCGGAGCGAGACGTCATCGACGAGGCTTATATTTGCTTAACTCTAGCTGGTGTAATGGTCTCCGGTTTCATGACAGACCTGATCGGAATCCATGCAATCTTTGGTGCTTTCATCTTTGGATTAACGATACCCAAAGAAGGGGATTTTGCTGAGAAGTTGATAGAGAGGATCGAAGATTTCGTATCGGGATTGCTTCTTCCGCTTTACTTCGCGTCCAGTGGGTTGAAAACCGATGTGACGAAAATCAAAGGTGGGAAATCTTGGGGGCTATTGGCGCTGGTAATATCGACGGCGTGTGCCGGAAAGATTATAGGGACGTTTGCGGTGGCGTTCATGTTTAGAATGGGTTTCAAAGAGTCGTTAGCGCTTGGGGTTTTGATGAATACTAAAGGATTGGTTGAACTTATTGTTCTCAACATTGGCAAGGAGAATAAGGTATGTTTTCTCTTTATGTAACTTATACTAAATTTTTCGAGTATTGACTTTTTAAAACTTAAATATTTTAAATTTTAACATTAAATATTTTAACTAATTAAGTTTTATAAAATATACAATTTAAACTATTTGATTGAAGGTTTTTAAAACATATTTATTCATATTTTTATCGTTAATAAATTTAAAACAATAAGAAGTCAAAGTTAAAAAAATTGACCAAAAAAGTCAATACTAGACATGTCCATTGGGACAAAGGGAGTATATTTTATGGTTAATATTTGTTGTATTTTATGATTTTATGCATTATTAGTGAATAAATTTTAATATATCATATTAGGAGTGATAACGAGCCGAGATGAGCCAGAGCCTGGCCATGATCGACTCTGCTCGGAAATAGTATTTTTGGGCTTGACTCGGGCTCGAGGCTTATCGAGTTCGAAATTTTAGACTCGAGCTCGACTCGAAAACAATACTATTGGGCTCGGCTCGAAATGGACAATTTCACTATAGTTTTTTTTATAAAAGATTGAGCCTCGTTAAAAGCCCTTTCATAACCAACACTGAAACGAAATTCAATCCCAAGAAAGGGGAAAAGAGTGCCCAAAAATTAGATTAATCCAAATAACCAAGAAATATTCTTAAAACAAAAACACATAATCAAAGAAAATGCAAAATCAAACAACAACAACCAACTAAGGAAAATGCCCAATTTATTTTAGTTAATTTGTTTTTAGTGGATTTTCCCTAAATTATTTTATTGTTTTTCTTTTGTTAAACAGATTACTTTTAGTGCATATGTAGCACACATATATATATATATAATTATTCCGAACTTGTTCACGAGCTTTTCGAACTGAGCTTTGACCGGCTTGGCTCGGCTTGTTAAAGTCTTGAACTGAGCCCGAGCCCAAGTCGAGGTCACTCGAGCTGAGCTTTGACCGAGCCGAGTCCGAGTAGCTCTATATCATATATAGGGGTGCTTCTTGAGTTGAGCAGCTCGCAAACAACTCAAGCTCGACTCGGTCAAAACACGATTAACACTCGACTCAAGTTGAATCGACTCGAAATCGAGCTTGACTTGAGATCTTAGCGAGTTAAGACGAGCAAGGTCCAACTCGACTCGATAAGTTCATGAGCAGCTCATTATTTTTTTTATAAATAATTTTATGATTTCTTGGTGGCCACCTTAAAAAATTATGTTCCAAGAAGTTTAAATACTAGTCAAAAACTCTAAAAAAGTTCAGTGAATTGTTACATAATTTACTCATAAAATTTTAGTTTCAAATTTCTAAAACGTTTTGTATTCCCGAGAATTTAAAAAGTTAATTTGTATTAATAAGAAATTAAATTATAATAATGAGTCTATCCTTTTTTATTAATGTCTTTCCCTTTTTATTATTATTACATTATGTATAAAAGTAGAAAAGGTAAAAAGTATTTAGTTTCCACTTTTTATATAAAAATACGATTGAAAGTTAAAACCCCAAAATTTCTAAGGCATTATTTCTTTTATTGTTCATCGAAGATTATTGAGAAACTAAAAAGAGTCCCACACTCGAATATCAACTTCATCTCTAACTCGATCATGACAAGTTCATTTATTTATCTCATCGGACCTCACGTTTTCTTATTCTTCTGAATTTATATGTTTATATTAAGCTCTAATATTAGCACTGGATTTTACCTATATTTTAAAAAAACAAGGTAAAAATTTTAGCGAACTTAATGAGTAACCAGTTGAGTCAAGCAACGAGATTTTTTAACGAGCATGAGTTGAGCAAAACTTTATCGAGCTTAACGAGTAACGAGTCGAGTCAAGCAACGAGATTTTTTAATGAGCACGAGTCGAGCACTACTCAACTTGCGATCGACTCGCTCGATAAGCACTCGTAATCATATACTCTTTATGTCCCGAGTAAATTTTCTTTTCTGTTTTAAAATTGACTCATTAAATTGTCCATTTGAAAAACTCATCAACTTTTACTAAACACTTTTCCTTTTCTACCATCTTTTCAGTTTTCTAACAAAACAAATTTGAACTTTTTATAAGGATGAAATTTTCATTTTAATTATTTTACAACATATCTCTTACACTATTTTTTTTCTTCCTAAAACTATGTGAAATGTCAATGAGGGAGAACTTTAAAGGGACAAGTATTTTTTTTTACAGTAATCACATTTGGCCGGTTGGCCAAATTGCTTGTCTTTGTTCTCTCTTAGGTCATGAGTTCTAGACCCACTAAGAACATCTCTTCCTTCTTCTAAAGTCATCCTCTCTTCCCCTCTAAGTACCTATCTAAGTAGAATTAGGATTAAAATTAGAATTTGTAAAATATATAATAATTTTATAAATTTTAGAATCACTAATAAGTATTGGGTAGTCATGATAACATGGTCCATATCATTTTTACAAAAAAAAAATTCACTTAGATTAATTTTTTTGATTTGTTGTTATTTTATTCATTACTTGTACATAGAATTACACATCATTTTTGCATAAAATATTTTTAATATATTTATAAACTCATTTTAGTTTTGATTTTTCTAGTAATTATTTTTTATTGACATTGATTTTGATTGCATTATTTGATGTTATATGCATGAATGATACCTATACAAAATGGTTAATTCAAGGATTAAAAAACTATTCCATCTCTCCCTCACATGGATATATTTTTTTTTTTTTTGCATGAGTTGGTATTTGTTTGCAGTAGGGCTGAAATTCCAGCCCAAGTGGTAATCGGATGTTGAAGTCTTTCACACGTGAAAAATGTCAAACATTTTACTTTAGGTTTACGCGTAAATTTGTTGGCAATTTAATATTTATATAATTATAAATCAAATAAGTATAAATGACAATAAAGTTGAATATTATAACATAAATTTGTCGTGTTTCAAAATCATACGAACAAAAGAGTAAAGTTGTATACATATTTTATGACTTTTATATAATTTATTTCAATTAAACTCTTATTCTCGTTTCAAATTGAAAAAAAAATATTTTTTTTCTAATTTACACTTTTTCAATTAAATATTTTAAACATCTTTTATTTTTAACTTGTAATTGTAATATTATTATAAGTGAAGAAGATAAAAATTAAAATTAGAATAACAATTTATTTTGCATTTAAATTTTATAAGTGTTTAAAACTTTTATGTAACCTACAAGGACTAAAGTGAACTTTTATATATAGTAAAAAGATTAAAATATTCGTTTTTATAGTATAGACTAAAATGAATTTTTAGTTATAGTGCGGAATTTCTATTATACTTTTAACAGAATAAAATGAGTAAATTAATTCTTATTGTGTTTCAAGCTCATCAACTCAGGAATTTTTAACTTCCCAGTGTACTACCGTTTTAAATTTGGAATGCATATCAATTTAAATTATGATAAAAATATTTTTATTAATAAATAAATATTTTTTATTTAAAAAATTGAACAAAAAATAATATTTAAACTAATAAATAATTTAATAATTATATAATTATGTCTTTGGTAAAAAAAATTATAAGTTTACGAATTATAAAATAAATATACTATAAGATAGCAAATAAAAGGTTAAATTGTAATTTAATTTTTAGAAGTACCTTTTTAACTATAAAAGTTAAAAATTTTAATATTTCACGTTTAAATTGAAAAATATTTTTTAAACGTAATTTTCTCTAAAATTTATTTGTTTAATATTATTTATGGCTTCAAAAGTGCTTTTTAAAAGCAATGATGAATGGACATTTAAGGATGAGTCATAAAATTTAGGCCACATAAAAGGCTATTTATTTGTCAGCCTTTTTTGGTTAGTTAGTTGTAGTGAGTGTTGATGATTATAAATGAAACATGAAATCCAAATGAAAGCCCCCCAAAAAGACACTGTCATGAAATCCCCGCGGGCTATGATGAACGTCAAATACTTTTGACTTTCGATGCTGATATATTTGATATTTTAAAAAATCATACTATTTGTTAGATACGAATGTCTTGGTTGAACCTAACAAACGAAGAGAATGATGTTTATTTTAAAGATTCGAATTTAAATCATTTTATTTGCAAAATGTGTGTATTATCAAATGATTAGAAATATCCATGAATAAATACTACAGGTTTTTCTCATTTTTATCCTACTTTCATAATTGAATAATGTTGAAATCTTGTAGGTGCTAAACGATGAGATCTTTGCTATATTAGTTCTCATGGCACTCTTCACCACCTTCATCACAACCCCCACTGTTATAGCCATCTACAAGCCGGCCCGAGGTTCCTCCACCCTCGCTCGCCGAAAACTACGCGACTTGACCAACACAGACGAGTCAAAAGACCAGCTTAGGGTCCTGGCCTGCCTCCATGGTATTGGTAATGTACCTTCAATCATCAACTTAATCGAGTCAACAAGAAGCACAAAGAAATCCCAACTCAAGCTTTTCATCATGCACCTTGTTGAACTCACCGTGCGCTCCTCTTCAATCATCATGGTCCATCGGGCTCGAAGAAATGGGCTCCCATTCATTAACAGGCTTCGTAAGGGAGGCTGGCAAGACCAAGTTACCGCAGCATTCCAGGCCTACAGTCAATTGGGCCAGGTCTTGGTTCGGCCGAGCACAGCTATCTCGGCATTATCCACTATCCATGAGGATATTTGTCATATGGCAGAAACCAAAAGGGTGACCATGATCATATTACCATTCCACAAGCAATGGAGGGGAGAGGGTGACCATAAGACAATAGACAACGTAGGGCATGAGTGGAGGTTGGTTAACCAACGGGTGCTAAAAGCTGCGCCCTGTTCAGTGGCAGTGCTTGTGGACCGTGGGTTCTATAATGGAGCCCAAAGGGTTTGCATATTGTTCTTTGGCGGGCCTAATGATCGGGAAGCTTTGGAGTTGGGTGGTAGAATGGCTGAACACCCGGCAGTTAAAGTGGATGTTGTGAGGTTCGTTGACAAGGAAGGATTACAAAGAGATGACGTGATTTTGAGGCCTTCAGAAAGCAAGCGCACTGAAAAGGATTACAACTTCTCTACTGCCTCTATGAACAATGAAAAAGAAAAGGTTAGTCTTATATCATTAAAACAAAATTTGTTATATTGGTGCTTATGCTAAATATGTGACTTTCATTTGTTTTAAACCAGGAATTGGATGATGGTGTAGTGGCAGAATTTATAAGCAAGTGGGATGGAACAGTGGAGTATATAGAAAAGACAGGTAGCAAGGTTGCTGAACAAGTGTTGGGATTGGGACAAAGTGGGGATTATGATCTTATAGTAGTCGGAAAAGGGAGGTTCCCATCATGTACGGTGGCGAAATTGGCAGACCGCCAAGCTGAGCATGCTGAATTAGGCCCTCTAGGGGACTTGTTAGCCTCATCAAATCGCCGAGTGTTGTCATCGGTGCTGGTTATACAACAGCACAATACGACTGAGGCAGAGGAAACTGCGGTGAAAGAAGTGGATCGAAAGGATGATGGGATTGCAGGGATGGGAGAGATTTCAAAGGATGTGTAATTATAAAATTTCTAGGCAGTTAGAAATCAAAACTCGGTTGTCCTTATGTATCGATAAGATTAAATAAAAACCTTGTTGCCGAATGCCCACAGATTAGTGATGGCAGGGAATAAGTAGAGGTTATCTTGTGGGGCAAAGCCTGAACTTAAACCCTCACATGCAATGGAGGCTACAACAGCAAAGGAATATTTTAAATGCATTAAACACTCCTTGACAGGAGCTATAATATTAATGGATTCCAAGATATACAATTAGGAAAATTCTAACAAAAACTAGTTATTCCGTTCAGAAGTTGTAATAACGAAATCGAACTTAGAGGTGTTTAAAACTGAGTACCCGAACTTTCGGGTATCTGAAGTACAGGCTATCCGGTTCTTCGAGTAGCACATTTGTCGGCCCGTGTCCCACCCCATAATTATTGGGTACCCGTAAAATTCGAGTACCCAGTTTATTTTTTTTAATTTAAAAATTAAAAAAAAATCATCTAATAAATACATAAAATTTAAAAATTTATAATACATAATCTAAACACAAATATTAGTGATATAAAGTTACTTTTAGGACATAAATATTTGGATATATATAAGGGTTATATTTTGATACGTAAATTTTTTTTTACACAACACTATATATTTAAGCTATAAAATCTAAAACCTAAATTCTTAGCCCTAACGCCCTAAAACCTAAACTCTAAATTCTAACCATAAACTTTAAATTCTACACCCTACAACCTAAACCTCTAAACCCTAAACCACTACCTAAATCTCTAAACCCTAAAATTAAAAGGCTCTTGTATATCAAAGCATTTTCCTATATATAGTACATAATCCAAACTCAAATATTAGTGATTTGAAGGTAGTTTAAAGATATATATATATATATATATATATTAAACATATATTAGTGATTTGAAGTTAATTTTCTTATATATACTTAATCAATTTTACCATTTTGCCACATCAACATTTATATGTGGGCTTACACGTCAGCACTGTTCACTGTCACGTCAATACATTAATAGTCAATGTTAGTCAAAGGGCTAAATTGATGCAATTCGTGAGTTCGAACACCTAATTGATGCGTTTTTCACCGAGGGACTAAATTTTTATTATGAGCTCAAAGGCAAATATATTTAGAAAAAAGTTTCTCTCCTATTTACTACGCGACGAAAAAATCAAATTAGCACTAAATTTATTTTTTTTACTTCTTCCAAGTGCACGATAACCCCAAGGGGTTGCAGATTTTTTTCTACCAATTGGAACCCTCCCTTTATCACCTCATCAGGTTGGTCTACATGATTTATAACTACTCCTCTTACTACAAGACGTTTACCTAGCCAACATTTAAATTTGATTTTACCCAAAATTTTCTAGCTCACCTCAACATTCCCCTTAATTCACCCGCTCAAATTAAGTTTAATTGTCAAATACTTCTGCATCATTTTGCATAAAATTTAGTGTTTTTACATTTTCTACTAGAAATACCAGAAGCACTAGCAATCCGTATTAATAGGGATATTATAGAACTTTCATTTCTGCGTATAGTTACAAGCAATACTGCTAGGCCTTGACCGAGGATGGACGAAAATTATCATAGAAGGTGATGCGGCCAACGTGATTAACCAAATTAACGACCCAACACCTGGTATCTCTGCATTGGCGCAACAACTTAATGAGGCTAAATCTATTATCAGGCGACATCCTCACATCTCCATCGCATACATTCCAAGATTGGCCAAAGTTGCTGGCCAAAGTTGCTGCACATAAATTAGCAGAATGGGCGATAGCCCCTCAAAGCTGTCATTATTTCTATCTTGATTGTATTCATTCAGTTGTACTTGATGATGCCATTATGGGCTAATATATGCATATATTCCTCCTCCCAAAAAAAAGAGAATAATTTTCACACTGCTCTTTCGTTTTTTTATCCATAAAAGTAAAATAATTATGAAGTCATTTTAAAAATCATTAAACTATAAGTTAATACATAATAAGATTGTATTTTGATCTAAAATAATAAAATTTAATTATTCTCAAAATTGTAAAGTTATAAGTAATATAACGGTAAAACTATATTTTACCAATAAAAAATGTAATTGAGTTTAACTCTTAATTTTTAACTTACTGACATAAATGATATTTTTTTGATCAAAAGTTTCTGACTAAAATATCTCTTATTCAATTGTGTTGAGTATTAGACCTGATAAATTTGACTCGAGGCCTAAACCGAGATCCGATATGAACCTAAACATTATCGTTTAAGTTTAACCCAAATCCAAAGCAACCCGAATTGAACCAAAATGAACCGAATTTTAGCTGGATTGAAAATCAACATGAAGAGAAAGTAATCGAACCCGAAAATAACCCGAACGAAAGCAATCCGAACCAAAAGCAACCAAAACAGAAAGTAACTCAAAATTAATTTGCTCAAATATGTATGTTTTATTCTCCCTTTCTATTATATTACTAATTAACAACCAACTTTAGTAATAGTTTAATATCATCTTTTCCCCTTTAAAAGACCACCTTCATATATTGACTTGACCTAAAAAAGCAATCAATCCGATATTGACCGGAACCGAAAATCTACCGATTCAATATTGACCCGAACTGAAAATTCAACCGATTTGATATTGACATAACTTGAAAATCAACCGATTCAATATTTTCCTGACCTAACCCTAAGTATCATAGACTCAAACTAAATCTGAATCAGATCTGATTGGATCCAATTCAAATCTAAACCGAAAGCAACTTAAAATAAAAATCAACCTAACCTGAAATGACTCGACTCAAACCTGATCTGAACGGCCCGATTGCCACCCCTATTGGGTATATAAATTTCAAAATTTGATTTACATCTTTATCACTGAATACAGTTGGTTCACAATTTCAAAGAAATGATCAAATTATTATTATTTTTTCTAAAATAGGTTTTAAGTGAATAATTGTAACACCCTCTACCCGGTCTAAAAGAAAGATCGGCGTAGAACGCATTACAAGACAAGCTTACAGAAATTTTTATACAAAGCGACGCATTGAAAATAGAACTCAACCTAAACTCCAAAAGAAAAACAGGGTTATTTAAAACCTTTTCGATCATACAAGCATGCTTAGCTTTACTAACTGGTCACGAGGAACCAAACATACAAACATTTCCAATCTCTCTCTAGATGTACTCATTAATACAAACAGGTCATGCCCTGGTTGGGGTGTTCAAACTTTGAACTTGTAACATGATCTCTTAATTAACCAATTTGTGAGCTAACATCCAATACTACTATAGTATTTAACCACTTAGAATTTGAGAGCATTATTATAAAATTACAAACAACCTAAAAACTTATGCAATGAAATATCATCTTGTACTTCCATTTAATAAAGTAATCTATAGATCAGCTAAGATATATAAAAGATATCAAATTTCTTAGGTCCGAGTATTAGGCTTAAGGATTTATTCATGTATATAAATATACTAGGGTATCTCCTTTCTTTAACAGCAAGATTTACTAAATTATTAACGGAGTTAAACACATCTTTCCATCAATTTGGTTTATCAAACCATCTATAGACTACTTATGAGAAAAAAATCAAACCATGAAACCATAAGAGAATAAATGGCGGCTACACACTTATATATATATATACATATATAAATCGAGAAATTTTAAAGATCAATGCACACAATACGACTCTGTGCCACCTACTAGGAGTTTCTAAAGAACTACGAACATAATTTCTTGAATCGGAGATCATGTCCGAGCTTGAAGTATTATGCAAACGACTCCTTCCTGAAATGTGAATGGAAGGATAACATAAGCACATGCTTGTGAGGTAGTTTAAAAGTAAATAATAACAATACGCAAACAAGACTTTTCGTTCTAAAATTTCTAAAGATCAAGCTTGGCTGCTAGCTTACATACTCGAATGTTTCTAATTAAACAATCAAATCAAGCTCATTACCATTCATATACACCAAGAATTAACATAACCAAATAATTTCAACAAGAAAGACTCAATTCCTTAACAACTAGCATGAATAAGTTTAACAGTTAGGAAGATCAAATTTTAAGGTTTCATGATAGTTATCTCTTATATTAATAATCTGATTAATCATTTTCATAGCATAAGTACAAACGTACTTAGTCATACGGTAACACCTATTTTACCTTTTTCTTACGATCCTGAATCATCAAACCACCATTGTCCTTATTCCCAAAATTCCATCTATATATTTATAATACTCCAATATATATATATTGTTTATATACAAAGCATTCCATTTTTATCATGTGTACACTTTAACACATCATAATCAGTCCATTTTCTTTCAAGTTTACACAAAACAGTCCATAAAAATCATTTATACACTTTAGTATATCAAAACAGTCCACTTTCATTCAAGATTACACAAAACAGTCCATGTAATTCATTTATACACTTTAGTATATCAAAATAGTCCACTTTCTTTCAAGATTACACAAAACAGACCATGTAATTCGTTTATACACTTTAGTATATCAAAACAGTCCACTTTCTTTCAAGATTACACAAAACAGTCCATGCAATTCATTTACACTCTTTAGTATATCAAAACAGTCCACTTTCTTTCAAGATTACACTAAACAGTCCGTGAAATTCATTTATACACTTTAGTATATCAAAACAGTCCACTTTCTTTCAAGATTACACAAAACCATGTAATTCATTTATACACTTTAGTATATCAAAACAGTCCACTTTCTTTCAAGATTACACAAAACAGTCCATGTAATTCATTTATACTCTTTAGTATATCAAAACAGTCCACTTTCTTTCATGTTTACAAGCAAGCATTCGATCTAGCATATGTTCATAACATGTTTTCCATTACAAGCAATTATCCGATCTAATATGTGTATCATAACATATCTTTCAATACAAGCAACCGTTAGATCTAGCATATGTTCATAACATTTCTTTCATTACAAGCAATTATTCGATCTAATATGTGTATCATAACATATCTTTCAATACCAGCAACCGTTAAATCTAGCATATGTTCATAACATTTCTTCCATTACAAGAAATTATTCGGTCTAATATGTGTATCATAACATATCTTTCAATACAAGCAACCGTTAGATCTAGCATATGTTCATAACATTTCTTTCATTTCAAGCAATTATTCGGTCTAATATGTGTATCATAACATAACTTTCAATACAAGCAACCGTTAGATCTAGCATATGTTCATAACATTTATTTCATTTCAAGCAATTATTCGGTCTAATATGTGTATCATAACATATCTTTCAATACAAGCAACCGTTAGATCTAGCATATGTTCATAACATTTCTTTCAGTACAAGCAATTATTCGGCCTAATATGTGTATCATAACATATCTTTCAATACAAGCAACCGTTAGATCTAGCATATGTTCATAACATTTCTTTCATTACAAGCAATTATTCGGTCTAATATGTGTATCATAACATATATTTCAATACAAGCAACCGTTAGATCTAGCATATGTTCATAACATTTCTTTCATTTCAAGCAATTATTCGGTCTAGCATGAATCTGAATTCATGATATTTGTTCAATTTAGTTATTTGCAAATGAATGCTAATCCAGGTAGTTTTCCAGGTTTATCCATTTAACATTTCTAATAGAACATAGTTCTATCTTGAACTAAGGACATTTAGTCATTCCTAAACCAAGTGATCGAAATCCAATACATATCAAGGGAATATACATTCCAAATTCTCATTTTTTTACCTTAAGATTCATTAATTTACATTTTAAGTTGTCACGAGCCTTGATTGACAAGTTACTAGACACACGAATCCACAATAAGTGTAACAATAACAAGGGTACACATAGTACCAGAACAAGAGTACACAAGGTACTGAATCTATTCATTACTGAACAAGGGTACCAATTGTACCAATAGGTCACTTGATCTAAACAACAAGGGACCATAGTCCAAACTAGCGAGCTCGACGGACTCTATGGCATGTCAATTGTGTCTAAGACTAACTCGAATCAAGGCTTATATTTATAACTCATTCTTCATTCAATCGAGATGCATTGTATGCCTTAAAACATTAGTTGATTTATTCTATTCACATTTAAGTCCAGTCTTAAAGTGACTAGAAAGGTAGCATGAATTATTAACTTAGCTGGCTTATGCTTATCATAAGATATTTATCTAGTTTTGTAGTTATTCGAACCTTAATCAAGCCTTCATGTATATACACTAACATTGAGTGATATTCAATATTCTAATAGAATTGGACAACCACATGCTCGTCCCTAATCTAGATTACTCTTATTTATTTTCATGCACAACCTTTCTAAAGCAAGCTTATACTTTCAAGTATAAGTCTAACCCTTGATCAACAATATGATCCTTAAATCAATTTCAAATCGAAAGTAATTTCAAAGGAAATACGTACCTTTTTCCAAGCTTAATCTTACATGCTTTGCTAGTCAAGTAATCTGATAGGATTAATTGGAACAACAACCAAGATACTAAGAGCAGCTTTATTCTATTCGAATCTCTAGACTATGCTCACTTGTTATTTCGATGTTACGGAATACCCGAATCCTCATTCCTATGTTGCTACTTATCCGATTCCTTTTAGCTTTCAAGCCATAATTCTTTTCCTATCTTGAGATGATAATGCAATTCGAATCAACAATACACTATTTAATGGCTAATCTCTCGAGCAAATCAAGGTTTCTCACTCAACACTTTCCTCTATTTCCTTCGGTCCTCTCTCCATAAGGAAGAAGAAGATGATTCCTTGTTTGTCTTAACCGAGAATAAGCATAGAAGGACATGTGGATATGCCCTTAATCTTTTAACAATTTAGCATGCAAGTCTAATTTTTTGTGTCATGTAAAAATTTGGCCCATTTAAAAATGGTCACCTACATTTTCATGTTTCAAGAATGACCCTGGTTATGAGTTTAATCCAACAATTGCCATAATCAAAAAATTAATCTAGTAACCCAAAATAATGGTACACTTCTAGGCCATATTTTGGGATGTTACAATAATAATAATAACAATTATAATAATAATATCAATTAAGTTTATGATATAATGATTTAAAATATCATTTTAATCATGATTGATATTTTTTTGTTAAATAGAGAGATATTATATTAACAAGGTAAATGTCAAGATTCAAATTTTTATAAGATGAGGATAATATGAGCATCTTTAGTTACTTGGTCAATTAGTTATCTCAATCATGATCAACATTTTAATCTTTATTAACAGTAATTATTGAGTTTGGAGGGGGAACATCGTACCCAGGGCTGGTCCTGGGCTTTTTGTGGCCCAGGGTAAATATAAAAAATAGGCCCCAAATTAGAAATTTAAATTGCGGTTGTGGTTGTATTTACAAGCATGTTAGGTTTTATTGTGGTTGAAGATATTATAGATGCTATTTTAGTCACCGCGAGTATTGCGGTTGTGAAATCTCTTAATAACATACAGTATTGTGGACATAGCAGTTGCTGGTATTGCGGTTTCAAATGGCACCACTACCCATGCGCGGATATAGCATAAAAATTGACCTCACTTGATTTGTTGGGGTATGGAGTTAACAATGCTTATTCTAGTAGTATAGAAATCTTCAATACCTCATACTTCACTCATGACCCCACTATAAGAAAATCCTGGCTCCACCACTACCATTATCATCATGTAACGATCGCTGTTACGGTTGCATATCATTATTTAAATCTCTGTCCCTAATAGCAAGTAACGAAAAAATTAATTTTAAGAGTATGTCCATATAACAAGTATTGAAAAATTGGGCCCTTAATAACAAAAATTGAAAAAATTGAATGTTAAGAGTATGCCCAAAATAACAAATATTAAAAAAATCGAACCCTTAATAACAAGTATTAGAAAAAAGTTAAATTTTAAGAGTATGGCCCTAATAATAAATATTGAAAAAACTTAAACTTCTATTAATAAATATTGAAAAATTGAGCCTCTAATAATAAGTATTAAAAAAATTAAACTATTAAGAATAAATACAATTCCAATAAAATTACAAAAGCGTAACTTCTTTGAGTAGTGGGCTCCTGCCCGGGGTCGGTCCTGATCGTACCTATGAGCGTCAATCGTAAAAAATGTTGGCTTGCTGCCCCTTATAACACGATTTACAAAAACAAACAAAATAATATCTTACATAACAAATACCGAGACTGATGGTCACTCATTACAAATTGAAACCCAGTTTAGTCCAGAGCCTAAGCCAGTAACCAAAAACCTAAAACCGAATAAGTGAGCACCACAATCTATGTATACAAACATCACTTTACATAAAAATTAGTACGAGTCGTACAACAAAGTATGCATAATTTTTTATTAGGTGCGCGTACTTTTATAATTAATAAAATTATATAATTTAGAAGTGAGAAATTAGATTATATTGTAAGATATAAAGAAAAACTTTAAAATATTTGAAAATTTAAAATTTTAGAGATGCCAAACTATGCCCTGACCTAGATTTTGCCTTCAGCGGAAGCAGTATAAACCATTCCACCATCAATGTCGGAAACCAAGGATGTAATCTTTGCATGTCCTTTGGCCTTCATTTTAATGGAGGCAACTCTGTTCACTCTTTCTTTCAACCAAACATCAATCACCCCAAGTTTCGTAGCTATAAATATGAAGTCATTGTTGACTGCAATTCTTTGGATGTCCAATCCCGTTGGAAATATTCCCAGTACTGCTTAGCTGGTTCGACAGAATACCTTCCATTCACACATCCAAATTTAGCTCACTAACATTAAATATACTCCATGAATTTATAGATATAGGGTCCGTTCAAGAACGAGGTTGAAACTAGCTTTTGGTTGTCAACGATAGCTTTTGCGCCAGATTTGGTCTCCAAACCAAGCTGATCCAATCCAGCCTTGGAATCTGTTCATCATCATCCTTTCATCTCTAATCTTAGGGATGAAAGAAAAAGGAGCTTTTAATTTCCTTGCACATCTTTTAGTTATTTATGTTATTTACTTTATACATGACATACATAGTTTTATTATATTGCATAACATACCTTATAATGACATTACTATGCTTTATATTATATACTTCATATTAAGGTATATGTTAGTACACATTGGTCCTTATATTATTTAAAATCTACCTAATAACTTCATACACATCTTTATAACTATTCTATAAGTCATTTTAGCATGTTTTGATTGCATTGCATCCTTATACTTATTCATGCATCGTATTTTAAGTCAAGGCACGAGCTCGGATTAGCTCAAACGTATTCAAGGCAGCTTGGATTAGCTCAAACACATTCAAGGCAGCTCGAATTAGCTCAAGGAGTCCAATGGCAGCTCAAAGACAAATGAAGCACTCTAAGGAAACTCACAAGCTTCAAGGACTAGCTCACCTAGCTAAAGGCAGCTCATGGAAGCTCGAAACACCTCAAAGGTTAAGCTAGCTCATTCAGCTAGCTAGCTCAGCTCAGTCCAACTCACACCAAGCTCGAACAACTCATTTCAGTTCCACCTACATATGATAGCTCACCACCTCAAAG
The DNA here is from genome assembly GCA_019671005.1 of Hibiscus mutabilis. Taxonomy (NCBI): domain Eukaryota; kingdom Viridiplantae; phylum Streptophyta; class Magnoliopsida; order Malvales; family Malvaceae; genus Hibiscus; species Hibiscus mutabilis. Next base: position 47,243,783 of record CM033721.1, on the reverse strand, counting down.
GTCATGTCCTTAGCCGTTTGGAGGGAAATGAGAATGAGCGGCAAAGCATTGGAGGGAAAGGCTTTGTGTGCCAAAACTGAGTGGAGGGAGACACCAATATGACCGAAACATTACAAGGGCCTTGGAGGGAGTTACGACTAGCCTTGAGTGAGACTTGAAGCCTAGCCGAATAGATTCAAGGCCATTCGGCCAAAACCTTTCATTCCCTATAAATAGAACTTGTAGTTCACTTTTGTAATCATCTCATTTCATATATAAAATTTCCTTTGTGAGAATTTTCTCTCTTCTAGTTCTTAATTGAATTTTATCGACTTATCAAGTACTTTGTACTTGTGGCGTCAACCCCTATTCCACCTTGATACTTCTGGTTCTTATCTCTTTATGGATAGTGGATCAAAGTCCTTTCTACCATCCCTTAAAGCAATCCTATAAGATATGGAGTTAAGCTTTAATATAGCTTTGTTTCTTCTTGATTTCTTTAAGATACTATTATTTCCTTTTCACCTTATCCATGACTATCCTCCACCTATTGTTAGAGCTCGATAATCACAACCGAATTGCTTGCCAAGTGTGGAGAAGATTGATTTTTGGGTGATTTTGGTGGAAGCAAATGATAGACAAAATTGACAAAGGATTTAGAGTGGTTTGGCTTTCTAAACAAAGTCTACATCCACTACCTTAGCTTCCTACTAAGGATTTCAACCAATTCACTAAGAATTCTTCCCCTTTTCTAGGTTAAGGAGGAAACCATTTACAACCTAGAATCACTCACCAAGTCTAGCATCCAAAGCTTACAGACCGAGCTTTGGGAACACTCTTGTACAAAGAGAAACTTAGAAACGAAATCCCTCTCAAAAGGTTGATGTTTTCACACTAAAGCCCTCACCCGAAACGTATAACACTTGAGCATACATTGACAATTTGGGCTCACAAGTATTTGTCTATACAAAGAATGGGAATTAAGCACTAAGATACATTTGACATCATAATGTTGTTGACAATTGAAGCATTTTTTCATAGATACTTAGAGGTTCCTTTTATACTCCCAAATGAGCTTCTAGCCGTTGGAGACCGTTGAGATTGAATTAGAGCTATTGGGGCCTTTATTTCCCGTAATAATTGCAGTTCTGAAGCTGTTTGTATCGATACGCAGGTAGCCGTATTGGTACGTGTTCTTCATAAACTAGCCGTTGAGCTCTTTCTAGTTGATGCATATTGATACACCTAGGAGTGTATCGGTACAACCTGTATTTTAAAAGACCGTTGGGAAAATAGCCTTTGGGGGGTTTTGGCCGTTGGGGTTTTGCGACGTAGGCGTATCAAAACGCCCCCACACCGTATCGATATGGGCAAGCCCTGTATAGGTATGGGTTTTGACAGTTTCAAAAAGACTGTAGCTGAAACCCTAAGGCGTATCGATACGAGGAATATCGTATCGGTACGGTTACTTGAAAAACTCAGGTTTGGCTACTTTAAAGACATTTAAATCATTCCAAAACCTTATAAAATCCATCAAACATATTTTCAAGTTGTTTGAACTGAAATCATTTTTGAAATCTTTTCAATTTAGCCCAAAACTATTTTTCAATTATTATATCAAACAAATATTCTAACAATCTACCCCTTTTGATATAATAAAACCAACTTGAAAAATTGTTTGTGATTCTCCCCCTTAATATTTAAAAATTTGAATAAGAGAATTTAAAACTTAAATGTAGTTAAAGCTCCCCCTTATTCACTTGAAAAATCAATTTTTTCAAATCATTTCTCCCTCCTTTTGTTATATCAAAAATAATTAAAGTAATTTTCAGTTCAAAATAACAATGGAGGTTAAAATTTTTTTGACACAAATAAAAATTTTGGTTTTAAAATGGCTCCTCCTTTCTCAAAGCATCATCAAATGTTAGTGCAATAGTTATGATAATCCAGTTGAATTAAAAAAATAAATCAAATTAAAAAGAAATTCAACTAATTTTTACCACACTTGAACCAAAGGTAGGACGTGAAGCCTTCCTTCTACAAGTGTCATTTTGTGTGTATGGAGCCCCCTTCAATGTTGTACTTTGTTGATCACTCTCCATCACACCTAAAATAATACAATCAAGTATTTTTTTGTATCCAAATTGCTTTGGATCCATAAATGTTAGTAGCACAAAGTTTAGTCCCATTAGGAATCCATTTTTCAATTTCATCCTTTTTAGTTGAAGTAATTAGTCCTTTTGGGACCCAAATACTTCTAACACATTTTCCATCCAAAAATCTAGGGGCACTAGATTGTCTTTGGTAAAAATTTGATTTTCCAAAATTGGTTTTCTTTTCAAGCTCTTTGGAAATCAAATCTTTTTCTTCTTGAACTTTATGAAGCAAATTTTGTAAATCTATACACTTTGGCTCAAACTCATTGAGTTTTTCTTCAAGTTCAATTTTGGTTTAAGAAATCAAATCATTTTGAATTTTCAAATTTGAAATCACTTTCTTGTTTTTCAAAATGTGATTTTTGAACTCTAAAACCAAATCATCATAGGCATCTTGTAATTCATCAAAAGAATATGAACTAGAAGTAGATGAATTAGAAGTTACCCTTGAATCTTTTTCGATGGCCATAAGACAAAGGTTGGCTTGTTCATCTTCAATGGAGTCGTCATCACTCCAAGTAGCCACATAAGCCTTCTTCTTATGGCTTGAAGAGCTTGGCCCCTTCTTCTTCATCCTTGATTCTTGTCTTAGTTGTTCATTTTCTTTATTCATAAATCAGATGAATTTGTTGAAGAGCTTGGCCACCTCTTCATCTTCACTTTCCTCCTCACTTGAATCTACATGTTGGCATGTGGAGGTCGGAAGAGCAATGACATTCACATCAATGCCTTTCTCTTTGATCTTCGTCTCCTTCTCCCTCTTTAAGGGTTGAGACATCATCTTATGGGTGAGCAAAGATCCCATGAGCTCGTCAAGCTTGATCTCCTTCAAGTTCTTTGCTTCTACAATGGCCGTCTTTTTGGACTACATGATTCGGGAAGTGAGTAGATCAATTTTCGAACGAGTTTGTCTTCCAAAATCTCCTCTCCAAGACCTTTGAGTTGATTGACGATTGTGGAGAAACGGTCGAACATCCTCTTGATGTCTTCATCTGGGTCCATCTTGAAGTTCTCATACTCAAGGTTAAGAAGGCCGATCTTGGTCTCCTTTACGTCGATGGTTCCCTCGTATGTGACTTCAAGCTTGTCCCATACTTCCTTGACACTATCACAAAAAGACATTTTCGCGTAGATGTTCAGGCTAAAAGCACAAAAGAGAATGTACAAAGCCTTGCAATTTAGCTCCATCTTCTTGCGATCATCCGCACTCCATTTCGCCTTGCTTTGTTGTGGCACGAATGGACCGTCTGCAATAATGTCCCAAAGATGATAATCCTTGGCTCTCATGAAATACATCATCCTATTCTTCCAATAGGAGTAGTTGGTCCAGTCAAAGAATGGTGGTTGGTCAATGGATTGCGCCATGGCTTCGGTTGAATGTTTATCGGTTGAGCTTGCTGGGATCACCTCAATAGGATGTAAGTCCTCTCGAATTGAGCCTCATTTTGATACCAATTGTTGGAGCTCGATAATCACAACCAAATTGCTTGCCATGTGTGGAGAAGATTGATTTTTGGGTGATTTTGGTGGAAGCAAAATATAGACAAAATTGACAAAGGATTTAGAGTGGTTCAACTTTCTAAACAAAGCCTACATCCACTACCTTAGCTTCTTACTAAGGATTTCAAACAATTCACTAAGAATTCTTCCCCTTTTCTAGGCTAAGTAGGCAACCATTTACAATCTAGACTCACTCACCAAGTCTAGCATCCAAAGATCACAAACCGAGCTTTGGGAACACTCTTGTACAAAGAGAAACTTAGAAAACGAAATCATCTCTAAAGGTTGATGTTTGCACACTAAAGCCCTCACCCAAAACCTATAACACTTGAGCATACATTGACAATTTAGGCTCACAAGTGTTTGTCTATACAAAGAATGAGAATTAAACACTAAGACACATTTGACATCATAATGTTGTTGACAATTGAAGCATTTTTCGTAGATGCTTGGAGGTTCTTTTTATACTCCCAAATGAGCTTTTAGCCGTTGGAGACCGTTGGGATTGAATTGGAGTCGTTGGGGCTTTTATTTCCCGCAATAATTTTAGTTCTGAAGCTGTCCGTATCAATACGTGGGTAGTCGTATTGGTATGTGTTCTTCATAAACTAGCTGCTGAGCTATTTCCAGCTGATGCGTATCGATACACCTAGGAGTGTATCGGTACAACCTGTATTTTAAAAGATCGTTGGAAAATAGTCATTAGGGTTTTAGCCACGTAGGCATATCGAAATGCCCCCACACTGTATTGATACGGGCAAGCCCTATATCGGTACGAGTTTTGACAGTGTCAAAAAGACTGTAGCTAAAACCCTAAGGCGTATCGATACAGGGAATACCGTATCGGTACGGTTACTTGAAAAACTCAGGTTTGGCCACTTTAAAGACATTTAAATCATTCCAAAACCTTATATAATCCATCAAACATATTTTCAAGTTGTTTGGACTTAAAATCATTTTTGAAATCTTTTCAATTTAACCCAAAACTATTTTTCAATTATTATATCAAAACAAATATCCTAACACCTATCCACACGTCCAAATTCCCTACACCAAACAACTCGTTCTCCTTAAACAAGTCTTCCCATCTTTTATCATTCTTCCGCATCCCATTTACCATACACCAACCTACCCAAACCATTCTACTTTTGAGCCTATCTTGCTTGTATGTTTTCTTTCTTCCTTCCCATATCCAACCATCAAAGTAGCCGTCTCCTACATCATCAAGAACGACCTACATCATATGGTAATCAGAGCTATTGGTGGAAGAAGCAAGTGCATCAAGTGAAGCCCGTTTCAAGTAAAGCAAAAAAAAAGGAATTTGTAAGTGACATCTTTTGTCATTTCATTTTGTGCAAAAAAGGGAAAAAGAAACATCATTCAAGGGTGAAAAGCACAACAACAACATCATCTTCAACATCAAGCTTGAAGCCATCTTCTGCAAGACTTTGATTGTTGGTCAAGAAAGGTTGTGAGTTTTCTTGCCAAGTAATTAACCCATTTCTTCTTTTCTTTCTATTCTAAACTTACCTTTACACCACATCTTCTTCATTTTCCTTTTAAACTAACCATTTCAGTGACGCACAAGCACTATGTTAGGATGATCAATCAACATGATTTGGCCAAGAGAGGGTGAATTTGCAATTTAAAAATTGAAGGGAAGCAAATGGAAATATAAAAATAAGACACAAGGGATTTATAGTGGTTCAACCTTGTAACAAGGTCTACATCCACTACCTTAGCTTCTCACTAATGATTTTCAACAAATGCACTATAAATTTCTTCCCCTTTTCTAAGCTAAGGAGGCACCCATGCACACAATCAAAGCTTTCTACCCAAAGCTTTGATCAAACACTCTCTTTACAAGAAATAAAATAACAAACTAAAAATCCTCTTAAAGGTAGTTTGTTTGCCCAATTACAAGTTCACTCAACCCAATACTTGAATAGAAAAGATTACAAATAAGAACACTTGAGTGGGTTACAAAGATATGGCTCTAATAGGCTCAAAGATGGTTTTATTTGTGCTTGAATGCTTTTGTCTTGTTAAAATTGATCAATAGTAGTTGTTGTAGCTTTGTAGACTTGTTTATATACCTTTTCATTGATTTCTAACTGTTTGGGTAGTTGAGATCATCAATATAGCCGTTGGGATGCTTTCTTCTCGCAATAAATGATGTTAGCCAGGCGTATTGGTACGAGAACATCCATATTGATACTTGCCATAATAAGAAAGAGCCATTGTATAAAGGGGAGTATTGATATGTAGAAGGGCGTATCAGTATGAAGAGTGCATTTTAAAAAGTCATATCGATATGGAACAGTCTGAATCTATACCAGATTTGCTCACTGGAATTTGAGAAAGTTGTGAATCAAAAAAGGTTTTGGCACGCCTAAGGGTGTATCAGCATAGTTAACAACTTTTTAAAAATTATGGTTCCAATAAATTGACAAGGGTAACGGTCGAATAATAAATGCAAAAGATTTATAAAATCTAAACACCCTGTATTAGTACGCATAGACCTGTACCGATACTCAAAGACCATTTGGTTCCCAGGTAGAATGGCGTACCGATATGACTATACGCGTATCGGTACCCAATAGCCATTTTGTATAAAACATTTTTCCAGTAGCCAAAATCTGTATCGATACGGTATAAGGTGTATCGATATGCTTGGACCAAATTGGGCTATTTGAGTACAAAAACACTCAGAAAATATTTGGGGTTTTAGTTTCTAAATTAGAAACAATTTGACGTTTGAATCCTTGTCATTTTGTGAGCAATCTTGAGTACTTAAAAACTTATTCAGTTTTACAAATAAGTCATTGAAAATCATTGTTATACCAAAATCAAATTTAGTTTTACATTCACTCTCTTTTTGATATAACAAAACCCAAATAAATTTTTAAGACTTTTTGAAAAAAATACTCCCCCTTTCTTTAAGGCTAAAAGATAGTTTTATTTTAAAAACCTTTTAAAAAACTTTAATCTCAATTTTTCTCCCCCTTTTTGTTAGATCAAAATCAATAGGATAAATAAAGTAAGATGTAAGCAATAAATAACTCCAATCATAAAGAAACAACATAGATATTATACTTAAAGCATTGTTCAAAGCAACATAAAAATCCAACTTAAACACAAAAACATAATCCAAACCAAATAAACATAAAACATAGGAGTTCAAAACAAATAACATAGGTGTATAAACTTAAATCATAATATGATATGTATGATATGCAATGAGCCTAAGAAACATCTTTATCCTCATCTTCATCCTTTTCCATGACATCATTTCTGAGAGAATGTCCATGCTACTCTCCATGGAATGCGATAAGAGTCATATCCATTGAAGCTTGATGAGACTCGATAGAAGTAACTCTAGCCTCTAAGGATGTGAAATGAGTGTCAAGATATGTAAAGTTGGCAGTCATGCATGCATCCAAAGAAGTAAACTTTCCATCAAGATAAGCCATAAGAGCATCAAGCGAAGGCTGAGGAGGAGCAACTGGTGCAACTGGAACATTCTCCACATGCTCGAGCTGGACATCAACGGGTAGATCCACAATACGAATCCATTCTCCATTATAGATTGTAAACTTTGCTCGGCTAAGAGAACGCTCATCATGGGATCGGTGAGAGTAACTTCAAGAATATAAGAGTAGTCAATCCCGATCTTGTGGAACATGTAGCTCAAAGTAGTGCCATAGGTGAAGGATGAAACATAAGTAGTATGGTGATTTTGCACAAGGTAGACAATCTCGACGCTCATAATTTGAGCAACGCTAGGTCGCTTACCCTCACGAAAGCAACGAAATCAAAAATCAACTTGACGGATCGTGGACCATTTACCATCGGATGGTCAAAACCACCAAGTGATAAGGAGGTGAAGGAAGCAATCATGAACATCAATCACGATAACAGAGCCACTTTGAGTATGTCCCAAAGAATCCTCATCATATATTCCCTCATCCTCGAAACCCAAAAGATTTGCTATAGAAGAAGAATCAAGTTGAAAATTTGTTCCCATAAGGTAATATTCTATAGCAATAACCTCGGTTTTGTCTTGGCTTAAAATACACCAGGCATTTGAATAAAAAATAAGGAAAAGATTTTTATAAAATATGTCGGGTATGCTCAAAAAGGGTATGAACTTCCATTTAGTTAATAAATCAAGGTAACAGAAGTGAAATCCTTCAGAAGTCATGAAAGGGATAGACACAACACGCTCACAGTGGATTTTAAAATTTTGGTAGTGTCTAAAACAATCCATGACATTTGGATATTTAGGCTTAGTAAAACACATTTGAAAAATATGGCTTAGGTTAGGTTTAGTAGTTTTTGGAATTGGGATTTGGATTTGAAGAACTAGACCCTATTTCTCTTCTTGCTCTTTTCTTAGGTGCCATGTCAAAAACCTGAGCTAAAATCAAACCACAAAAAATAATGTATGCATAAACATCACATTTAGTCCAATAAAACAATCCAACGATCAAGGTATCATGAAAACCTATATTGTATAGTCCAAAATCATTTATAAGTATAAAATGAATTTTTGGTGAAAAAAACTGAAAATAGTGTAGAAAAATATACGAGTATAATTTTATATTTGAACAAAAAAAATTTAGGTTTGGAATTTTTTTTGCAAAAGCTTTAAAAACTATGTTATATACATACTAAATATATAAATTTTAAGCATGCACAATATATAAATATAAACAAAATTTAAAATTAAAGAAAGTAAAGTTTATACCTTGAATGAGGATTATGGATGAATGAGGAGATGATTATGCACAAAGCTTGATGATGTTGCTTGAGTTTGATGTAAAAACCAAAAACCCTCAAAATATTATGATGATTTGTGAGAAAAACAATGGGTTTGAAGGGTTTAAATAAGGTTTGAGATGACTAGGGTTTTTGACATAAAGGGGAATTTGAATTAGATTTGGAAAACCCTCTTTTTAATGACATTTAAAGACTTCAGTGGCTACTTATACTGATACGCCACCTGTGTGTATCGAAAACGCGTACCGGTATAGTTTTTAGCCGCATCGATCCTTAGCCCGTACCGATATAGGTTAGCCTATACCAAAACAACCTCAATGATACCCGTACCGATACACCAAACCCCGTATCAGTACCTCTGAGCCAAAAATGACATTTTTGGCTGCAAGGTGCTAAAAAATTCAAATTTAATCGAATCGATATGGATGTATATGATATGGGATTATCATGTATGAGCAAAAATAGATGCATACTCCCCCTAGAACCGAGGATAGATGCAAATAGGAGCAAAAGCACATAAGCATGGAAATCAACCAAATTCAAGCAAGATTAAACCACCAAAAAGACTCTAAGGTTCAAGGCAGGCTACCTAACTCTCTCCTAAGAGACCAAAAACGCTCTTTTTCTAAAGGATCGGTGAAGATATCTGGTAGTTGGTTCATGGTGTCTACATATTCTAGAGCTACCTCATTTTTCAAGATATGATCTCTAATGAAATGATGTATTATTTCTATGTGCTTGGTTCTAGAATATTGGATGAGATTCTTAGTGAAGCAAATGGAACTAGTATTGTCACACTTAAGAGGGATGATACTTACATCAATTCCATAATCTAAGAGTTCTTACTTCATCCAAAGGACTTGAGCACAACAACAATCATGATATAAGCATACTACCTAGGAATTGACATGTATCGAAGGTACTCTTTTTTATCTATCTTATAGCCTCTATAATCCGCTTCTGAATAAGCATGCAAATTAAAGGAAGAGTCTCTAGGATACCAAAAACCTAAAAAAGGTGTGTCTCTAAGGTATCTAAAGATTTTCTTAACTGCTTGTAGGCGTGATTCTCTAGGACTAGCTTGAAATCTTGCACACAAGTAAACATTAAACATTAAATATGGTCTACTTGCGGTAAGATAAAGCAAAGGTCCTATTATTTATCTATAAAGATTTAAATCAACACACTTACCTCCTTCATCTTTCCCAAGCTTTGTAGAATAGCTCATTGGTGTGGCTTGTGGTTTTACATTCTCCAAGCCAAACTTCTTGAGCATATCCTTGATGTACTTAGCTTGATTGATGAAGATGCCATCCTTCCTTTGTTTGATTTAGTGTCCCAAGAAGAATGAGAGCTCCCCCATTATGCTCATTTCAAATCCACCTTGCATTAACTTAGCAAAATCTTGGCAAAGCAATTCACTAGTAGAACCAAAAATAATATCATCAATATAAATTTGTACTACTAAGATATCTTTGCCTTTTCTTTTTATAAAGAGTGTAGTATCCACCTTTCCTTTGTTAAAACCTTTTTCAATAAAAAAATGTCAATCTTTCATACCAAGCTCTAAGAGCTTATTTTAAGCCATATAAAGCTTTTGAAAGTTTAAAAACATGGTTTGGGTATTTTGGATCTTCAAAACAGGGTGGTTGTTCAACATACACTTCATTTATAAAACCATTTAAAAATGCACTTTTTCACATCCATTTGAAAAAGCTTGATTTCATGATAACATGCAAATGCAAGAAGCATCCTAATAGCTTCCATTCTAGCTACGAGTGCATATGTTTCATCAAAATCGATTCCTTCTTCTTGAGTGTAACCTTAAGCAACATGTCTAACATTGTTTCTCACTATATTACCACTCTCATCTAGTTTGTTTCTAAAAACCCATTTAATTCCTATGGTAGATTTATTACTTGGCTTATAAACTAATGTCCATACTTTACTTCTCTCAAATTGATTTAACTCTTCTTGCATAGCCAATATCCAATATTCATCATTTAATGCTTCTTTGATATTTTTTGGCTCAATGCAAGAGATAAATGAAAAAAAATTACAAGTATTTCTAAGAAAAGATCTAGTGTTACCTCTTTGGATGGATCATCCAAAATATCACTACCTTTGACATAGTTGAACTCCCTTGGGTAGGTCACCTCCTTTTCCTCTAGAGTCATGTCCTTCAAGGCTTCTAGAGGTGAATCTTGTGCTTCCTCTTTATTTGGAACTTCATCTACTTTTGATGATTGTTCTTCACCATCATTGGCATAAAAAATTTCTACATTATCATTATCACAAGAATCCTTCCTCAAAAGGAGGTTATCATCGAAAACCACATGTATAGACACTTCTATTACTAAAGTTCTCTTATTAAATACTTGATAGGCTATAGAGTTTAAAGAATAACCTAGAAAAATTGCTTCATCACTTTTTGCATCAAATTTTCCTAGATTGTCTTTTCCATTGTTTAAAACAAAATATTTACATCCAAAAGGACGAAAATAGCTAATGTTAGGCTTTTTGCTTTTAAGAAGCTCATAAGGCATTTTCTTCAAAATAGGTGATAAGTGTATAAAAGTACTGTTTTTCTTGCCCTTTTACTCATATTATTATTAGACTTAGGCTCATTTTAGTTGCATTGATAGGCATTCATGCATAGTTTCCTAGTTTTCTTGGTCAATGAGCTTGGTATTACATTTTGTTGGGTTTTATGGAAAATAGCTACTGGTTCGCTTATTTCGTGCAAGACAAGATTGCTGAGGCAAGTAGGGATTGTTGTGGCAATTAAGGAGAATATTGAAGGCGTTGCTGAAGCTGATTGTCGCGGCATATCGGGAATAAACTAGATAAATACAACATTATCCGCAGGATTATCCAGATCGCAGAAGATAAAGCCCAGATTCAAATGGAAATTTACTGCAGATAAAGACATAAGATAAAGAAAGATAAAAGAGGATAATTATTCTATTTTATAATTAAATAAAATTTATTTATATTTTCTCAACAATTATCTCTTATTCTCATCTTTATCACATAGGATAATTCTCCATATTTAAATTCAAATACACAGCTGGATAAAGATAATTTCCCCATGGATTTCAACGCATTCAAACTCTTCTTCTTCATCTATATAAAGAGATCGCAGCAACAACACAATTGGGAGAGTCGATAGGGAGAGAGAGCAGATCACATGCACCTTCTTCTTCTTCTTATTCTTCTTTATTCTTATGTGATCCATGGCTGAGAATTTTTCCTTTTTATATCTTTCGAACCCAACCATGAATTGATGTAAATTGGTTGGGGTTATTTTGGGTTTGTGGTTTTGATAAACGATTAGATTGTTTAGGATTTTGATTGCAATTTAAATTCAAAGTTTGTTCATTCTTGGTTCTTATTCTGATTTCGAGTGAATTGAAAGAGGATCTCGAGAGTTATCCATTTATCTAGCATCAGGAGAGTTAGATTCAAGAAACAAATGAGCATGATCTTCATTCAACAAATCGTTAATGGAGGTTAATCCATTTTAGGAATAAGATTCGAATTTCAACGGCTAAAAGGAGCATCAGATCGGTTGTTGTTCACCCAAGGTTAACGCAAGGATGTATCATCAAGGCATGTACAATTGAATAGTTCTTCGGGTTAGGGATAACAGGAAGACATTGAAGAACACTTTGCCGAGCTTTGAAGGAAGGAACCCAGTTGCTACGGCAATTGAACAATTGCCTCAGCAATCAAGTTACCTTAGCAATCAATTGCCAAGACTATCCATTCGAACATTACACTACTACTCATGATAACCCGACCTACTCTCTTTAATCGATTACTCTTTCTTTTCTTCCTATTTACTTAGTTTATTTTACTTATTATTCACCACCATCAATTTATTTCTTTTACAACATAGTAACTTAAACAAAGAGGCCCAAATCAATCCCTAAGGAGACGATACTTGATACTTATCATTTATTACTTGCGACGTGTTCACTTGTACCATTTGCGTAGCACTCAAAACACGCAACAAGTTTTTGGTGGCATTGCTGGGGATTGGCATTTGGTGTTAGTTTTTTTATTGAATTTTTCTTATTATTCTTACTAAATTTTCTTTTTGTTTGTTTTATCAAAAAAAATTCAGGTGTGCTACAAGTTAAGGGACATCAACATGCGGGGAAATAAAAGTCGATCTATTTGAGAGTTGATGTGGGAAGATAGGAATCAATCCAATCAAGAATTTCTTACATTCATCGATGATTACCTGTACCAACCGAGAAAAGCCCAAAGAGCCTATACCGTGGAAAACTCTTGCACTTGTTTTGGAGAGCATCATGCGTTTGAAGACTGCCCTCAAAATCCCGGTGCAAATGGCTACATGGAGGACCATAGATGGAACCAACAGCAAAATCCTTTATGGTATGATCAAAAAGCTCAATTTTTTTACCATGACAATTTTTCCCCAGCAACAGATATGTCATGGCAATATAGTCCTTTTCAAGAACATTCAAATTCCTTGAGGAAACGGTTTCAGCTTTCTTGGCTAGAGCTGATAGATCAATTGAGGAGATTCGAGAGCTATCAAAGTCCATGGATGCGAGGATAGCCAAGTTGGATGCACCCTTGAGGGATTTAGAAGATAAATTAAGGAGATCCACATATGCAATGGATAACATGCCCCAACAATCAATTCCTAGGGATACTGAAATCCTAAGGCAATATGAGAAGGAGAAATACAAAGAGAGATCCCTAATGTGTGAGGATCAACTAAAACCTCCAAGTCGAGAGTCTGCCAATAAGAAAGACTGCTCAATCTTGATGAGCCTATGCAACTAATTGCCACAACAAAGATTATGGAGTCTAAATAGAGCAATGTCGCGACAACACTCAGTGAGGCAAAGCAGAGTAATGCTACAACAAATTATGAGGAATCTGATGCCCAGAATGTTACAACGTTGATGCTAAAGCAAGAACCTAGAGATTGCTCTCATCCACCTTTGCTACGCAATTGCACGACCACATGCAATATCAACGAGATGACAATACTTTGCTAATAGAATATGAGAAGTGATGGTTGAACCTTTTCAATTCTTTAAAAACTTACCTCATCCATTGCATGTATTTCTTGAGGAACCGACGTTGGAAGATTTGAAGCCATTGAAATCTCTACTGATGAAGATGTTTGAGGAGCCTAAAAACGATGTTTGAATTCATGAAGCTTTTCAGAAACTTGGTTCTTCCCTTGACATTCATAAAATTTTGGCAGAAGATTGTCACAACAGTTGGCTGGCACAGCAATTGGCACGACAACGAAGGCTTCATCCAACCATGATGGAAGCCGATGAGAGTGAGGTAATAAAATGGTTGGGTGTTGATATAATTTTTTCTATTAATATATCCCGCCTTCAAAAAGAGTAGAATTGTGGAGTGTATGCATGGACTACAAGGGAACATGTAACACCATCAACCCGGCTTAGGAGTAAGCCAAATTAAGGAGTGTTATGAAGTAAACACAACAAACATTTGATAAGCTAAACTCGAAAATTTATGATCATGACTCTATAAACACGTATAATTTTAAACTTTTATTTCACATTTCTAAGTTATGCATCAACTCCACTTATGGTCTGTCACATGGACATTTATAAGTAACATCTATTCAACTTCTAAATTGAAACATGTCAAATGATCTTATTAACTCTCACGGTAACTTAGTAAGAATAAATAAAATACTTTTAAAGATCGGGGTAATTTTAGATCTTCTTAACACTTTAATTCATGGGTCTAACAATAACATAAACATGCTTATCAAAAGAAATATCATGAAGTTCAGCAATGACCAAAGAATTATGATCCACGAAGAGTCCCTATTGATAATATAGTATCATAATGTGGTTCGAACACCACTAACTACATTTAAGATTACATACAACTAAGTAGATGATTTAGTCTCACGTCCTTGTTTAAAATCCTTAAGTTGCAAGATTCAAGGTTTTCATTATTCATGTAACCACATGTCATGAACCTAGACTAAGGACTATAGATCACTCTAGCATTGATTTTGACATATCTTAACCAAATTAAAGCCATTCGAACCTTAATCAAGAAAGTATATCTTTCAAGTAGCACATCAAAATAAAACTTGCCATAACCACCAAGGCATAACACACAGCTAACCAAAGAGGATATTAAAGGCCATTTACACAACTTAAAACTTATATAAATATACATTAATCAAATCAACTGATACTCAGTCATGCATAATGCTCGCTAATCTACAATGTGCCACCATCTAGGAGTACATAAGGAAGTTCATAACGTACTTCCCCTTACTTGTGATTCTGCCCAAGCTCAATAGATAATAGAGAATAGGTTACACTAAAATGAATGAAAAAAACATGGTAAGCTAGCACTTAGTGAGGTAGCTTAAAGAAATTAACAGAATGAGACTTGAACTATCCTTTCATACTAGCCTTAGACGAGATGTTAGCCAATTAGGACAATATAAATTAAGCAAGCACTTGTTTTCTTTATATAAGGTTTTCGGATCAGGCACACACTTATACGCACATGAAGTACAATCAAGTACACACACATTTACTTAATTATCCATACAAATCATACCAAGAGGACAATTTCCTATCACATAAGCTATTCAACATAACATATCAAAGAAGGTGGTACTTATGCCCCAATTTATCCAATCTAGCATTTTGCTAACATCGCTACTTGACTTATAAGCTATTAAACTAGCATGTGAACAATCAAGATGCTTGGCAAATGGGGCTTTAGACTTATCAAGTTACTTTCATGAAATACTCATATATTTACATAACACTCCAAGACATATTTGTTTCTATCAAGCTACCCAATTAACATGTATACATAAGTCATACATTGCAAAACAACCCATAATGTTCAATTCATGGCAAAATAGTCCTTTAGACATATATACACATTTATTCATAGCAAGGCCGTCCATGTATAATTAATTCGAATCAAAACAGTCCAATAGAGGCATATTTATCTCATTTAAAATACTTTGCAAGCTTATACAATTTATACTTTACGAAACAGTCCAAGACAAGCTTAACTCATTCAAAACAGTCCATTTTACATGTATAAAAATTTTTACTTGGCAAGATAGCCTGTAGACTAGGCATTCTCAAAGTCATAACATAGCATGGTTAAATCATATAATTAATTACTTGTTATGTAAGATAGCAAGCCTTAAATAGATAATCATGGAGCAATAGTTACAAGTAAATCATTCAAATAAACTATTATCACACAAGTATCTCTAGCCAATTTAGAATGTAATAATTCTCCTAATCATGTTAACAAACAGGCTTTTCTTCGAAGCATTTCTTTACATTAAATTAGTAACCAAGTTTCATTAGAGGCTCCTTTCTCGATAAGTAAGATATTATAGTTCTTCATTTCTTTAAAATACTATTACATGCTTTTCTTTTTAACATAGCCTTGCGAATCGACCTCAGCCTAGGTACACGAATCCAAAACATTCTATAACAACAAGGGTACATTAAGTGCCAAAACAAGGGTACACTAAGTACCATATCAAGGGTACACTAAGTACCATATCAAGGGTACACTAAGTACCAAATCATCATTTAACAAGGGTACCAGTGGTACCAATAGATCATCTGATCTTTAACAACAAGGGACCGTAGTCCAAACTAGCGAGCTCGACAGACTCTATGGCATGCCAACTATACCTAAGACTGACTCGAAACCATGGCTTTTCATTAATCACCCCTTAACTTATCAAATGAGCATTGCTCCAATTCATTTTTCATAACTTGTATCATTTTTCCCTTTCTCAGTTAGGGATAACAATCTTGTTCACCACATGAGAACTAATCAATTTTTTCTCTTTTAATCAAGGGCTCGAAAGCCAATATCACCTTTATTATTAGTTCATAAGTTTCATGAGAAATTTAAGCTATCAATCTCGTATCACAAGCTCATAAAAGGCTGGTCATCAATTAATATATCAAACTTTCCCGTTTAAACACATGGGCAAGCAATTCGAAACAACCAACATAATACATCAAAAATCATCTAGTCTAAAAACATGCTTTCTCCGTCAAACTTCACATTACCAAGCATTTGTCAATGAAACACATATTTATCAATAAGTACTTTGATAAGTACTCACCTCGATCCAAGCTTAGAAGCATCACTGTACTTATTTAACAAACATCAATGTGAAATAGTAACAAATAAAGGTGCCCATGATAGTTCAATCTATCCCGAGACTTTAAACTACACTCGTTATTCCAAAGTTATGGAATACCTGAACCACAATTATCCTTAGCTTCCAACTAACCCCTTCCTTCTATTCATCCTTCTCACATTGTATACCTCATACAAATTAACAATCCATTAGAGATAGATATCATCACCAAGGTTATAATTATCAAACACATTGATCAAACAATCTATTTATAATTTCCTACATATACAAACTACCCAATCAAGCTAGCATATGCAATTACACATCAAAATAGTTTCATATAACATTGGTAGCTCTTTGTATTAACAAAACAGTCCTTACACTTCCATTCTTAGCTTAACTATAAAAAACATTTCAATTTTTCTCCAAGACAACATTACTTGAATTCACAAATAACACACCAAAGAACCAATCTTTGATTGCCAAATAACACAAAATATATCATACAATTCATCATTTGAAGCTTCTCCTACATTACAAGTCAAAACTGTCTATATTTTTAAACTGTTCTCATGACAGTTTCGGGACTATTTTCACACAATTCTGCATTGCTTAAAGCATTAAATCTGTACTGATTTTTGACTCCAAACTGCACTACATTTAACCCCAAAACTGCACTGTATTTTAATTACAAACTGCACTATTCCTAAACTCAAAACTGCACTGTTTCATACTACTCGAACTACACAGTCTCAACCATTTTTCTGTATATGACATTTACATTTAATCACCAAACTAAGCATATATCAAACTGTTTTCATGCTTCTTATACTACTGCAGCCCTTAAAAACTGCACTTTATTGTTTTAAACAATTGTAACAGTAATTCCTTTCAATTAGATATACTTGTACATATGCTTTCTAATTATGTTTATATTATTCAAACAGTCTTCCAGCATTTAATCTAGTGTAAAACAACCTCTTAACTTATTTCCATTATTCCCAATTGATTTCATTATTCCAATTCCTATGATCATTTGCAATTGATCTATAATTTAAAACATCATTTATTGAACAAAACATCAGAACAATCCAATTATCAACCCATGTATTCATATATAAGCTGTCCATTATTAAATTCCTAATCCATCCCTTTATAATCTAACAATATTCTCTATAATGAAACCCTTTTTGATTACAACAATCCATATTTGATTATGAAAAACAATGTAATTATCCTTAAATATTTAGACATAGTTTACTTACTCAAGTAATGATCCGAGTCTATCTTAAATCTTCCAAAACGTATCATATTCACAAGAACCACAATTTTACACTCTCATTCACTTATTCAAGGCAGTTTGCTACATTTCATTACAAGTTCACATATATAGGATAACATTCTTTTAAGTCTGTTTATTTGTCCCTAAAACAGAACATATCGTGCTAATACCAATTCCCTAACTCACAATAAAACAATTCAAAGCTGATTCTAGATTTCCAAACAACTATCAATTCGAATTCACCTATTAGTCCCCTAATCTTGTTAAATCACATGATCACATTTCAGTGATACTATTTGTATCTATTCATTACAAAGTGTTCAAATAACATAGTCATTTAATTCTTTATCAATCACTATTTTACTAAAGCAACCATATCACAAAAATCATAAGGAGCATTATTTTCACAAACATCACACAATTCAATCAACCATCCATTTCACAAAACACATAAAAATTCTAATTTGAAAGAAAGAAAAGAAGGAGTATTTCACCTTACTCCAAAGCCTAGCCGAAAGATCTCTAAGGATTAAGCCACGTCAAAGCTCACCAAAGACTCCATAACTTAGGTTCAAGCTTCTTCTCTCCACCATTCTTGAGAGAATTCGGTTTTTGAGATGAGATAAAAGAATGAGGAAGAAGATGACACTTTCGGCTCAACTAGCTTAATCCTTAGTCGAGTGTCATTGCTTCCCTCCACTTGTCTCCCTCTCAATTAACAACATTTATGTCCTTTAGATTAAGCTACTATTACATGCAAATCACATCTTTAAGGCAACATATCATTTTAGTCCCCTTTATAATTAGATTAACACATTATTCATTTTTCATTTTTTAGTCACCACCTTATTTATTCCTTCATGATATATCTTATTGAGCAAATTAACTATTAAATTAACAAGAGACTTATAAGCCTACTTTTTGGGGTATTACAATTATCTCCCACTTAAAAGAAATTCGTCCTCGAATTTCTTCACCGGTGAAAAATTCATGATAACATACATCAGAATATTCTTTTATATTCTAAATTTTCAAACAAGAAAACAAATTATATTGGTTACAACTACCAATACGAAACATAAATTTTATACTCCTAGGTGGCACAAAGACTTATGAAGACGCAGTGAGTCCATGTTTAGTCCGAGAATCGACTAAACCAGGCTCTGATACTAAATTGTAACACCCTCAATCCAGCTTAGGAGTAATCCGAATTAAGGAGTGTTATGAAGTAAACACAACAGACATTTGATAAGCTAAACTCGAAAATTTATGATCATGACTCTGTAGACACGGATAATTTTAAAATTTTATTTCACATTTCTAAGTTATGCATCAACTCCACTTATGGTCTATCACATAGACATTTATAAGTAACATCCATTCAACTTGTAAATCGAAAATGTCAAATGATCTTACTAACTCTCACGGTAACTTAGTAAGAATAAATAAAATACTTTTAAAGATCAGGGTAATTTTAGATCTTCTTAACACTTTAACTCATGGGTCTAACAATAACTTAATCATGCTTATCAAAAGAACTATCATGAAGTTCAGCAATGACCAAAGAATTATGATCCACGAAGAATCCCTATTGATAATATAGTATCATAATGTGGTTTGAATACCACTAACTACATTTAAGATTTCATACAACTAAGTAGATGATTTAGTCTCACGTTCTTGTTTAAAATCCTTAAGTTGCAAGATTCAAGGTTTTCATTATTCATGTATCCACATGTCATGAACCTAGACTAAGGACTATAGATCACTCTAGCATTGATTTTAACATATCTTAACCAAATTAAAGCCATTCAAACCTTAATCAAGAAAGTATATCTTTCAAGCAGCACATCAAAATAAAACATGCCATAACCACCAAGGAATAACACACAGCTAACCAAATAGGATATTAAAGGCCATTTACACAACTTAAAACTTATATAAATATACATTTATCAAATCAACTGATACTCAATCATGCATAATGCTCGTTAATCTACAATGTGCCACCATCTAGGAGTACATAAGGAAGTTCATAATGTACTTCCCCTTACTTGTGATTCTACCCAAGCTCAATAGATAATAGAGAATAGGTTCCCTAAAAGGAATGAAAGAAACAGGGTTAGCTAGCGCTTAGTGAGGTAGCTTAAAGAAATTAACAGAATGAGACTTGAACTATCCTTTCATGCTAGACTTAGATGAGATGTTAACCAATTAGGACAAGATAAATTAAGCAAGCACTTTTTTCTTTATATAAGCACACACTTATACGTACATGAAGTTCAATCAAGCACACACACGTTTACTTAATTATCCATACAAAGCATACCAAGAAGATAGTTTCCTATCACACAAGCTATTCAACATAACATATCAAAGAAGGTGGTACTTATGCCCCAATTTATCCAATCTAGCATTTTGCTAACATCGCTACTTGACTTATAAGCTATTAAACTAGCATGTGAACAATCAAGATGCTTGGCACATGGGGCTTTAGACTTATCAAGTTACTTTCATGAAATACTCATATATTTACATAACACTCCAAGACATATTTGTTTCTATCAAACTACCCAATTAACTTGTATACCTAAGTCATACATTGCAAAACAACCCATAATGTTCAATTCATGGCAAAACAGTCCTTTAGACATATGTACACATTTATTCATAGCAAGGTGGTCCATGTATAATTAATTCCAATCAAAACAGTCCAATAGGCATATTTGTCTCATTTAAAATAGTCCACTTTACAAGCTTATACAATTTATACTTTACAAAACAGTCCAAGACATGCTTAACTCATTCAAAACAGTCCATTTTACATGTATAAACATTTTTACTTGGCAAGACTGCCCGTAGACTAGGCATTCTCAAAGTCATAACATAGCATGGTTAAATCAGATCATTAATTACTTGTTATGTAAGATAACAAGCTTTGAATAGATAATCATGGAGCAATAGTTACAAGTAAACCATTCGAATAAACTATTATCACACAAGTATCTCTAGCCAATTTAATATGTAATAATTCTACAAATCATGTTAACTAACAGGCTTTTCTTCGAAGCATTTCCTTAAATTAAATTAGTAACCAAGTTTCATAGAGGCTCCTTTCTGGATAAGTAAAATATTATAGTTCTTCATTTCTTTAAAATACTATTACGTGCTTTTCTTTTTAACATAGCCTTGCGAATCGATCTCAACCTAGGTACACGAATCCAAAATATTCTATAACAACAAGGGTACATTAAGTACCAAAACAAGGGTACACTAAGTACCATATCAAGGGTACACTAAGTACCAAATCATCCTTTAACAAGGGTACCATTGGTACCAATAGATCATCCGATCTTTAACAACAAGGGACCGTAGTCCAGGACTATAGTCCAAACTAGCAAGCTCGGCGGACTCTAGGGCATGCCAACTATACCTAAGACTGACTCAAAACCAAGGCTTTTCATTAATCATCCCTTAACTTATCAAATGACCATTGCTCCAATTCATTTGTCATAACTTGTATCATTTTCCCTTTCTCAATTAGGGATAACAATCTTGTTCACCACATGCGAACTAATCAATTCTTTTTCTTTTAATCAAGGGCTCGAAAGCCAATATCACCTTTATTATTAGTTCATAAGTTCCATGAGAAATTTAAGCTATCAATCTTGTATCACAAGCTCATAAGAGGCTGGTCATCAATTAATATATCAAACTTTCCCATTTAAATACATTAGCAAGCAATTCGAAACAACCAGCATAATACATCAACAATCATCTAGTCTAAAAACATGTTTGCTCTGTCAAACTTCACATTACCAAGCCTTTGTCAATGAAACACATATTTATCAATAAGTACTTTGATAAGTACTCACCTCGATATAAGCTTAGAAGCATCACCCTACTTATTTATCAAACATCAATGCGAAATAGTAACAAATAAATGTGCTCGAGATAGTTCAATCTATCCCGAGACTTTAAAATACACTCACATGTTATTCCAAAGTTATGGAATACCTGAACCACAATTATCCTTAGCTTCTAACTAACCTCTTTCTTCTATTCATCCATCTCACATTGTATACCTCATACAAATTAACAATCCATTAGAGATAGATATCATCACCAAGGTTATAATTATCAAACACATTGATCAAACAATCTATTTATAATTTCCTACATATACAAACTTCCCAATCAAGCTAGCATATGCAATTACACATCAAAATAGTTTCATATAACCTTGTTAGCTCTTTGTATTAACAAAACAGTCCTTATACTTCCATTCTTAGCTTAACTATCAAAAACATATCAATTTTTCTCCAAGACAACATTACTTTAATTCACAAACAGCACACCAAACAACCAATCTTTGATTGCCAAATAACACACAATATATCATACAATTCATCATTTGAAACTGCTCCTACATTACAAGTCAAAACCGTCTATATTTTTATACTGTTCTCATGATAGTTTCGGGACTGTTTTAACACAATTCTGTACTGTACTAATTTTTGACTCCAAACTGCACTACATTTAACCCCAAAACTGCATTGTATTTTAATTACAAACTGTACTATTCCTAAACTCAAAACTGCACTGTTTCATACTACTCGAAGTACACAATCTCAACCATTTTTCTGCATATGACATTTACATTAAATCACCAAACTAAGCATATATCAAACTGTTTTCATGCTTCTTATACTACTGCAGCCCTTAAAAACTGCACTTTATTGTTTTAAACAATTTTAACAGTAATTCCTTTCAATTAGATATACTTGTACATATGCTTTCTAATTCTGTTTATATTATTCAAACAGTTTTCCAACATTTAATCTAGTGTAAAACAGCCCCTTAACTTATTTTCATTATTCCCCAATATGATCATTCACTTATAAAGCAATCCAATTCCTCATATAAGCTCACCTACATGTTCCAATTGATCTATAATTTACTAGTATAGGTACACAACAGTCCGATTTATTGCTTAAGCCTTTAAAACATCAGAACAATCCAATTATCAACCCATGTATTCATATATAAGCTGTCTATTATTAAATTCCTAATCTAACAATATTCTCTATAATCAAACCCTTTTTTATTACAACAATCCATATTTGATTATGACAAACAATGTAATTTTCCTTAAACATTTAGACATCGTTTACTTACTCAAGTAATGATCCGAGTCTATATTAAATCTTCCAAAACATATCATATTCACAACAGCCACAATTTTACACTCTTATTCACTTATTCAAGGCAGTTCGCTACATTTCATTACAAGTTCATATATATAGGATAACATTCTTTTACGTCTGTTTATTTTCCCCTAAAACAGAACATACCATGCTAATACCAATTCCCTAACTCACAATAAAACAATTCAAAGCTGATCCTAGATTTCCAAACAACTATCAATTCGAATTCACCTATTAGTCCCTTAATCTTGTTAAATCACATGATCACATTTCAATGATACTATTTGTATCTATTCATTACAAAGTGTTCAAATAACATAGTCCCAATCGAATCCATTTAATTCTTTATCAATCACTATTTTACTAAAGCAACCATATCACAAAAATCATAAAGAGCATAATTTTCACAAGATCTGACTCTTGTCACCTGTCATATATCTCGAGCATCCACTATCAAGGTACCATGAATTTGCACATGTAGATTTGGCCTTGTAGCAATGCCCCCTACAAACAAAGATTAAGTCTTGATTTTTGGCACCCAAATCATTTTTGGTCCATGAGTATTAGTTCCCAAAATCTTGGTTCCCTTGGGAATCCAAGAAGCAATAGCACTAGTATTATTAGAAGTGATTAGTTCCTTAGGAACCCAAACACTCCTAATCTTCTTACCCCTAGAGGGCCTTTGGAAGCTTCTTTTCTTGTAGCCACCAAAGTTCCCTTTCACATAGTTTGGTTTTGAAGATTGTCCTTTTCCAAAACTAGTTTTCCCAACTTTGTTCAAGGAAGCTTTGAGATCACCAACTTCCCTTTGGTGATCACAATGAACTTTGGAGAGAAGGTTGTTTAAATCTTGATCTTTCTTTTCAAAATCATTTTTCTTTTGATGTAAATCAAGAACCTTCTTCTCAAGTTTTGAGTTGGTTTTAGATAAGGAATCGTTTTGGTTTTTCAAATCAAAAATTGTTTTCTTGTTTTTAAAAATTAATTCCTTGTATTTCTCTACCAACTCATCATAAGCTTCTTGAAGCTCATCGAAAGTAAAATCAAAGTTAGATGAGTTAGAGGTTACCTTAGGATCCTCTTCAAGTGCCATGAGACAAAGGTTGAATACTTCTTGCTCCTCGTCATCGGATGATTCCTCATCACTCTAAGTAGCAACATGAGTCTTGAGCTTCTTCTTCTCAAAGCTCTTCTTTTTGAGTTGGGGACAATCGGTCTTGATGTGCCCCGGCTTTTTACACTCATAGCAAATTATTTGATCCTTTTCTTCCTCTTTGTTCTTGTTCTTGAAATCCCTTCTTCTATGGAACTTTCTTCCCTAGTTGGATTTGATGAACCGAGTGAACCTTTTGGCTAGCATAGCCAATTCTTCATCTTCACTCGAATCGTTCTCCTCTTGTGAAGCTTTGAGAGTAATTCCCACTTTCTTCTTTTCCACCTCTTTCTTTTCCATCATCTTCTCTTCTCTCTTCTTTTTTTCTTCACTTCCTTTCTTCATAATCTCATGAGTAAGGAGAGAGTCCATGAGTGCATCGAGCTTCAAGGTCTTCAGATCCTTGGCTTTAATGATTGCGGTTCTCTTTCCATCCCATGATTCGAGAAAATAATAGATGAGCTTCCGAACAAGCTTGTCTTTCGGGATTACTTCTCCAAATCCTTTAAGCCTGTTGACTATGACGGAGAAGCGATCGAACATCTTGGTGATGCTCTCATCTGGTTCCATCTTGAAATTTTTATAGCTCAAGTTGAGGAGTCCAATCTTGGTCTCATTTATATCGTTTGTGCTTTCATAGGTGGTCTCGAGCTTGTCTCATATCTTCTTTGCACTTGTGCAAGAAGACATCTTGGAGTACTCATCCAGTCCAAGCGCACAAAAGAGCATGTGCATAGCTTTATCGTTGACTTGTAATCACCTCCGATCTTTATCAGTCATTTCTAGCTTGGACATGGGAATTAACTTATCGCCTTCTTTCTTCATCGGTATGGTTGGTCCATCTTCCACTACATCCCATAGGAGGTAGTCGTTGGATTTGATGAAGAGCCTCATGTGATTCTTCCAATAGGGATAGTTATCTCCATTGAAATAAGACGGTTTGGTGATGGATTGAAACTCATAGAGGTTGTTGCTGAAAGTGGAGGCTATGGCTTAACTTCTAGTTGACTGAATAAACTTTGGATCATCTCAAGGGGATGTTAATCCTTCAAATGAGCTAGGCTCTGATACCAATAGTTAGGATGATCAATCAAAGTGATTTGGCCAAGAGGAGGTGAATTGGCAATTTAAAAGTTGAAGGAAAGCAAATGGAAAGATAAAAATAAGACACAAGAGATTTATAGTGGTTCAACCTTCTAACATAGTCTACATCCACTACCTTAGATTCTCACTAAGGATTTTCAACAAATTCACTATGAATTTCTTTCCCCTTTTTAGGCTAAGGAAGCAGCCTTGTACACAATCAAACTACCCAAAGCTTTGATCATACACTCTCTTTTTACAAGAAATACAATAGCAAACTGAAAATCCTCTCAAAGGTAGTTTGCTTGCCCAATTACAAGTTCACTCAATCCAATACTTGAATAGAAAAGATTACAAATAAAAACATTCAAGTGGGTTACAAAAATATGACTCTAATAGGCTCAAAGATGGTTGGATTTGTGCTTGAATGCTTTTGTCTTGTTGAAATTGATCAATAGTAGATGTTATAGCTTTGGAGACTTGTTTATATACACTTTCATTGATTTCTAACCGTTTGGGTAGTTGATATCATCAATATAGCCGTTGGGATACTTTCTTCCCGTAATAAATGTTGTTAGTTAGCCAGGTGTATCGGTACACGAACATCTGTATCAGTACCTGCCATAAGAAGAAAGAGTCGTTGTACAAAGGTTTGTTCGATACACGAGATGGCGTATCAGTACAAAGAGTGCATTTTACAAAGGTGTACTGATACGGAATAGTCGGTACTAGATTTGCTTACTGGAATATGGACTAGATTTGCTCACTAGAATATGAGAAATTTGTGAACCAAAAAAGGTTTCGGTACGCCTAAGGGCGTATCGGTATGGTTAAAAACTTTTCAAAAATTATGGTTCCAATAAACTGACAAGGGTGACGGTCGAATAATAAACGCAAAAGATTTATAAAATCAAAACACCCCGTATCGGTACATATAGACCCGTACCGATACTTAAAGGCCATTTGGTTCCCAGGTATGAATGGTGTACCGATACGGCTATACACATATCGGTACCCAATAGACATTTTGTATAAAATATTTTTCCAGTAGCCAAAATCCGTATCGATACTGTATAAGGTGTATCGATACGCCTGAACCAAATTGAGCTATTTGAGTACAAAACACTTAGAAAATATTTAGGGTTTTAGTTTTTGACTTAGAAACAATTTGAAGTTCGAATCCTAGT
Organism: Hibiscus mutabilis; assembly: GCA_019671005.1. Lineage (NCBI taxonomy): Eukaryota > Viridiplantae > Streptophyta > Magnoliopsida > Malvales > Malvaceae > Hibiscus > Hibiscus mutabilis. The sequence goes on along the minus strand of CM033721.1, from coordinate 47,217,272 downwards.
TATTTTGTGAGCAATTTTGAGTACTTAAAAATTTATTCAATTTTACAAATAATTCATTGAAAATCATTGTTATATCAAAATCAAATTTAGTTTTACACACTATATTTGCCTAAGTCTTGAGTAAGTTCCTTAAAGAAGTTTACAAGAGAGAAATGAGTGGTAAAAGGCAATTTGAGTGTGTGAGATCAGAAGGGGATAATAAAAGCCAAATAACATCCCAAGAGTGCAAACACGAGAGTGAGTAGAGTGAAATTTTCTTTGGAGTGAACTGTGAGGTTCTTGTGAGTGAATTTGGTAAGGTCCTATTCAACTTTTCATTTCCTTTATTTTCACAAACAAATGTCTTAGAATTCTAGAAATACACACCTAGAGGACAACAAACCCCAAATCTTCAGACACAAGCAATGATTCGAGAAATGTAAAGATTGCTACGAGAAGAAATTGAGCCTATTCATGTGAGTTGGATCGTTTGGAAGGGTCACAAGGCAAAATCAGTAATATTTGAACAAGCATCACAAAGAACTATTCTAAGATATCAAGGAGGGCGTGCCCAAATTGATGATAATCTCAGCAATATTTGAGTCACCATACCACCTTTTCAAGGCAAGACAGACCTGGAAGCATATCTAGATTGGGAAAGCAAAGCGGATTACATATTTCAATGCCATATTACTCCAAATAGAAAAAGGTACGATTGGAAGCCATGGAATTCATTGATTATGCACTTATTTGGTGGGACCAATTAACCTTGTCTAGGAGACGCAACAAAGAAAGTCCAATTACAACATAGCATGACATGAAGAGCAATACGCGGAGAAGGTTCATACCAACACATTACCACTAAGATCTTTTCCACAAGTTTCAAACCTTAAAGCAAGGCAACTGAAGCATAGAAGATTATTACCAAGAGATGGAGGTTGCAATGATGCGTGCCAACGTGGATGGAGATAGAGAGGCAACGATGGCCAAATTTCTCATCAAGTTGAACAAAGAGATTGACGATGTTTTAGAGTTAAACATTATATGGAAATTGATGAAATGGTTCATATGGCAATGAAGGTTAAGAGGCAGTAAAAAAGAAGGGTCATGCTAAGAGACAATAACATCACTGGCCTTATGTGGAACCAAAGTAATGCACGAAGGAAAGCATCTCTCCAAATCAAGGAACAAGCGGACACTTCAAAATCGAAGCCAACCATGGTGGAGACCAACCGATGCAAGCAAATAGAAGACAATGAGCGTTCAAGAAAAATCAAGTGCTTTAAATGCCATGGGTGGGGTCATAAGGCCAACCAATGTCCTAACTGAAATACGATGCTGATTTTGGACAACGGAGAGATCGCTTCTGATCATGAAGATGAGAAAGAAGAAGAAGAGTTCGAGGAAGTAGAAGATGAACCAGAATTTACTACTGTGGCTGATGGAGAAATCTATATGGTGAAGCGTTTGCTTAGCACCCAAGTAACGACCGAGGAACAACAAAGAGAAAATATCTTCCATACAAGGTGCAACTTCAATGGGAAGGTATGTTTCATGATAATTGATGGTGGAAGTTTTACGAATGTAGCCAACACTATTCTAATCGAGAAGTTGGGTTTAAAGACCTTAAAGCATCCTGAACCTTACAAGCTTCAATGGTTGAATGACGAAGGCAAGTTATGTAACACCCTACAATTGGCATAGAAATGTTACCACAACCTAAACTATAGGCTAATTGAATTCATGAGCTAATCAAAATAAACAAGAAAGAACATTGGCTAACAAATAACTAAAGGACTAAAATGTTATAACCAACAAATTAAAGTATTAAAATACAAGTGACCAATATGAATTATATGCAATAATCAAGTATTGCATGATAATGAAATAAACTAGAATGGTTTGAGCATGTGGCAAATGATGGCATTTACACATAGGACCATTAGATCAAATGCCATCATCTTCTTCATTTCTCCTTAGCACCGAATTATTCGTGCTTTGAGAGAGAAAGGACTAAATTAAAGAGTGAAGGGCTGCATGTCGAATAATTCTTGAATCTAATTGCTATATCTCTTGATTTGTTGATGTTTTAAAGGTAAGAAACTTCTTTTATTCTCTTCTTTGGATTCGAATGATAACTTGAGGAGTAGTAATGCATTGTTATGTTTGAATTGATCGAATGGTTGATTCTTGAATTGATGATATCTTTGTTGTATAAATTGAATTGGATGAATGTTATGTGTGTTAGGAGCATGCTAGCTTCAATTTGAACTTGAAATTGTAATTTCTAGTAACCAATTTGATAAAGGAAGTTGCTGGAAATTTGAGAAATATGAACATGGTTGAAAACAGTCCTGATTAGGGACTATTTCGATAGAGAAAATGTGTAAACATGTCAATTGAACATAGAACCCTGTTTTGATCATGTGGCTAGGTAAAATGAAGATTGAATTGAATAGATATGTTGCTAGAAAATGACTACACCTAATTGTACTAGTTAAATTAGGTAATGGACTGCCTAGTTGATGAATTGGATGTGTAATGTTGATCAATAGAGCAAATTGAGTTTAACATGATAATGCTCTGTTTTAAGCTCATGGATAGGTGAATTAGGATAACCTAGACATGTAAGATCATGAAAATGAATTGAATTGCCATGTTAGAACCTTGCTTAGGTGAATTAAGAAGCTAGAAATTCAACCTAGTGTAATCCGCCCAGAATGCTCTATTTTGGGCAGCAACTTTGAAAAATCACTATAAATTGTATATAATGAATTTAAGGCTTAAATTTTTATGGACAACACCTTGTGTCTAAATTCATTAGGAGAAAATAGAACTAAACTCTAGGTTGTATAATGAATTGTAGAGAAGAAACACTAGGGACAGTGCAAACTGTCCAGTGTGACAAATTACCCTATCTTTAAGTTAAAACTGTATTAATTGGAAAGGAAATAAAATGCAAGCCTTATATGGTTATAAAGAAATTTTTTTAGCTTTCCACGGTGTAAACCAATTGAAATTCTGACGTACGGAATAGAAGTTATGCTTGATTAAGTGACTGGAGTGCAAGCTGCCTGGCAGCAGCAATATAGGCAATTGCACATTGTTTTGTGGCAATTTGCAAACTGTTTTGTAAACAGTTTTAGGACATGGATTCTGTCTTGTTTTACATGAACTAGAATATAGTAAAGAGTAGTTAAGTGTAATGGGGAATGTATATGAGTTTGTTGCCGGATTTGTGTATGTTATATGCTTGTAACATTGCTTGATTGAATGATCTTGTCTTGACATGTTTGTACTTGTAATGTGATAGAACCAGGAGTAAACTTGGTGGAAGAGGATAGAGTGGATCATCCTAAAGCCAAGAACAAAGGAGTGTGGATCCAAGACTAGCTAAGCTTGGAGTATTGTGAGTGTAGTTATCTCTAGGGTTAGGACTAGGTCCTAACCAATGCATACTTGTTACATTCATGAAATGTTAAATGAATCAAATCATGAACTTGAACTAATAAGGCAAGAATGATTAAAGTAATGCATGAAACTTGATCTCAACCTTGTATACATGTTGATTTGATTGCTAAGCATGTTGAGTGATAACATTTGTGCTTGTATGCATCATGTGGCATTTGAACAATGCTTAAAGAACTTGTTTGTAATGTTATCACACTTGATGAAATGAAACATGAAAACTACTTGATATGTGAGCTATGGCTCAATGGCCTAAGGGCCTAATATGAAATGAACTTGCTTGACATGATCTTGATCTTGAAACACTTGAATAAATGGTAAATCGAACAACTTTGGTAGCTAGTTTGACTAGGTAGAAGGGCATGCCTTAGAGTCTAAAGCTCATTATGTAAGGGTGGACTACGGTCCAGGGATAATACCCCTATTTGGTGATAGGCGGAGGGTACGTATGTGGTCTTTGGCGATAGTAGGAGGGTTTGACCAGTACTACGGTGCATGTTGTGGTGATAGTTGGTTGGAGACTCGATTACCTATACAAACTAAGTACCAAGGGGTTGTTTAATTGATAATAAATGAAATAACAATCTAATAACACTTGATACTTGTCTTGAAAGCAATGAATTGAATGTTACTGGTATTTAAAGTCATGATATGTATGTTACTTGGCATGTAAGCATGATTACCTTGATTTCTTGTTTTGAAAGCATGTTGTGCTTGATTCACGAAGTATGAATTCTTGTTTCTTGTACCTTGTTGGCCGAATGTATGATATCCTTAGCTAGGATAATCTTGATGCTTGAAAGCCTTAGCTAGGATCATTCTAATGCTTGAAACCCCTAGCTAGGTCTATACATGATTAAATGACACATGAAACTTGACAGAACAAATGGTTAGATTTAGTTACTACCCCACTAACTACATTCTTGTACTTATCACTCTCGTTTTCGTTCTTCCCAACTACATGATAAAGGATTCAATCGTTGCTTGATCTTGAAGCATGTTACCTTGAGCTAGAAGCAACTCACACAAGCTTTGCCTAAGTATGATTTCATACTTGTTTTGTATATCTCCTAGAATGGTGGCACTAGAATGTATATAGTTAGTAGATCATGCATTTTGGAACTTGTATATATTGATCTTGATGGGCCTACTATGTTATGAACATTTTGTTAAGTATGTAATGAACCTAAAGTTCTTGTAATGGATGGTATTTGATGTGCTTATGATGATGGAATGAAATAGTCTAATGTCTGATTTAGATTACCTTAAGTCATTTGAATGTCTTGCTCAATGTATATGGTTATGCTTGAAATGAAAGTAGTATAGGATGAACCATGTTTCTTGTTTCCATTTGAATGCATTGGAGATTTTATGGTCTCATATGTATGATCATGCCTTGTTGTATATGTGATGTGTTTTGGTATTTGAATAGATGATTGCCGAATGGTTAAGCTTAGATTATGACTTGAATGAAACTAGTTACATACAATTAGAATGCTCAAGAAACATGTTAGTAATTTAGAGATAAAATGTACATATATAAAGCTAAGGAATATTGAATTGAAATGGAAGTATATTACACCTAGGTCATTCGAATAGGATAGGTTAACAAAGATTGAATGTTGTAATATGAACTATAAAAGTAGTAACTTATAGTGTAAGTATGAAAAGAAAAATTGTAATGGCCTTGTTCGAATGCCTTTGATGACTTGGAGTCTAAATAAGAGGTTACTTGTTTGCTAAGTAAGTAAGTATGGTTGTTTGGTTGTTCTTGTATTGCTTGACATGTCCATTGTCCTTATCCTTGTCCTTGTACTTGCTTGCTTAATGCAATGCTCCTGAGCAGGTTTGCTACTAGCCTGGGTAGGGGGTGTTACATTTAATTGGTATCAAAGATTTAGGTTTAGTCGATTCTAGGACTAAACCGGACTATCATGCATCATATAGGATACTTGTGCCACCTAGGAGACTTGTATTGAATAGTTTGTGTCTTGCTTATTAAATCGAATTCCTAATTATTCTAATTGAACGTAGAATGTCTGAAACGAGACTTGGCTGAGATAACGAAAGTCTTGAAGGCTCCTAGAATGAAGGAGACAGTGTGAGGATGGAACAGAATCCTCCACAACAACAAGCTCAAACCCGAGCCCAAGCTTCTGCTCAACAAGAAGCTCTTTCTATCAATCCCGTGTAGCAAGAATGTCTTCTAAGTATGAAGGAGTGTTCAATCATCTAGTAACTGCCTTAAAACAAGATCATCCTATTGCTCCTCCTGTTGTTGTTCCAAACAGAGCCCCGATTGACATGTTGGCTCAACAACGGGCCTATACTTTCACTGGCACTGATGAAGCCAATCCCGAAGTAGCTAAGTACTGGTTAGAGGCCACTACTCGAATCTTGACCAGGCAATTACCTTGTCCTAATGAGCACAAGCTTGAATGTGCCATAGCCCTGTTGGCAGATGAAGCTTTAAGCTGGTGAGAAACCACTACTATGACTGCTCCTGCTGAAGCCGTAACTTGGAAATTCTTCCTTGAGGAATTTAAGAAGAAATACATTAGTGAATAGTACTTAGCCGAGCACCATAAACGTTTCTTGTACCTCAAGCAAGGTGGCTGACCCATTGAATAATACGTGAGTGACTTCTGCAAGTATTGCAAGTACGAGTCAAAATACATCAAGACTGAAGTTGATAAATGTCGGATGTTCATCGATGGACTGAATGATGAACTAATTCCTATATTCACTGCCCTGGGTATTACTAACTTCTAGAATTTAGTGAACCGTGTTATTGCAACCGAGGCAAAGATGAAGGCCTCTTGAAAATGCAAGAGTGGTAACTCCTAGAAGGACAAACGATCCAGGAATGATGACAAGCCTCATTGGCAGTCAAAGAAAGCTAAACACACCAAAGATCACTCTTTGAATTACACTCCTGTTCAGAAGAGCAATTACATACCGAAACCTCAAACGGTAATCAAGTCTTCAGCCTCAATCATCTCTGTTGATAGTACGGGGAATTTTGGCAAAGCTACTCAATATCCTACTTGCAAGTTCTGTCATAAGCACCACACCGGGCAATGCAGAACTCAACAAAATTTGTGTTTTTTATGTGGAGCCTTCGATCATTATATCCGGAATTGTCCTCAGAATCCTAACAAGGTTCCAAATCGAACCTTCGCAAATGCTAGCTCAGCTCCATCCAATCGAAACAAAGGTCTGAGATAAGCTCAATCTGGGAATCAAAGCAAAGGTAGAGGCCAACATTCAGCACCTACACACCAAGAATCTCGAGCCCCTGCTCGAATCTACCACATTCGTGGGAAAGAGGAAGAAAAAGCACCCGATGTTATCGCATGTACTGTTGAATTAAATTCAAGTCCTGCATATGCTTTGATTGATTCGGGATCTACCCACTCTTTTATATGTTCTTCCTTGATTGCTAAGTTAAACTTAAAACCCAAACTTGTTAAGACTAGCCTTGTAGTTTCGAACCCTATAGGAGGAAATATGCCTATTAACTTCTTTTTCAAGCAATGTCCTATAAGCATTCGAAATGTACCTTTTCCCATGGACCTTTATGTCTTGCCTTCTTGTGAGTTCGATCTAGTGTTAGGACTAGATTGGCTAAGCAAACATGAAGCCTGGATAGATTACCAAAATAGGAGACTATATCTCTGAGGTTTAGGGAAGGAATCAATCCTCCTAATTGAAAGAAAACAGGCCTCAATCTTTGCTGCCATGACTATGCAAGATGAACTTGAATTCGGCTTACCTAGTATGACAATTGTATCTGAATTCATTGATGTTTTTCACGAGGAACTCCCAAGTCTCCCTCCAACCAAAGAAGTAGAGTTCGAGATTGAAGTTCAACCTGGAACAACTCCGGTGTCCATCACACCCTATCGAATGACACCTGTTGAATTGAAAGAACTCAAGAAGCAACTCCAAGAGCTACAAGACAAAGGCTTTATTCGGCCTAGCTCATCTCCCTAGGGTGCTTCAGTCTTGTTCGTGAAAAAAAAGACGGGACTATGAGACTCTGCATTGATTACATACAATTAAACAAGCTTACTATCAAGAATCGGTATCCTCTCCCAAGGATAGAAGATCTCTTCGATCAACTTAAGGATGCTTCGGTGTTCTCAAAGATCGATCTTTAATCGGGATACTATCAAATGAGGGTAAAAGAAGAAGATGTACCCATGACAGTCTTTCGTACTCGATATGGCCACTTCGAATTTCTTGTAATGTCATTCGAGTTGAAGAATGGCCCAGCTGCTTTCATAGACCTCATGAACTGTGTATTCAAGCCCTATCTAGAAAAGTTTGTGGTCGTCTTCATCGATGACATTCTGGTGTATTCTCATAATAAGGAAAAACACTTCGAACACCTTCGAATTGTATTGCAAACTCTTCGAGAACGTCAATTGTTCGCAAAATTCTCTAAGTGTGAATTTTGGCTATCTAAAGTCACATTCCTTGGCCATGTCATATCGACAGAAAGAATTAAAGTAGACCTGAGCAAAATTAGATCCATCATGGGTTAGAGACCTCTAAGGAATGTTGGTGAGGTCATAAGCTTTCTCGGTTTAGCCGGGTATTATCGGTGTTTTGTCAAGGGATTCTCATCCATTTCCACAAGCTTGACTAAGCTAACTCGTAAAGATACGCCATTTGTTTGGTCAGAGAACCAACAACGAAGTTTTGATCAACTTAAATAAGCCCTGACTCATGCACCGGTTCTTATCCAACTAGAATCGGGCAAAGAATTTAATATGTATAGTGATGCATCTCATTTAGGACTAGGTTGTGTCCTAATGCAAGATGGAAAAGTGGAAGCTTACACTTCAAGGCAACTAAAACCACACGAGTCAAACTACCCTACACACGATCTAGAATTAGCAGCTATCGTGTTTGCTCTCAATATATGGAGACATTACTTGTACGGGGAGAAATGTAACCTGTTCATAGACCACAAGAGTCTCAAATACCTCCTGACACAGAAAGATTTGAATCTGAGACAAAGAAGATGGCTAGAATTGCTTAAAGACTACGATTTGGTTATCGACTACCATCCGGGGAAAGCAAACGTGGTTGTTGATGCCCTTAGTCAAAGACCATACTCGAGTAAACCCCTAAATCTAAATCCTAGAATAATTCAATCAAATTTGAACTTACATGGATTACAAGTAATCCTTTCGAATACCTTACTTGTCTTGCAAGTAACTACTCGAAAATTTTACCTTAATGATCTTGTTCTTTCATTTGTAGCTTCCTTGGCTATCAATGCTCATTTATGTTTATCCAAATGACGGAAATTCTTGTCTGAACTTCAAGTTCAATCTAGCTTGATCTCGAGAATTAAAGAACTCCAGCAAACTGATCCAGATCTTCAGAAGATCGTATCCAAGCTGGACTCTGAGTCTAATTCTGACTTCTCTCTCATGTCGAATGAACTCCTCTATTTCAAGGATAGAGTATGTGTTCCTAACAATGAGGAACTAAAACAAGAGATGTTACAAGAAGCTCACCAAAGCTCTTTCTCGATTCACTCGGGATCTATTAAGATGTACAAGGATCTAAAGCCACTATACTGGTGGCCAGGTATGAAATCGGCTATCATAGATTTCGTATCAAAGTGTCTAACTTGTCAAAGGGTTAAAGCTGAGCATCAAGTTCCTACTGGATTGTTCCACCCTATCGAATTCCCTCAGTGGAAATAGGATCAGATTACAATGGATTTCCTTACTGGTCTTCCTTCCACTCCAAGAAAGAATGATGTTGTATGGGTGATTGTTGATAGATTCACAAAGTCTACTCACTTCATCCCTATTCGAATGAACATGAGCTTGGAAACCTTAGCCGAGCTATACATCCGTGAAGTGAGTCGATTACACGGTTTACCTATAACTATAATCTCTAATCGTGATCCTAGATTTGCTTCTCAATTTTGGAATTCTTTGTAGAAGGCTCTAGAAGCTAAAGTGCACCTTAGTATAGCCTTTCATCCTCAATCAGATAGACAATCTGAAAGAATCATCCAAGTGCTTGAAGACATGCTACGTGCTTGTGTTATAAACTTCAGAAAGAATTGGGAGAAATCTCTACCCCTAGTAGAGTTGGCTTACAACAATAGTTTCCAGACATCTATTTAGATGGCTCCCTTCAAAGCTCTATACGGAAGAAGATGTAGAACTCCCTTGTGTTGGCCTGAATTGGGAGAAAGTAAAGTTTTAGGACCTCAATTGCTCAGAAAAATCAGAGAACAAGTGAAGATCATACATGATCGATTAAAGGCAGCTTTTGATAGACAAAAAGCTTATGCTGACTTGAAAATGAGAGACAGCCAATACAATGTTGGAGACAAGGTCTTCCTCAAAGTATCTCCATGGAAGAAAGTCATCAGATTTGGAAGAAATGAAAGATCAGCCCTCGGTTTATCGGACCATTTGAAATCATTGAAAGGATTGTTCCAGTGGCTTATCGATTAGCACTTCCTAGTGAATTCGATATGATCCACAATGTCTTCCATGTTTCCATGCTCAAAAGATATAGGTCTGATCCATCTCATGTTCTTGAACCCGAAGAGGTGGAATTGAATCCTGACTTGTCTTACGAAGAATAGCCTATTCAGATACTTGAAAAGGAAGTCAAAAGACTTCGAAACAAGAATGTTCCTCTTGTCAAAGTCTTGTGGAGAAATCACAAGGTAGAAGAGGCAACATGGGAATCTAAAAAGTCATGAAGAAGCAATATCCTCACCTATTCGATTCCGGTAAATTCAAGGACGAATTTATTTTAAGGGGAGGAGAATTGTAACACCCTAAAATTGGCCTAAAAATGTTACCACAATCTAAACTATAGGCTAATTGAATTCATGAGCTAATCAAATTAAAGAAGAAAGAACATTGGCTAACAAATAACTAAAGGACTAAAATGTTATAGCCAACAAATTAAAGTATCAAAATAGAAGTGACCAATATGAATTATATGCAATAATCAAGTATTGCATGATAATGAAATAAACTAGAATGGTTTGAGCATGTGGCAAGTGATGGCATTTACACATAGGATCATTAGATCAAATGCCATCATCTTCTTCATTTCTCCTTAGCACCGAATCATTCATGCTTTGATAGAGAAAGGACTAAATTAAAGAATGAAGGGCTGCATGTCGAATAATTCTTGAATTTAATTGCTATATCTCTTGATTTGTTGATGTTTAAAGGTAAGAAACTTCTTTTACTCTCTTCTTTGGATTCGAATGATAACTTGAGGAGTAGTAATGCATTGTTATGTTTGAATTGATAGAATGGTTGATTCTTGAATTGATGATATCTTTGTTGTATAAATTGAATTGGATGAATGTTATGTGTGTTAGGAGCATGCTAGCTTCAATTTGAACTTGAAATTGTAATTTCTAATAACCAATTTGATAAAGGAAGTTGCTGGAAATTTGAGAAATATGAACATGGTTGAAAACAGTCCTGATTAGGGACTGTTTTGATAGAGAAAATGTGTAAACATGTCAATTGAACATAGAACCCTGTTTTAATCATGTGGCTAGGTAAAATGAAGATTTAATTGAATAGATATGTTGCTGGAAAATGACTACACCAAATTGTAGTAGTTGAATTAGGTAATGGAATGCCTAGTTGATGAATTGGATGTGTAATGTTGATCAAATAGATCAAATTGAGTTTAACATGATAATGCTCTATTTTAAGCTCATGGCTAGGTGAATTAGGATGACCTAGACATGTAAGATCATTAAAATGAATTGAATTTCCATGTTAGAACCTTGCTTAGGTGAATTAAGAAGCTAGAAATTCAACCTAGTGTAATCTGCCCAGAATCCTCTATTCTGGGCAGTAAATTTGAAAAATCACTATAAATTGTATATAATGAATTTAAGGCTTATTTTTTTATGGAAAACACCTTGATATGTCTAAATTCATTAGGAGAAAACAGAACTGAACTCTGGGTTGTATAATGAAATGTAGAGAAGAAACACTAGGGAAAGTGCAAACTGTCCAGTGTGACAAATTACCCTGTCTTTAAGTAAAAAACTGTATTAATTGGCAAAGAACTAAAATTCAAGGCTTATATGGTTATAAATAAAATTTTGTTAGCTTTCCAACGGTGTAAACCAATTGAAATTCTGACGTACGGAATGGAAGTTATGCTTCATTAAGTGACTAGAGTGCAAGATGCCTGGCAGCAGCAGTATAGGCAATTGCACACTGTTTTTTGGCAATTTGCAAACTATTTTATAAACAGTTTTAGGACATGGATTCTGTCTTGTTTTACATGAACTAGAATATAGAAAAGAGTAGTTAAGTGTAATGGGGAATGTATATGAGTTTGCTGCCAGATTTGTGTATGTTATATGCTTGTAACATTGCTTGATTGAATGATCTTGTCTTGACATGTTTGTACTTGTAGTGTGATAGAACCATGAGTAAACTTGGTGGAAGAGGATAGAGTGGATCATCCTAAAGCCAAGAACAAAGGAGTGTGGATCCAAGACTAGCTATGCTTGGAGTATTGTGAGTGTTGTTATCTCTAGGGTTATGACTAGGTCCTAACCAATGCATACTTGTTACATTCATGAAATGTTAAATGAATCAAATCATGAACTTTAACTAATAAGGCAAGAATGATTAAAGTAATGCATGAAACTTGATCTCAACCTTGTATACATGTTGATTCGATTGCTAAGCATGTTGAGTGATAACATTTGTGCTTGTATGCATCATGTGGCATGTGAACAATGCTTAAAGAACTTGTTTGTAATGTTATCACACTTGATGAAATGAAACATGAAAACTACTTGATATGTGAGCTATGGCTCAATGGCCTAAGGGCCTAATATGAAATGAACTTGCTTGACATAATCTTGATCTTGAAACACTTGAATAAATGGTAAATCAAACAACCTTGGTAGCTAGTTGGACTAGGTAGAAGGGCATGCCTTAGAGTCTGTAGCTCATTGTGTAAGGGTGGACTACGGTCCAGGGCTAAGACCCCTATTTGGCGACAGACAGAGGGTACGTATGTGGTCTTTGGCGACAGTAGGAGGGTTTGACCAGCATTACGGTGCATCTTGTGGCGACAGTTGGTTGGAGACTCGATTACGTATGCAAACTAAGCACCAAGGGGGTTGTTTAATTGATAATACATGAAATAACAACATAATAATACTTGATACTTGTCTTGAAAGCAATGAATTGAGTGTTACTTGTATTGAAAGTCATGATATGTATGTTACTTGTCATGTAAGCATGATTACCTTGATTTCTTACTTTGCAAGCATGTTGTGCTTGATTCATGAAGTATGAATTCTTGTTTCTTGTACCTTGTTGGCCGAATGTATGATATCCTTAGCTAGGATAATCTTGATGCTTGAAAGCCTTAGCTAGGATCATTTTAATGCTTGAAACCCCTAGCTAGGTCTATACTTGATTAAATGACACATGAAACTTGACATAACAAATGGTTAGATTTAGTTACTACCTCACTAAGTACATTCTTGTACTTATCACTCTCGTTTTCGTTCTTCCCAACTACAGGATAATGGATTCAATTGTTGCTTGATCTTGAAGCTTGATTCCTTGAGCTAGAAACAACTCACACAAGCTTTGCCTAAGTATGATTTCATACTTGTTTTGTATATCTCCTAGAATGGTGGCACTAGAATGTATATAGTTAGTAGATCTTGCATTTTGGAACTTGTATATATTGATTTTGATGGGCCTACTATGTTATGAACATATTGTTAAGTATGTAATGAACCTAAAGTTCTTGTAATGGATGGTATTTGTTGCTCATATGATGATGGAATGAAATGGTCTAATGTTTGATTTCGATTACCTGAAGTCATTTGAATGTCTTGCTCAATGTATATGGTTATGCTTGAAATGAAAGTAGTATAGGATGAACCATGTTTCTTGCCTTCCATTCGAATGCATTGGAGATTTTATGGTCTCATGTGCGTGATCATGCCTTGTTGTAATGTGATGTGTTTTGGTATTTGAATAGATGATTGTCGAATGGTTAAGCTTAGATTATGACTTGAATGAAACTAGTTACATGCAATTAGAATGCTCAAGAAACATGTTAGTAATTTAGAGATAAAATGTACATGTATAAAGCTAAGGAATATTTAATTGGAATGGAAGTATATTACACCTAGGTCATTCGATTAGGATAGGTTAACTAAGACTGAATGTTGTAATATGAACTATGAAAGTAGTAACTTATAGTGTAAGTATGAAAAGAAAAAATGTAATGGCCTTGTTCGAATGCCTTTGATGACTTGGAGTCTAAATAAAGAGGTTACTTGTTTGCTTAGTAAGTAAGTATGGTTGTTTGATTGTTCTTGTATTGCTTGCCATGTCCATTGTTCTTGTCCTCGTACTTGCTTGCTTAATGTAACGCTCCCGAGCCGGTTTGCTACTAGCCCAGGTAGGGGGTGTTACAAGTTAAATGTGACAAAGCAAGCATTGGTGCCATTCTCCATCAGGAATTACAAGGATGAGGTATTGTGTGATGTAGTTTCTATGCATGCAGGTCATGTTTTGCCTGGGAGGCCATGGCAGTACGATAAGAAGAAAATTCATGACTGCTATACCAACCAATACTCCTTTAGGCACGAATGAAAGAAGTTCATTTTGGTACCTTTATCACCAAAAGATGTACGACAAGGACAAATGCAAATGAGAAAAAGGATTGAAGCCATGTGCAAGGAACGTGAGAAATAACCTGGAGAAGGAACCCAAGAGATACCATTCTTCACAAAGGAACTTGATGATTCAGACCGGCCCCAAAAAGGAGTCCAAAGGACGAGTGCCTTTTCAACAAATGAGATCACTTGGAAGTGTCTTTTGATACAAACTTGGACCAAAGAGTTTTATGCTAACCCCACTTTTCAAAACTCTTATTCTGTTTTGCAGATAAAACTGGGGATGAAGGATCGGCCAAAGGATAGAGATGCAACCATTTTTACCACAAGGAAGGGTCCTATGAAGAAACCTTTCGATTTGAGGACAAATTGCCCAAAAGAAGGAGAGTATGATATAATCCAGCCTTGGAATCTATTCATCATCATCCTTTCATCTCTAATCTTAGGGATGGAAGAAAAGGGATCCTTTAATTTCCTTGCACATCTATTAGTTATTTATGATATTTACTTTATACATGGCACACTTAGTTTTATTATATTGCATAACATACCTTATAATGATATTATTATGGTTTATATTATGTATTTCATATTAAGGTATATGCTAGTACACATTGGTCCTTATATTATTTAAAATATGCCTAATAACTTAATACACATCTTTATAACTATTCTAAGTCATTTTAGCATGTTTTGATTGTATTGCATCCTTATACTTATTCATGCATCGCATTTTAAGTCTATTTTAGCTTACACATTGTTTATTGTTTCTTTAGGAATTAGGGATGAAGGCACCAACTTGGATTAGCTCAAACGCATTCAAGGCAGCTTGGATTAGCTCAAACACATTCAAGGCAACTCGAATTAGCTCAAGCAGTCCAGTGGTAGTTAAAAGATAAATGAAGCACTCTAAGGAGGCTCACAAGCTTCAATGACTAGTTCACATAGCTAAAGACAGCTCATGGAAGCTCGAAACACCTCAAAGATTAAGCTAGTTCATTCAGCTAGCTAGATCAGCTCACAACAAGCTCGACCAGCTCATTTTAGATCCACCTACATATGATAGCTCACCACCTCAAGGGTCATGTCCGTAGCCATTTGGAAGGAAATGAGAATGGGCGGCAAAAGCATTGGAGGGAAATGCTTTGTGCCCCAAAACCGAGTGAAGGGAAACACCAAGATGTCTGAAACATTACAAGGGCCTTGGAGAGAGTTACGACCAGCCTTGGAGGGAGACTTGAAGCCTAGCCGAATAGATACAAGGCCATTTGGCCAAAACCTTTAATTCCCTATAAATATAACTTGTAGTTCACTTTTGTAATCATCTCATTTCATATATAAAATTTCCTTTGTGAGAATTTTATCTCTTCGAGTTCTTAATTGAAGTTTATCGACTTATCAAGTACTTTGTACTTGTGGCGTCAACCCCTATTTCCACCTTGATAATTTTGGTTCCTATCTCTTTATGGATAGTGGGTCAACGTCCTCTCTACCATCCCTTAAAGGAATCCTATAAGGTCAGGGTTAAGCTTTAACATAGCTTTGTTTATTCCTTGATTTCTTTACGATACTATCATTTCTTTTTCACATTATCCATCACTATCCTTCACCCATCCCCATGTCCAAATTTCATACACCAAACAACCCATTTTCCTTAAACAAATATGCCCATCTTTTATCATTCTTCTGCATCCCATTTACCATACACCAACCTACCCAAACCATTCTACTTTTGAGCCTATCTTGCTTGCAGGTTTTCTTGCTTTCTTCCTAGATCCAAAAATCAAAGTTTTCGTCTCCTAATCAACAACAACGACCTACATCACAAGCTTTTGGAAATGCTAAAATTTTCAGTTTTTTCCCAAACCACTGTTCTCAGCGTTTTTGCCTTAAAATCCCGTTCCAACCTCGTCCATGAATGGAGCCATAGTCAAGTATATATATAGAATATAAATATTACCATTCTTGATATTCCATCAACTGCAGAACCACCAGCGAAGAGAAGATCATCATGTATGTTTAGAGAATTTATAGTTCGTTTCCCCAACAATTTTCTGGTTTCTATGCAGAATGTATTCACTGCATTACTGCACAAATCCACCTCCTGGCACAATTTTTCTTCCTCAGCCTATTCATGATGAATACTATATACAAATACTTCCAAGAAAAATGAAAATTGAGAAATTTTGAGCTACGTTGGAAAATTGTTCTAACATGTATGTTGTATCAAGAGCAACCACAATATAGCTTATCTCTTGCCATGGCTAAGCTCTTTACATTTTTATTGAAATTTATATGCTTTGGAATCCCAGACCAATTATAAGCCTGCAAAAATGTCCACTATTTTATAAACTAAACTACTTGTTTTGTATTAATTTTAACTGTAAAGTACACCAAATGTCACTAAACTATCTTAAAAAATACAAAATGGTCTCAAACTTTCAAAAGTTACATAATAGGCATTAAACTTTAGTTTTTGTTACAAAATGGTCATTGATCCATTAACTGTTGTTAATTGGGTGACATGACAGTTATGAAAATTTGTATAATAGCATATTTAATCCTCAATATTTACACATCCAATCAATTTAGACATCAATAAATGAGGGTTAAATTAGGACTAAATTAATTGGATGTGTAAACATGAGGATTAAATGTGTTATTATTCAAATTTTCCTAACTGTAACGTCATTCGTTTAACGACAATTAACGACTCAATGACCATTTTGTAACAAAAAATAAAGTTTAATGTCCATTATGTAACTTTTTAAAGTTTGATGATCATTTTGTATTTTTTGGGATAAAACACGTGAATTTAGCATTTACTACCAATTCATGCACTGCCTCTTTCACATCATGAAATACATTGTATTTCTTCTGCTTTCAATGCCCATACCTGCAAATAAAAAAACTTGTAATTGAACCATTAAAACCAAGAGGCAAAAAGAAACCGATATCGGATTGGACATGAGATCATTTACTGTAGATAAATCTAATTAGTTTATATTCTTATCCTTAGTTTAAGATAATAGAATTGTTGAGCAATAGGACTCCTAACAAGAGTGCAACTCTCTGTACTAAAGTCTTTTTAAAAGACTCACTTTGTAAAGTTTAACGATGAATGAAAATATTGGAAAAATAAAATTGTTTTTATCAGATTCTACATGGTATCATATTAGGTTTCGAGTTCTAAATCTAGCATGATGACCAATTTATCTTCTTCCAAAATCAATTATGTTATAGAACCCAATTCCGGTTTTGATAATTTTTCTGAGTCATTAAATGGGATAGGAAGCTCCAACTTTGCTTTGAAAGCTCATGACTATCCACAAGGTAGTTCTATCTCTGCTGCCCTACTTATTGAAAAAGGTGCACCAACATGGATCATCGACTTTGGGGCCTCTGATCACATGACTAGTAGGAAAGGCATGATTTTTTAGTTTCATAATACATCTCATCGATCCTCCATTCAAACAATAATTGGTTCTTTATATGTCATTGCAGGAAGTAGTTTTGTTTTATAAATAAGGATATAGTTTTGCATGATGTCCTTTATGTCCCAAATTTAGCTTGCAATCTGCTTTCAGATAGTAAATTAACTAGAGATTTGAAGTGTGTTACTAAATTTACTGATAACACTTGTGAATTGCATGCAATGGACTCGGGGAGGATGATTGGCAATGCTAGACTGTCTAATGGGCTCTATGTTGTTCCTGCTCAGCCAATTCCTTCTTCCACAAATATTCATAGTGTTTTTCTTCTTCGCCTGTTTTACATTCTGGGTTAGGACATTTTGATTATGTGATGCTTTGGCATTCTAGATTAGGTCATCCTAGTTTTTATTATTTGGCCAAGTTGTTTCCAGATTTATTTTTCAATAAAAAGCCTCAACTTTTTTCCAGTGTTCTATCTGCCAACTTGCTAAGCATACTAAGACTTCATATTTGTTATCCACTTATAAACCTTCTAAACCCTTTTCCCTTATACATAGTGACATTTGGAGCCCTTCTAAGGTAAAAATATAAATGTTTGTCGATGGTTCATAATATTTATTGATGATCATAGTCGAACTACCTGGACTTATTTAATGAAAGAAAAGTCAAAAACTGAACAAATTTACAAAAGATTTCACATTATGATTGAAATTTGCAAACCAATTTTAGAGTTAGATTAAAATCCTCCAATCTGATAATGGGTGAAAGTACTTTGCTAAAACTTTGGGTGCTTTTTTTCGAGAGAAATGTATTGTTCAAATTAGTTCATGTGTTGATACTCCTCAGCAAAACGGGGTTGCCGAGAGAAAAAAATATGCATTTGTTAGAAGTCGCTCAGGTTTTGTTGTTTTCTTCTAATGTTCCTTATCATTTATGGGGTGGGGCTCTTTTGACAGCTACCTATTTAATTAATAGGATGCCTAGTAAGGTTTTGAAATTCCAAACACCAAGGTTTTTTTTAGATCAGTATCATACTTTCAAACCCATGTCTTCTACTCTTCCTTTGATAGTGTTTGGGTGTACTGTCTTCGTTCACAACAATAGTCCCAATAAGTCTAAATTAGATCCTTGGTCTATAAGGTATATTTTTTTGGGTTATTCTTCTCTAAAGAAGGGCTACAAATGTTACTTTCCTTTTACTAAGAAAATGATTCTTTTTTCAAACAGGCTGCAATTCAAGGGGAAACATTAGATAGATTTTAGCCTTCGCGTCCCTTTAAGCATGATCAACCTCTTTCTTGATCACATCCCTTTGAGCATCATCAGCCTCTTTCTTGGTCATATTTTCCATCTTACCATCAGCACCTTCAAATACTTTGTCAGCTCTACACCAGACATTCCTATCAGTCCCATTCATATTAATTCGTCTTCTGCTACATCTTCCACAAGCCCTTTGTCTCCTCCAGTAGCTCGTAAAATACTCAAACATCTACCTTATAAACAAAGGAAAACCCCATTCCAGAGTACATTTTACAGTCTGATATTTGTAGAGAATTGATATTGAGTTTAGTTGCTTCAGAAAATGTGAAAGGTAGTGAAGATAATGAATCTTCTCAAGCTCCTATAATTGATGTAAATCATGATGAGTTACCTATTGCTAAAAGGAAGGGTGTAAGACAATGTACAAAACATCCTATTCAAAGATTTGTTGCTTATGAAAATTCGATACTTTCTTTCAAAGCTTTTACAACCAGCTTAGATAGGTGAAAATTCTAGCAACCACAGAAGAGGCTCTACAAGATCTTAGATGGAAGAATTCTATAGAGGAAGAGATTGGAGCACTCGAGAAGAATGATTCTTGGGTTATAGTAGACTTACCACAAGGAAAAAAGCCAGTACGCTGCAAATGGGTGTTTGCTGTTAAATATAATTCAGATGGCAGCTTTGAAAAGTACAAGGCTAGGCTTGTGGCTAAGGGTTTAATACAAACCTATGGAATCGACTACAAGTAAACATTTGCACATGTAGCCAATCTTAATACAATGAGAGTTCTGCTCAACTTGGAGTTAACAAATAATGGGAACTCTATCAACTAGACATCAAAAACACTTTCCTGAATGGATATTTAGAAGAAGAGATTTACATGAAGGTTCCTCCAGGTGTGAAGACAAATTTAGAGGCTCAAAAGGTGTGCAAACTGAGGAAGTCTCTCTATGGCCTAAAACAATCCTCAAGGGCCTGGTTCGAGAGATTCGCTAAGATCATTGTCAGAGATGGTTACAAGCAATGTCAGGCTAATTACACACTTTTTATTAAAATAGCACCAAACAAAAAGAGGGTTATTTTAATTGTGTATGTAGACAACATTGTAATTACTGGAGATGATGTCTGCGAAATTGATAGGTTAAGAAAATTGAGATATTTCCTAGGTATGGAGGTAGCAAGATCAAGTAAGGGACTTGTAAATAACCAAAGAAAATATGTTCTGGATATTTTTTCTGAGACTGGAATGTTGGGATGCAAGCCTGCAGAAACTCCAATAGAAACAAATTTGAAGTTAAAGAAGAAATAAATGGGACTCTAATGAACAAGGAACACTATCAAAGGTTGGTTGGAAAGATAATATACTTGTCATTAACACGACCAGATATAGCTTTTCCTATTAATGTTATCAACCAATACATGTCAGATCCGAGAGAAGAGCATCATAATGTTGCTCATAGAATACTGAGGTATTTGAAATTAACCCCATATCATTTTTTAATTTTCAAAAAATCTGAAGATAAAATAGTGAAGGTCTTCACAGATGCAAATTAGGCTGGAGAGCTAACTGAAAGGAGGTCAACTAGTGGTTACTGTTAATTTTTATGGGAAAACTTAATAATCCGAAGAAGCAAAAAACACTATGTTGTTTCTAGGAGCTATGTTAAAGCTGAATATAAAGCTTTAGCACTTGGAATGTGTGAAGGAATGTGGCTGGTGAGACTTCTAAAAGAATTGTAGTTCAATCAAGATGAAAAATTTTAGATTTTAAGTGACAACCAGTCTGCCATCTTGATTGCTAGAAATCCGGTTCATCATGAGAACAAAACATGTGAAAATTTATAGGCATTTCATCTCAAAAAATGTTAATGGTGGAATAGCAGATTTAGCCTATGTTTCTACCAAAGAACAACTAGCTGATGTGCTTACTAAAGCACTGCCAAAAGCAAGTTTTGATGAATTTATATTCAAGCTGAGATTATACAATGTATACTCACCAGCTTGAGGGGAGTGTGAGTTGTAAATAAGATAAGATAATTAGAGTTTGTTATTTTATGTAGATAAATCTAATTAGTTTAGGTTCTTATCCCTAGTTTAAGAGATAAGAATTGTTGAGCTATAAAACTCCTAACAAGAGTGCAACTCTCTGTACTAAAGTCTTTTTAAAAGACTCACTTTTGTAAAGTTTAACAATGGATGTAAATACTGAGAAAACAGAACTGTTTTCTTCAGATTCTATATTTCCATTACAAGCGTATGCCTAGCTTCTGCATACCACCCTGTAATTGAGCTCATGTGTGGGAGGAACAATTTTTTCCAAAGTTCGGGAGCAAAATCAATCTGCGAAAAAAAGGGTTGGATTGTAAAGTTACGGACATTGTTACGCAGCTTCCATAGGTACGAAATGTTCAAATAAGCCAATGCAGATAAGTAAGGACTAGGGACACCAGCAGTTTTCTGATCAGAAGTCAACATAGCACACACGTGAAGCATCTTCTCAACATGATCTAACCTAGAATGCTTGGTTTCGATATTCGATGTGTTGACAGCTTCTTCAAGGTCTTCAATTCCCCATTCGAGATTTGCGAGCACGGCTTGATCAGAATATCGGACCTCAGTACCATTTCCTGAGTTTCCATCTTCGGCTGCTATTCTCTCAGCACACTGTTCTTTGTGTTGGATCCTTTGTTCTTTGTCGATCAACCGATCTTGTGTGAAACTTCCCACAGTTGTAATCAGTGTTCTTACAATATCCTTTTGATCCATTGCAAATCTATAGTGCCCAGCCATCTTTTCTTCATAAAAAAATCTAAGTTAAACCATTAAAACACAATCAAAATCAACTTTTAATGAAGAACAGCTTAACTTGTAGAAGAAGTAACCATAAAAAATTAAAAGCATGGAATAGACTAGTGAAAGAAACAATAATGAAAGATTAATAAAAGAAGCTAATCAATTAGCTACGGTGTTGAAAGAAATGAAGTCAGGCTTAGATGTAGTGACTTCCAAAGTAGAAGCTTTTACTGCCAAGGTGAAAGCAAATAGCTTGCCGACTGCTGATGGGATAAGTTATTTGGAAGCCAAACATCTGATGCTTCTAAACTATTGTGTATTATTTACTTGGCAAGGCAAAAGGGTGTTCAATTGAGGGACATCCCGTTGTTAGGAGTCTTGTTTGTTGAAAAGATTAGGCCGATTGACAAAAAACTTGAGTACCAAATTCAAAAGCTTACAAGGGTTTGTGGGAGTACAACACAGCAGCAATCAGCTTTGAATGAAGCATCAAATGGACCTGAGAAGACAGAGGATTACCGCCCGAACCTGGATGTGCTTATTAGCAAAGCAATATGATATCAGATGATGGTACTAGTGTTTATAGACTGCCCAAATTTTCCCCTGCAGTTGTGGAAGAAGTTAGAGAAATTATTGGAACTGAAAGTAGACAACTCACTAGATATATGGAAAAGATGGAAAGGCGTGCACAACAAGAGGAAGAACTTGAATTTTAAAATATTGAAGATAGCTCCAATGGAATTATGAGACGAATAAATTAGAGATGAAGGCCGTGGCTGTGGCTGTTGCTTTTAGTGATGATCAAAGCATTTGGTTGGTTAGGATTAATATATTAGGACGAATGGGTTTGGTCCATGTAGTAAGCAGTTTGGTATTTATTAAGCAAGTCTCGAGTTCGAGGCATTGTATAAGCAAAAAATCTCAGTTGGGAGACTCACCCACCAAAGTCAAGTGTACAACGCGAATTGGTCCGAATTAGTAATATCAAAGTCCTAGAAACTGAACGGTCAACCCAATATATATATATATATATATATTACACATCAATGTTTAGAGTAAGCATATACTTTATTAATATATTACACATCAATGTTTAGTTTAAGAACATACTAATTAATACATTACAAAGCAATATTAGTTTAAGCACATAACAATTACTCCTCCTGTATCACTTAATATGTCCAGTAATGACTTTTTAAAATTCAATTTTTTTTTAACTTTGACCATAATTATTTTAAATATTTTAATTAATTAAATTTTGTAAAAAAATATTTAAACTATTTAATTAAAGGTTTTTAAAACATATTTTTTTCACATTTTTATTAATAATAAATTTAAAATAATAATGAATCAAAATTAAAAAAAATGACTAAAAAAATTAATATTGAATATATTAAATGAGACGAAAAGTGTATCACTTTACCTATCAACAATTTTATACTCTTCAAGGGGCAGATTTCATGTCCTTTTCAATATTTTTTTCTATTGAACTCACTTTTGGAATTAGTCTGATTCATACAACATTGCAAACATGAGTTCGTTTTTAAAACATCAGTTGTAAATTGTGTTAAAAATCAAATATGTCTCGTATTTTTTCCCCGCATCCCTTGATAAATGTCGCATTTTTTCATCAGCAAACCCCAATGATACCTGGATAAGAATAATTTTCTATTTCAAAATTCGAATTATTATTTATGCTTAATTGAAATATTTATATAAAATTTTAAATAATATAAATTTTAATTATAGTTGTTACATCAAGCAGTAACCGTCATCCCATTTTAACCCTAAATGACTATTAAGTGGTCTAAGTTTATTTTTTTTCAAAACTTCAATGTGTTATCTATTC
This sequence comes from Hibiscus mutabilis, assembly GCA_019671005.1. Lineage (NCBI taxonomy): Eukaryota > Viridiplantae > Streptophyta > Magnoliopsida > Malvales > Malvaceae > Hibiscus > Hibiscus mutabilis. The sequence goes on along the minus strand of CM033721.1, from coordinate 47,193,799 downwards.
AAAAAAAAAAACTTCAATGTGTTATGTTCATTTCAACTAATACTGACATATATTGTTGTGCACAAACTTGAGCGGTTGGTACCAAGCGCGGGGTTAAGATGCGAAAAAAAAAAGCGACCAACATAAATTTTAGTAAGAATTTAAGTAGGACACGGTAGAACCTCCGTTGGTACCAATGTTGTCGAAGTGTGTAATTGCGCCTTAGCAATGAACAATAAAAGTACCTCAATTTCTTGTGTAAAATATAGTGGTGGTCATTAAATTATAGGTTTGGTAACAAACACGTAATTCTTCTTCTAAAGTAATAATGGGTCTCAATTATAAGTTTAGGAACAAACATATCATTGAATTAGAATTTTGTGACAAACAAGTCACCTTATCATTAAAATTGAAACAAGGGCTTAGTATAATAAAACTTATGCACTATATTAATTAGGTCCTAATTTGAAATAATTTAATAAATTTAACCCTTCATATTTAAAAATTTCGACGCTGCGTCATCTTGACAAATCCTTTGACTACTTATCACACTCCATGTTATTGTCCATCAGTTACATAATAAACAAATGTGATAGTTCGACAGAGACATTTACTTCACTACTAGAGAATTGATAAACTAATGGAATAAACTCATTATGACCTTAATGTCTCATGCTAGTAGACATGATCACTTCACTAATAAAAATTTTAAATATGAAGGGTTAAGTAATGTGTTACCTTAGCTTAAAATATTGAAGGGACTCCTCAGCTTTCCCTTTGTTTCTTCCTTTGGAGGGCTCACCAATCTCTTTAAAGACTTGAATCAAACAAAAAGATGGATCAAAAAGAAAATAATGTGACAATTAAGAGAGAAAATCAATCATAAACTTGCAAATGAATGATAAAGGTTAAAGAATTCCAACCTCAGCACCAACCCTTCTAAACCCTAAATTGTACTTGCTTGTGAGCTCAATCAATGACCAAATTTGATGATGGAGATGAATCAAGATGACGTGTTTGGTGGAGAGTTTTGCTATGTAATTCTTTAAATTTGGAGCTTCAGTTTTTGAGGAGGAAGATGAAGGAAATGAAGAAGAATGAAAAGAAAAAAGGAAAGAGAATTTTGTAATAATATTAAATATTAATTTAAATAAAATATTAATTTAAATATTAATATAATATATTATAAATAAAATATAATAATTAGAATATATATTCTAATATATATATTAGAATATATAAATATATAATAGAATTATATTAGAATTAATATTCTAATATCTAATATAAATTAGAAAATTATATAATATAAACTCAATAATAAGAAATCAATAATAAAAAATAAGAAATTAAACTCACTACTATAAAATAATAAATTCACCATTGACATCTTGACAGTAATATATGTTGTATATGTAAATCAATAATAAAAAAGTTTAAGTTTACTAAAAGGCATCAATCATTCATTCTCCCAAAAGAAAGAAATACATATAATTGAGCCCAACTTCCTAATGCATAAATCTAAGGTCCATAACGATTTTCTTTCTGCATTCTCATCTCCTCACTGTACTCTAAACTTCTCTTTCATTTCACAATGACTCCTGAATCACTCCTTAAACGTTTGGGTGACCTTACTTTTACAGCCGAAGAACAAGGGGTGATCTTAACACCAACTGTCAATTGGGAAGTTCCATCGGAAGACTGTGATCTGTCAGTTGTTGGCAAGATCATCTCAAATAAGATTCGAGATGGTAATGCCATAATACGTGCGTTCCTAGCAATTTGGAAAAATGAAAAGGTCTTATCTATCTCTGAGTTGAAACCAAATTTTTTCTTGATTAAGTTCTCCTCTTTGGAAAAATGCAATGACGTTTTTAAACGAGGGTCGTGATCCTTTAAGAAGGAATGGCTTGCTCTTTTACATCTGGAACCGGCGCGCTCGCTTGATGAATACTCCTTCACTACTATGTGCATTTGGATCTGTATCCATCGCATACCAATTATTCTTATGGACAATGACAAAAAGGCTATTGATATTGGTGGGGCTCTTGGATCTAGTGTTGGATTCGTTGTGGGCACTGATACCTGTATGCGTGATGGCAATATGGTAGAATTTCTGCATGTCCAAGTTGGTATGGACTCTACAAAACCATTACGACGATGTGTTGCGTTGGGTGGTACTGGTAATACAACAAAACTTTATCCTCTTCAGTATGAGAGGATCACTATTTTCTGCCATGCTTGTGGTATAATTGGCCATCCAACTCTCTCATGCCAAATAGTTAAAGTTAGCGACCAATCCAAATTGCAGTACGGGGATTGGCTGCGGTATGAACCTCCCAAACCACAAAAGGGATATCCACGATCTAGAGGTCGTGTTCATTATCACGAGGTTGCAACGCCTTTGAAAGTACCAAAATTTGGTGCTGGTACGTTTCTTATAACTATCTTTTGTGCTCCTATTTCTATATTTTTGTGCAATAAAATATCTCCTACGAGTGTACAACTATTATATGGGTCTTGACCCCTCTGCCTATCATTGGTTTAATTCTAGGATTGATTTTTTTTCTTTTTCTTCATCTTTATATGGTATGATCCTCCTTTTTTACTCAGGCATGGATGAAGGTACTCATACTTCTAAAAGTGACAAGATTATAGAAGATGTTGTTTCGGCCGGCACGCCCCTCGTGCCACTAAGCCCAGCAACTGATTCCATTGCTTCAGCCACCAAACCGGGACTCTCGCCGGTGTCGGCCAAATTTTCTAAGGCTGCATCTTCCCAAACCCTACTGTTGCTGGTGTAGTACCACCTACTGCTGCCGTTTCTAGAACCAAGTCGGTCGTCCCTATTCCTGCAGTGCCCATTACTGTTATCTATCCGACCATTGAACCAGTCACCCCTACTGTTACGGCCACCATTGTGTCTGCTACCTCGCTTGTAGCTGCGGGTACCCCAGCTTCGATGCATGATGCACCCAGCGCTTCGGCTATTACTGCACCATATGCGACACCTAAGGCCTCGCCACCCTTGGCTCTTTCGTCCTTACCACTTGCAAAGTTGAATGTTGCTGCTGCAATGGTTGAGCCCACTAGGGCTTCTTTTGTGCATGGGACTGCACCGAGTGGTTCGGCTAAACATGCAACTGAGTCTGCTGCCCTACCCGTCCTTATTGAGGGATCGGTTGTTATTGCTGATTTTACTACCAGCAAAGACAAGGCAAGTCCTGCTGCAACTTCAACCATGTCTACACCGACACCGGAGCTATCTGATTTTGTCGCATAGTTGGCCTTTCAACCACGCTCAACTGTGCCTACTAGGCGTGCCACGGAACCTGTCATTCGAGCACCCAAGCGAGCTTCTTCTCTCGCAGTAGTGGTCAAAGCAAAGCGGCAACGCTCTTTTCTTTCTTCTAAGGTGTCCAAAATCCTCCTCAGCTGGGATGAGCAGCTTTAAAAACTCTTCAGCGGCGAATGTGTTGGAACTGCCAAGGTATCGGTAAGCCTCTGGTAGTTCAATCTTTAGGGTGGTTTGTAGCCCGTCACAGTCTGGGCATTGTTTTTCTTTTTGTGTCTCGTCTAAAAAGTTCATCTAATGAGCGTTTAAAATTACATTTACATATGAATAGCTGCATCACTGTTTATAGTAGTCGTAGTTGTGCTGGACTATCAATACTTTGGAATAATAACTTTATCGTGGATTTGATCTCGTATTATGTAGGCTATATTGATATTATTGTTCGAACTGCTTCTAATCACTTCCATTTTCTAGGATTCATGGTTATGCTGACACGAATCATAAACATAAAACTTGGGAATTAATTGATACTTTAAGTACTTCCACAACTCTGCCTTGGTTAATTGGAGGGGATCTCAATAATATACTCTCCGATAAAGAAACACATGGGGGATGACGATGGCTCACACGCAAATTAATAATTTTTGAGATTGCTTATCCAGAAATCTTTTGTTTGATTGTAAACCATCTAAGGGATGGTTCACTTGGACCAAATATGGTTCTATACCAATTCTCGAGCGCCTTGATCGCTTTGTAGCCACCTCATCCTGGCATAATGCCTACCCAGAACAAAAGGCTACCTCTGAGTATAATGCGGATTCTGACCACTGTGTCATTTTCATGGAAACTTCTACAGTTCCATTTGAACAACAGACTCTAAGGGAGGACCACTTTTTGTTTTGAAAACTGTTGGGCTTCTAATGCTCGTTGTATATCCACAGTCCAAAGAACTTGGGTAACAACGCAAGGCTCGACATTAGAAAAAATTCATGCCGTTGGACATTTCTTAAAAACTTGGCAAGACCAACAACGAATTGATGCCAATCGTCGCATAAATGACTTGCAAAAGCATCTAAATTCTTGTATGAGTGTTTTCATATCTGATACTGATATGCTGGTTTTTTTAGCTGCAAAAATGGAGCTACGATAACTACTTGATGATTAGGAAAAATACTGGGCACAATGCTTTAGGGTTACCTGGCTCTCTCAGGGGGGCAAAACACATCCTACTTCCATGCTCGTACTGCTAGTAGGAAGAGGAAAAACACTATCAAAGGATTGTTTGATCATAACAATATTTGGCAACGTGACATAAATGAAGTTATGGGGATAGTCACTGATTATTTTAAGAACTTATTTGCCTCATCGTTTCCTCATATGGATCCTCTTATCCTTGGTAACATCATCTCCTCAGTCACGCCTGAGTTGAATTCGGGTCTAACTAGGCCATTCGCCTTCGAGATATAAACCCAAGGAAAGCCCCAGGCATTGATGGGTTTTCATGTAGCGTTTACCAGGAACATTGGGATACGATCAGGCCGGATGTGATAAAGATCTGTCTGGATCTCCTTAATGGGGATGCGGACATGGCTTCTGTAAACCAAATAGTTCTCATCCTAATTCCTAAAGTGACTGAGCCTACCACTATGCGATATCTCCGTCTCATTAGCCTCTGCACTCTCATCTACAAAATAGTTGCAAAGGTACTAGTTAATCGTATGAAACCTATGATGCCCTTTTGCATAAGTGAAAATCAAGCGGCATTCATCAAAGGACGCAGCATCTCAGACAATATTCTGATTGCGCATGAACTAGTACACTCCCTACATTCGAATAGTAGTGGCCACTTCCAAGGTGCTGCTCTTAAGCTTGACATGGAAAAAGCTTTTGACCGAGTCGAATGGCCCTTTATTAAGGCGGTTATGTTAAAACTGGGTTTCACCCAATCCTAGGTGGAAATCATTATGCGATGCATTTCATCCGTAGCATTCATGGCCCGGGTAAATGGAACCCTCTCTCTAATTTTCTTCCCCCAACGGGGTCTAAGACAAGTGGATCCCCGTCCTCTTTTCTATTCCTTATTTGTTTGCATGGTCTTTCGGCCACACTTATAGCTGAACAACAGGCAGAGTGTCTCCAAGGGCTACGCGTTAGCCATAATGGGCCTCAGATTAACCACCTATTTTTTGCCGACGATAGTATGATTTTCATCAAAAATAACACTCCGGAAGTTGCTCGTGTTAAGGAAATTCTTGGGCTATATGCTTCCTCCTCTGGTTAGGCTATAAATTTTGACAAGTCTGTAATATATTTTAGCCCCCGTACTACCGCAGGCCACAAGCTTGAGGTCTATAACACTCTTCGTGTCCGTGAGGTGCATGATCCTGGAGTGTATCTCGGCGTTCCTCTCCTGATTGGACAAAACAAAATGGCTGCTCTAGGGTTTACCTGAGATAAAGTGCACTCACGCCTATCCAGCATGAACAATCACCTCCTATCCTTTAGTGGCCGCGAGGTCTATGTCAAATTGGTTGTTCAATCTCTGCCTCAATACATTATGTCCTGCTATATGCTGCCTTCCAACTTAATCGATGATATGTCCAGATCCGTTCGACGCTACTGGTGGTCGGGTCGAAACAATAAAAGGGGTTGGCCTATGATTGATTGGAACTCAAACTGTTCCCCTAAGAACAATGGTGGAATTAGATTCCGCAACATGCATCTCTTTAATATTGCTCTGTTGGGCAAACAAATTTGGCGTCTTCATAATGAACCTGATTTGCTGCTATCACGCATCTTTAGGGCACGTTACTTTCCTTCTGGGAATATTTTTGATGCTGATGCTAACAAAAAAGCATCCTTTGCATGGAAAGGAATCCATCAAGCCATGCGTAAGCTACAACTAGGCTTCTTCCGAAGACCAGGCATAGACAGTAAGATTCAAGTGCACCAGGATAACTGGGGTGGTGAGTCTGCCCTCCATCTCTATGGTGATTACACAGACAATGATGAGTTGCTTGCTCGATACAAGGACTTTATGTTTCGCGGCCAGCCTCATTGGGACGAGGATAAACTGAGTCGGTATTTTGAATTGGAAGATGTTGACATGATCCTCCGTGTCCTTATTATCAATGATAATCGTGACACTTTGCTTTGGAGCAATCATGATTTAGGACTATACTCTGTCTGCTCAGGGTATCTATTCTTACAAATACCTCATTTGCCGATAAACCAACTTTCTCACATCTGGAAAACACTTTCCAAGCTGCCAATCATTCCTAAGATTAGCTCTTTTCGCAGGCGGGCTGCTCATGATGCCTTGCCCACGTTTCAGAAACTTAATAACGTACACCTGGCTCTAAGTACATGCCCCTTTTGCTGTATGGCTCCAAAAACATCATTTCATGCCTTACGTGAGTATCCAGGTTCGGTGGAAGCATTACGCTTAGCTGGTATCCCTGGTGATCTTATCCACAGTCGTACCACATCTATTCTTCCGTGGTTTGAAGAGGGAGCTTCTCTCCTTCCATGCAAAGTTTTTACTTTTTTTTCTAACCGTCCTTTGGAATCTTTGGAACCAAAAAAATGATTGGGTCCACAATGATCACCTACAACCACCTTGGCTCACAGTTCTCAATCCCCAGGTCCTTCTCCAAGATAACGCCGCTGCTACTACGACAAGTACTAGTTCCTTAACCCAAGGCACTGCTGCCCCTTTAGACCCAGTGTTTGCTAACCAACGATGGAACCCCCAAGCTTAGGAACAATCAAGATCAACATTGATGGTGCCTTCCGTCAGGATTCTAGGGATGCAGCTATTGGTGTGCTTGCGAGGGATGCAACTGGCACTGTCCTCGGAGGATTAGCCCAGCATTCACAAGCTATTTCAATGCAACCATTGCCTAACTCCAGGCTGTTATAGCCAGCATGGAGCTCAGATGCGAGAGAGGATGGAAAAACGTGGTCATTGAGACTAATTCTACACTTGTGGCCAACAAGTTAAACCGGCTTAGGGATGACCTGACTTTTTTAGGTCATTATTTTTAGAAGGCACGTCTTCTATTATCCAATACTAGTAGGTTTAGTGTTCAGAATGTACCTAGGACAGTTAATTCAACAGCCCATCTACTTGCCACTAGGGCCTTGAGGACTTTATCTTCTATTTTCTTCGATTCAGATTATCCTGAATACATTCATGCAACTGTAAACAATGAGACTTGTTCTCCTTCTATTTAATGATACTTGGGTACTCTTTTCCCCTTAGGTGGCCTCATGGTCTTAGGACTGTGGTGGCTTTAGTGAGATTTTTAATGAGGCATACCTTTTCCCTCAAAAAAATAAATCTAAGGTCCATAATCTATTGCTTCCAAAATCTGGTTACTAGACCTGAATCGCTAAACCAAAACTTGGACCATTACACCATGTTATAAATTCTTTTAAGGGTAAAGTACACAAATGATCACTAAACTATATCTAAAAATACAAATGGTCATCAAACTTTCAAAATTTATATAATGAGCATTAAACTTTAGTTTTTGATACAAAATGGTCACTAGGCTATTAAGTGGGTGACATTACAGTTACAGAAATTTGAATAATAGAACATTTAATCCTCCTATTGACACATTCAACCAATTTATTCCTAATTTAGCCCTCATTATTGATGTCTAAATTGATTGAGTGTGTAAATATTGAGGATTAAATAGATTGTAATACAAATTTTTGTAACTGCCACGTCTCCCAGTTAACGACGGTTAACGACTTAGTGACCATTTTATAATAAAAACTAAAGTTTAATGCCCATTATGTAACTTTTGAAAGTTCGATGACTATTTTGCATTTTTAGGGATAGTTTAGTGATCATTTGTGTACTTTACCCTTCTTCTAGACGTTATTTACATGAATTCATTTTTAATTCATCAGTAGTAAATTGTGTTAAAATAAAATTTCTACCATACACTTTTTACCAATTGTTTCTATATAAAACAAAACTTTTAATCTATTAGTTCGGTACTTTATAAATTTTGGTGATTGTAATAATAATTAGTATCTTGTTAGAAATATGTGGTACCATATGTGGTACTTTTAATCTAGATCCTGTGGGGGTTTGATCATTGTCCCTTATTGGTTTGTGTGGATGAGAATGAATGTCGAAATGTTAATCGGTCGTTCCGGTTTGTGGCGGTATGACATGAACATTCAAATTTCACAGATTTCTTGGTGTCCACATGGGATGACAATAGGGAGTTGGGCTGTAATCTTGAATCTTTTGTGGAAAAAGTAGGGGAATGGAATAAAGACATTTTCGGTCACATTGGGCAGAGGAAGAAAAAGTTGTTGGCTAGACTAGGAGGGATTGATCGCGCTCTTCAGGTTCGTTATTCAGATCATTTGAGGGATTTGGAATCGCAGTTGGAAGTGGAACTTGAGGCCGTGTTAGAACATGAGGAGAGCTTATGGTACCAGAAGGCGAGATCACAGTGGATCATGCCGGGTGATCATAACGTGAGGTTTTATCATGCATCCACCATGGCTAGATGTTGCATGAACACGATACATGAGCTTGTGGGAAAGGACGGGAATGTGTGTGTGAATCAGGATGAACTAAGTGTTATGGTCGTGGCTTATTTCCAGCGTTTGTTCACGACTTCTGGGGTAGAGGGGAGTGGCTATCCAATTCGGGGTTGGTTTTCTGTATTGCGTCAGGAGGAGCTTTCTTCCCTTACACGCATGGTTTCAGATAGTGAGATCCGGGAGCTTATCTTTAGCATTATTCATTTGAAGTCGCCGAGTATTAATGGGATACATGCGATTTTCTATCATAAAAATTGGGATGTTTTGGGCCCAAGTTTATGTCGTTATATCAAACACATTTTTGCTTCGAGAGAGCTTGAGGAACGTTTAAATCAAACTCTTATTGTTCTCATTCCGAAGGTTAAAATTCCAAAGTATATGACTCAATTCCGTCCCATTAGTCTCTGCTTGGTGTTATATAATGCGGTCACTAAAATTTTGGTGAACCATATTAAGCCATTTCTTATCGTATTGGTTCTCGTACAAACAATCTAGTTTTATTCTAGGACAATCCATTTTGGATAATGACATTATGGTGTAGGAAATAATTCATTCGATGCAGCGCAAGAAAGGGAGACGTGGATGGATGATAATTAAATTAGATTTGAAAAAAGGCGTATGATCGCTTGGAATGGTCTTTTATTGATGATACTTTGATTGATGTGGGTACTCTGATGGACATGCACAGGCTAATCATGACTTGTGTTTCTTCGGTTCCATCCCAGATATTGTGGAATGGCTCAACAACACAAGCTTTTCACCCTACGAGAGGGATTCGTCATGGTGACCCCTTATCTCCGTATTTGTTTGTTCTATGTATTGAGATGTTAAGCGAATCAATTAAGATTGAAGTGGAGTGTGGACGGTGGAAGCCGTTTAAAACATGCAAAGATGGCCCTAGCATATCACATTGTGTTTTGCAGGTGATATGATTTTATTTGCCGAAGCGTCTTTGGAACAATTTGAGGTGCTTAGTTTTGTGATGAATTTGATTTGCATTGCATCTGGCCACAAGATTAGTGTTGATAAGATGACTATTTTCTTTTCCTGGAATGTGCCGAATGATTTGAGACTTCAGATTAGTGGGGCTTTTGGTTTTCGTGTGGTGGAGGATTTGGGTCGGCATCTTGGTGTTCCCCTCCTTCATGAACGGATAAATTTTGCAACATACCAATATTTGATTCAGAAGGTGCATGATAAACTATTGGTTTGACACGCTAAATCTTTTTCCTAAGTCGGGAGGGTTGTTTTAGCAAAATCTTTGCTTGCGGCCATTCCCTCATATGCTATGCAAACATCGATTCTCCCAAAGAGTATTTGTGTCGAGATTGAGAGGTTAATTAATCGGTTTAATTGGGGACATGGAAGATATGCAAAAGGGATTCACTTGGTGAATTGGGGAACCCTTTGTCCTTCTATTCAACAAGGGGGGACTCGATTTGAAACATTTGAGTATCCAAAACAATGCGTTAATAGTGAAACTTGTGTTTCAATTAATGGTCAATAGGGATCAGCTTTGGGTTTGACTGTTGCGGACAAAATATAAGCGTGGGAGGTTGGGTTCTAACCCACCTATGTGTCGGAACGGATCTCGCCTGTGGAGGGGTATTTATTGAGTTTGGGAATTGGTTGTTTGCAACACACATTGGCAGATTAGGGATGGATCGTACGTGCGGTTTTGGAATTATGCTTGGCTTGGGGATTTTGGTCCTCTGTCGAACCATGTTTTGAATGGTGATTGGCTGGGCTCTAAAGATGCTTTGGTTTCACATATGGTGACTGCTGATGGGAACTGGAGATGGGAGACGTTTGAAAATGTGCTCCTTGTATCTGTTTTGCTTCATATCGTTGTGTTAGGATATTTGTTTTGATATAATAATTGAAAAATAGTTTTGAACTAAATTGAAAAGATTTCAAAAATGATTTTAAGTCCGAACAACTTGAAAATATGTTCGATAGATTTTATAAGGTTTTGAAATGATTTAAATGTCTTTAAAATAGTCAAACTTGATTTTTTTTCAAGTAACCGTACCGAAACTGTATTTCCCGTATCGGTACACCTTAGAGTTTCAGCTACAGTCTATTTGAAACTGTCAAAACCCGTACCGATACAGAGCTTGCCTGTATCAATACGGAGATGGGTCTGCCTATGTGGCAAAAACCCCAACGGCCAAAACCCCCAACGACTATTTCTCAAACGATCTTTTAAATTGTAGGTCGTACTGATACGCTCCTACGCGTATCGATACGCATCAGCTGTGAAGAGCATAACGGCTAGTTCTTGAAGAACCGGTATTGATACGGCTACTCGTGTACCGATACGGACAGCTTCAGAACTACAATTATTGCGGGAAATAAAGGCCCCAACGGCTCCAATTCAATCCCAACAGTCTCCAACGGGTAGAAGCTCAATTGGGAGTATAAATGGAACCTCCAAACATCTATAGAAGACTAACAATCCACAAGTCAACAACATTATGATGAAAATTTGTCTTAGTGCTTAATTTCCCATTCTTTGTATAGACTATACTTGTTGAGCTAAAATGTCAATGTATGCTCAAGTGTATTAGGTTTTGAGAGAAAGCTTAAGAGTGCAAACAATCACCTTTTTGAGGGATTTCTAGTTTGCTAAGTTTTCTCTTGCTAGAGAGTGTTCTCAAAGCTCGGTTTGTAAGCTTTGGATGCTAGACTTGGTGAGTGAGTATATGTTGTAAATGGTTGTCTCCTTAGCCTAGAAAAGGGGAAGAATTCTTAGTGAATTGGTTGGAATCCTTAGTAGGAAGCTAAGGTAGTGAATATAGGCTTTGGTTAGAAAGCTGAACCACTCTAAATTCTTGTCCATATTTTTCTATCTTTTTGCTTCCCACTCCAAACACCCAAAATACATCTTCTCTACCACTTGGCAAGCGAAAATATGCATCAAGAAAATATGAGAATAGGGATGAGAAACGACAATTTTCAAAATTATATTTGTATCAAGAAAATATGCATCTTTTGCCGTAATAATTGGGTAGTTTTTCCTCCATTGCTTCCTCTTCTGCACTAATACGATTATAGGGACATATATGAGAATAGGGACAAGAAACGACAAATTTTAAAATTATAGGATACAAATACGACAAATATAAAATAATAATAATAATAATTAAAAGAATCAATAAAAAGAAAATACTAATAAAAAGTTAATGTAAAAAAGACAACCATATAATTTTTTAATAAAGTGGTCATAAAAAAACTGCCCATAATTAAATAACAGCAAATACTATAACATTTTATTGGGCCCCACAAAAATATAATTGTTTTATTGAGGCCCACATAAGTCATAAAATAACACCACTTAATGACAATAAATTTAAAACTTTTTTTCACGTGTTCATCTTCTTCACGCATCTTGTTCTTAAACTCTTCTTCTTCTGAGTTTTAACCTAGTTTTTTTTCTGAGATTTTTTCTATTGGTCGCTCCACCTCCGCCGGTGAGACTGCTGTTGGAATCTATTTCGAAGCGCCTGAGTCTCTCAGTTGCAAAATAACCTTAGGGATGCAGATGAAGGTCACATGTCGTCCCCAAAAGTCCCTAGAAATATCCCAACCATCCCCGATCATTTTCAACCATACCCTGTCAACGTGGATCGTCCCTGGTACGTACCTCAACCGTACTCGTCCCTTACTCATCTCAAAAACATTTTCGAGTACTTAAAACAACATGAGACTGTTGTACCCGTGCTTCTTATGGTGAGTCGGGCGATATAAACGGATTTAAGTGATGAGTTGTAGGAGAAACATGCCGAGTTAGCGTTTTTAACATTGTCGAACAACTATATGTTGTGAAATTTAGAACCGGGTCTTCTTGTAGCTATTGCTATGAACTTGTAGTTACTCGTAGAATTAGCTGGGGTGAAAGCGTGGAGACCTAGTGGCGTGACTCGTTGAATTGTCACTGAGACAATAGAAATCAATTTGTCTTTACGTAAAATCTCTTTATAAACACTCATTCACTAGTCTTCACTTCTATAGAAATACAGAGTTAAGTCATTAACCTTGCACGTCATGCACCATGTTCAACAACCTTGACTCCACGACTCCCATCATAACTCGAGTGAAGAGAACATAAATAGCAGTACTCAGTTCTTCCCATTCCACTTCCCCATTCCAATTATCTCTCCTGTACGAAGTCACAACTATCTAAACCCTAGATGGAGAAATGATAGAGCTGCAATCGGCAATGACGTAACGTAGGTTTTATAGTTTTCAAGACCAGGGCATAAATATAATTTTAGTAAGATTTTAGCAAACTTCGAAGCTTACCTTGGTGGTTAAGCATTAGACTCCTATTTAAGGGGTCCTTGATTGATTCTTCTTGGTCGTAAAAGGGAGTCCATTCCTTTATTCTACCAGTAAGTGGTGACATGTGTTATCATCCTTTTGATTTTATAGCTTTCAAGACCATAACATAAATACAATTTTAGTAAGATTTTAGCAAACTTCCAAGTTTAGCTTGGTGGTTAAGCATTAGACTCCTATTTAAGGGGTCATTGGATTGATTCCTCTTGTTTGTAAAAAGGGAGTACTTTTTCTTCTTTGTATTCCACCAGTAAGCGGTGACACGTGTTATCATCGTATTGGTTTTATAGTTTTCAAGATCATGAAATAAATATAATTTTAGTAAGATTTTAGCAAACTTTCAAGCTTAGCTTGGTGGTTAAGCATTATACTCTTATTTTAAGGGTCTTTAGTTTGATTCCTATTGATCGTAAGAGGGTGTCCATTTTTTCTTCCTTTTATTTCACTAGTAAGTGGTGGTGACACGTGACATTATCCTATTGATTTTATAGTTTTCAGGACGATGACATAAATACAATTTTAGTAAGATTTTAGCAAATTTATAAGCTTAGTTTGGTGGTTAAGCATTAGACTCCTATTTAAGGGGTCCTTGGTTTGATTCCTCCTAGTCGAAAGAGGAAAGTTCATTTTTCTTCTTTTTATTCTACCAATAAATGGTGACACATGTCATCATCCTATTGGTTTGAATAAAAATATTATTAAATAACACAAAAAACTAACATAAAAATTTAAAATATAAAATAAAAATCTACGTCAACATAACCGTTAAGTTTTTAGCGACCAATGACTAAAATAGAATGATGTTTTTGTCAAAAAAAAACAATTTGATGTCTAAAATAAGAAAGAGACAATAGTTCGATGAATGATTGTGTGGTTTACCCATTATTTTTCAAGGGTAAACTACGTACCAATGGTCGTTTATATTTAGTAACGTTAAGTACTTTTATCTATTTAAAAAATGTAACGTTTTTATTTTTTAAACTTTTGGTTATTCAAAAGTTCAGTACTGTTATCTATTCATGGAATGCTGAGCTCACTTGAATATAAATAAAATAAAAATATCTTTTCCACGTGTGGATTAAAAATAAAAATAAAAGCCATATCTTTATGCTTTTATATCCTTAATTTTTTTTCTTGTGTGTTTCATGAACCTCAAATAATGCCCTCCTTCAGGTGATGTATCTCGTATCAAAGTTGGCTCTTACAACGAAATTGATCGTTCCAAGCTTCTCAGTTCCGGTTCGACAACCTATTAACATTTAAGTAAAGATAAACAGGAGGAAGCCTCCCCCATTGCAAAGCCTAAAAGGATCCATATTTAGTTAGCACAGCTTTTGAAGACATCAAGACCCATCACAGTTGGATCTACTGCTTGCAATTCCACCTGAATTCCATCCAATTCTCAGTTGAATCTATCTTTAGAGCTAGCAAATATCATCTTGCTCCTGATCCTCGATGTATCGGGAGACCTTCATAGGGCAACAACATAGTTAGTGAAAAAAGGGAACAATGAAACGCAAGGCATTAAATACAATTCTGAGGATCAAGAAAATTGCAGTACCATGCAATGAAAAAAATTCTGCTCTTTCGAACATTCTCGGCTGTTAGAAAATCAAAATCATACACAGCATATCGACACTCATCAGCAGGAAGACATTTGGTAAAATCCTCATAGCTCTCAGTTGGCTCACCAAGCTTCTCAACAATGACTTGCTTCTGCTTCTCCTCAATTTTGAAAACAATGAAGCGGTGGGTCCTTTTTGCCTTAAGCTCTCAGTTGGCTCACCAAGCTTCTCAACAATGACTTGCTTCTGCTTCTCCTCAATTTTGAAAACAATGAAGCGGTGGGTCCTTTTTGCCTTAAGCTCCAAAAACTTCAGCTTGCACTCATCGTGCACAGCCATTCCCGAAGCAGCATTGGCCTGAGGATTAAAATGATATCACATGACAAAACAAATATCCGAGACAGTCCCAATGTTTAATAACATCAATAGCATACAAATGAAGCATTGGGAACCATCCTAGAAAGGGATAAAAGGGGAAAAAAGCTAAAATGAAGAAAACGTCAAGTAGTCCTATACTCTATATCAGTGTGAGTTGGTCCTAAGAAAATGAAAGATAAATAAACAAAATAAAAGCTGGACTTATATTCTCTTTACACTGTATTCTAGCTTGACCTCTTTCAACTGCCTGCTATGTTAGTATAACATCTTCCGTAGAAAACATCTGCTTAGAATTGAGGAGCATATCGTATGTTGCCTTGAGAACGTCCTAAATCAGCTGTTTGTGCTTTGCAATGGGGCATCAAAGTTTATTCTTTACTATCATAATCTCACGTTTGGATAATTAAAATTAGATTCTTTTATTTCTAAATTTAGTCATAGTAAAGAAATAATAACAAACAGTATTACAAGGACCCAAATTACAAGTGCTGACTATAACACTCCTTTCCGGTCTGGTAGAAAACTGGGTCGAAAAATGTTATCGAAAACTTATTCAGAGATCAAAAGTTTAACCGGGCTCAGAATCTTATTAATCTCTTTTAAGACTTATCGAACTAACTTTTATTAATAGCTTATTCAGTTTGGGGTCAATTTAACCTTTTTCAAAATTAGGGATTAAATTGCAATTTTTTTTAAAACAAGGGGCTTTATCAGAATTTTCTTTTACAAATCTTCAATTAAACTTACCAATTATTATCCTATAAGATTTCGTTATTAACGAATGTCATTTACCTATCCAATTAAACCATTTAAAGATTAGTGACCAATCTGTGAATTATTTAAAATTGTAGTTTAAGTCTTTTAACAGAACTAACTAACACTGTACCGATACACTTAAGATTGTTCGTACACTAAGTCGAATTTTACAAATCCAGATTCAAAGATAACAAGTCCGTACCGATACATCTAAGCTCATATCGATACGTGTTGACTAGGGTTGACTTGTTTCGGTACACCAAGGCTGTACCGATGCAATTAATTTTTCAAACCTTACTACCGAGGCCTGTATCCTTACACTCCCTAGCTTATCGATATGCCTCATCTTACCAAGTTCAAATATGCAAGGCCGTATCGATACAGCTTGACCCGTATCAATACAGCTTGACTTGTAATGACAGATTTTATCTAGTGTTTAGCAAATTTAACCTGTTGAACGATGTCCAAATGCCATAAAATTTTACCAGCATGTTATTAATCTATAATTCTAGTAGCATACAAAATTTCAGGGCATTTCGAATTCATTTACTAGGATTTTACCTTTTGATGCCCTTAAGCTCATTTTAACTAGTTTTCCATTTCACAAACATGCCAACTTTCACATTCAACACCTAGGCACTATTAGGCTATTACACACATATCAAAATATGCAAACATGACATGTTTGAGTCATATGCCACCTTACTAGGAGTTCAAAGCAAAAGTTAAGCATACATATAATTGGTGGAAGTGACTTGCAATCGCAACTACACGATCGGAGCCCGGAATTCTTCAAGATCCTGAAATGCATGAGACACACGAATGTTAGGCTTACGTAACCTAGTGAGGTAGTTATAACAAATGCACAATAATTTATTAAATACATGAATGGCATGTAGGCATACTTGGGGTAACAATTTACATGGCATCAATCACATAAAAACATATTCAAAGCCAATAGTCATGATTCCATATAGCAATTATAAATCATATAAACATATCATTTTCCTTGGACATGGTAACCAATGGATATGCGGATTCCCCTGTACACCAAATCGTATCGAAAGTAGGCCTTAGCCTTGAGCCGTAGCTCTAGAAAACATATCCCTTACACAAACCAACCTTATCTCACCACATATAGGCCGTAATCCCAAACCGTAGTCCAATCCCTTACTTGGTGAGCTCAAATAACCCTATGACATGTTAATTGTATCCAATGCCCATAAGTGTCCAAGGTTACACATATCATCATCAAACTTACCATTGTGCATGTAGGCCATACCATATCAAATCATAAATTGAGCTTTAGCTCTAAATTCATATCATAGCATAACCATATCATATCGGAGAGCATATCATAGCATGATCACAACATATTAGATAGCATACATATGCTCGTAGACATGTTAAAGTATTACGAAGACTTACCTTGCTTACCAATAGCACCCACACACATGTTTGCCCTACTTGAGCCCTTAACAAATGCAATCATAACCACAAAATGAATGCAACGGGATGGCTCCTCGCCTATCCCTTAACACTACTACACTTATCTTGCCTCCAAAGCTTTCAAGGTTCTCGGATTACGACTCCTTGATGCCTAGTTTTCGTTGGAGATGGCAATTGGTCCTTCTCCACTTCTTGAACTAGCACAAAATTAGGGGTTGCATTAGAATTTAAACTAAGGATCCAGAAACGTTTTTAAAGCTTACCGGAGCTTGTAGACAACATTGAAATAATGGAATTAACTTCCTAATCCATGGGCTTCCATTGAATATTCAAAACCTAATCTTAAAATTAAACCTTGAGGAATAACGAAATCATCGAATTATCTTAGGGGTTTTACTTACCGAGTTACGAGCTTTCAAACGACGTATTGAATTTGAACAAAGGATGAAGATTGTATCGAGGTGCTTGCTTAGCTTGAGATTAAAGATGAAAATAGAAGTGTGTGGTTATTTGAAGACAAGGGTGAGCTTAGTCTCGGTGGATTGTAGAAATAAAGATGAAAGCTTCCCTTTAGTCTTTTATTAGAGAATTTATCATTTTAATCACTTTTCACCTATCCAAGGACCAATAGGGTGCTTTCCTCTCAGCAATGGAAAAGCTTATTTAACTATTTCCATCACTTCATCCCCTTTTCCCAATTCTAGGCAAATCAATGGTCATTTGTTCCCCTTTCAGAATTATCCCACGTGTGGGGTGATGAGTAAGGAGGTGAGTCAGCCCCTAAGTTTCAATTTCTTCAATTTAGTCATCAAAATAGATTTTTGGTTAGTTACGGGCAGTTAGGTCGTACCGATACTGGTCTCACCGTATCGATACGCCTAGTTCATTTTCAACATTTTCAACTTTGAATTTCTTACAAAAAGATCTCACAATTCAATTTAAGTCCCAACAACTTTCATTACTTCATAATGGAGTACAAAAGTTTGAGAAATTACATCATTCGGCCCGGTCGGTTACAAAATTTTTCGATCACCGAAACTAAATTACGGCTAGACCGGTTTTAGAGACGTGACATATTGGATAAACTTGTCAATATATACAATAATATCCAATAAGATTAGATCCCTACAAGTAATGGCAAACAACAAACAAAATACAAGGATCCTTACAAGTATAGACAGATTGGATCGACATATAAATACATTAAACAAGTTAAAAATATCAGTGGTCAAGAGAAATAGTTAAAGACAGAGTCATCTTAAAATAGATATCTAATCATATTCAGATTAACAGCATATTCAGTAAAATCAAGCAGTAAAGACAATAGAATCTAGATCAGTGAGGGTTCCGTTTCAGCACAAATTAAGTACATCTAATTTCATACAACAAAAAACAAATCATAAAATTCCACATCATCAAATTACAAACTACTGATTTAAAATTCTAAGATCTAGAAACTAAAAAAAACAGATGTATAAAAAATTCCACGAGTTTCCAAGCATCAGTAAAGAGATCAATTAACCGATCGAAACACAAATTTAAGAATGAAAAATCAACAAAAAACAAGAGACGATGCAGTTGGACGGCTAAGAAATTACACAAAAATAGCTGAGCTATGGTTAAATTCAAGGAAAAACGATTGTTTTAAATCTAAAACGAAATTAAAGAGAGAGAGATACGATCCAGTTGGATTGCTAAGAAATTACACAAAATAGCAGAGATATTACTTAGTTCCAGGATAAACTATTAAATGAAAACTAAAAAAACCCGATCAAGTCGGATTGCTAATAATCTACTCAAAAATACAATATGGTTTAATTTAATGATATACTATTAAGTTAAAAAGCCGCTGAAATATTACCATCTTGTTTCAGGTTGTTTGTAAAGGAGAACTAAGAATGGAGAAAATATGGAGAGAGCTCCTCCGATGACGAGGGTTGAAAAAATGCAAGGGGTGGGAAAAGGTCCTTTTATCACGGTGAAACCTCCCCCAGCTGAGAATTAATATTGTGTTTATGTTGTATGCTAAGTTATCCTACGAAACATTTCGTCGTCTAATTATGTGCAGCCACGTCGTGTCTGGATACGTTTTCGTTCGGTTTATGTGTCGTGCTCATGATTAAGCGATGTATTTGATGACCTCGGCTGCTATACAGCTTCACATGTTAGCGGCTTCGCTTAATTCGACAATTTTGCGTAAAATACGTAAATTATTATTAATTTTTTTATTTAATTTATTTTAATTATTGATATTTCAAAATATTAATTAAACTTTATACATTGAGTTTTTTTATTATTTTTTTCGTTAATTTGTTAATACCGTTATGACGTAAAATAAAATATAATAAAAATTGATGAGTAAAATACGTAAATTATCATTAAACTTTGTGCTATGAGTTATTTTGATCACTGAATTTTGTTCTCTGACCTATTTTAGTCACTGAAGTTTCACATGTTATGGTCCATATTATAATGGTGTTATAGGGTTAATGGAGGAGCTAAATTTATGTATCTTACCCTACCATTTTTATTGCCTTTATCAAAAATTTAATTTTAATATAATAAAATTAAATTTGCAATTGAATTAAGTAAATAATAATAATATTAATAATAATAACAACAATCAAGGATGGATCGAGGGGAATTGGAAGAGACAGTCGTCCTGCTTGAAAATTTTGAAATTCATATATGATGTAGAATTTTTTTAAATCTTTTTTATGTATTTTGTATTGAAATTCAATTTTCTCCCTCCTTAAATTTTATAATTTTCCCCTAAAATTTTATAAATTCACTCTTTAACATAAAGTTTTGCGTCCGTCCCTAACAAAAAAAATTGTAATAATAATTCAAGTCTATCATACCTGATCTTTTTTAAAGAAAATAATATTATTTTATAACATAAAGTATATGCATAAAAAATAATTACATAACTATTTCTAAAACAAAAGCAATGATTTTTTAATATTAACATGCGGCTTTTATAACTATAGAAATAGTTATGTATGATAGGTATAAAAATGGCATAAAGCTAAGAAAGTGCCCCAATGTTTGACTGAATAATTATTTTGATTTTTATTCTTATTTTAGAATAATTCGACCTTCAACATTTTATTTTGAGTTAAAATGGCCCATATGCGAATAAAAACTGTTAGTTAATTGACGGTAAATGGCTTGAAATAACGAGTCAAACTATATGACAATGCACGCTGACATAATAGTACCATATAGACTAATGTGTTAACTTGAAAAAAAAATATTACATCAGTCAAAAAATAATTTTATAAAATTATATAAAATATAAAATAATTTTTCTACTGACTTATCATTCTGTCAAGTCATTTCAAATTGTTTACCGTCAGTTTTCTAACAAATTTTATCTACAGAGGGGTTATTTTTACCCAAAATAAAATGTTGATAGTTGAATTGCTTTAAAAAAAAGAAAATGGACCAAAGTAATTATTTAGTCAAATGTTGGGAGTATTTTTTTGACTTTATGCCTAAAAAATAATGGCGGACTATTGTAGCATGTATGATATGTCTGAGAAAGACTCATCTCGTTAATAAAAGAAACAATACTTGGAACCCAAAAAGTATTTCAGTAGAAAAGCAGATGATGTTCATTTTAAGAGACACGAATTCAAACCTCTTCATTAACATGGTGTACACTCATTGTCAAAGGGTTAAAAATATCTATGAACACTAACTTATAATCACCTTTAAACTATTAAAAAAAGAAACAATGCTCGCCAGTTATATTAATCATACATATTTCCTAATATATCCAAAACATTACTGATATCATTTTTCATATTTTCATGTTTTAAAGCGGGTAGTCTCGTTGGAAGAAAAGATAATATTTATCTTAAAAGAATTGAGTTTAAATAACTTTGTCTGTAAAGTGCGTATGTATTATCCAAAGATAAAAAAGCATAAACATATATTTCACTGTAATCGCACTAAAACTATATAAAGCAAGTCCATAATTAATGACAAGTGCAAAGCATACACCAAGAAAACTCACCGGAGATCCATAAATTCCTTATTCCTAGAGAGAATCACAACGAAGAAGAGAAATTTAGAAAGCCGTGAATAAAGAAAACATACAATTTTATTTAGGTTTATATTTTGATACACTACAGAACTTTTTTTTATAAAATTTAAAATAAATCCCATACTCTATCACCTTAAAACTTAAACTTTAAACATTAAACTCTAAATTCAAAGTATAAATCTTAAATTCTACACCATATATACTAAACTTCTAACCTAAAACCTTAAACCCTAAAATTAAAAGATTTATATAAACTAAAATTTATACAAACTTATGTATCAAAATATTTTCCTTTTATTTATGAGGGCTAGGATGCTGATTATATTGCGGGATTCTCCTTCATAGACATAATGAAAAGAAAATGACAAACTTGCATATTTTATATGTTGATAAAACTAGTACAATTATTATAGATATAGA
Organism: Hibiscus mutabilis; assembly: GCA_019671005.1. Lineage (NCBI taxonomy): Eukaryota > Viridiplantae > Streptophyta > Magnoliopsida > Malvales > Malvaceae > Hibiscus > Hibiscus mutabilis. Next base: position 47,171,991 of record CM033721.1, on the reverse strand, counting down.
ACTCTAATAAAAGACACTAATGTTACAAGGGACGAGTTAGGATCAAACATTAGGAGGAAAAATAGTCTATTAAACCTTTAAATTTAAAAATTAGAAGGGACAAAAAAAATCATATTTGATTAGTATATAAATTAAAAATAACCTAAAATGCTTTTATACCGAAAAACTTTGGGAGGAACAAGAACCCCTCCCAATCCATACATCCTTTTCGTCCTTGAATATTTCTAATTCTACCTATCATAGAATTCCTAATTGATACAAACATAAAGAGCTTTGGATTCCAAACAAGAAACTTTAATCACCATGATTTGTTGACCCATTAGATGTTGTGAATGGTTATCGAAAAGTGAAGGAAATGGAATGTTATTAACTCAAACGAGAAGAAAGATGAGAAGTACGGTACAAGAAAGGTGAGAAGAGAATAACAATTAGCACAATAATTTTGCATAACCCATTCACGTTCCTTCATCCTGCTGTATATCCTCATGATTCTGGTAGTTGGTTACGATTCAAGGCTGACATGACTGATGCACAAAGTCAACATAATTTGTTGGTATCTTCTTGACCCGAGAGTTGTGTTGAGTAGCTTATGCTTGGCCCAATCTACTTGTCGATCCATTAGTCTGCTGGCTCATGGTTCTGCAACTGTATTACTAGTCACAACAATACCTCCCTCATTCACTAGAACCTCGTCCTCATGGTATAGAGTCGGGAAGGACTTCAAAAACTGATCCTTGTCTTCCCAAGTGGCGGCATCTACAGGGAAACCCACCCAACAAATCAACCATTGCTCCACCGATTGGCTAGAACGAGTCAGGATCCGTGTTGCCAAAATAGATTCTGGTTGTAACACCAAAGTTGTAGTCGAATCAACAAGGTGTAAGGAAGTTACGTGTTGGTACGAAACTCCAACACAGTTACGAAGCAAAGAAACATGAAAAACAGAATGAATTTGTGCTGAATTTGGTAACTCAAGCTGGTAAGCGGCATGAACAATTTGTTGAAGAACTTTATAGGGTTTGAAATATTGACGCCTAAGCTTATGATGTCGTTGGAGTTGTACATAATGCTGCCGAAATTGTTGTAACCTGACATAGACCCAATCACCTTCATTAAACATCACTTCCTGTCTATGTTGATCCATAAAATTCTGCATGCGAGCTTGTGCCTTGAGGAGATTAGTTTTAAGGGTGCTCAAGATCTCATCGTGTTGTAAAATAAAAGTATCAAGAAGGGAATGACCAGTAGAAGTGTGAATATATTGCGGAAGAGCTGGTGATGATCGTCCATAAAGAACTGCAAATGGTGTCATTTGAGCTGGAGTTTGAAATGACGTTTTGCACCAATACTCAACCCATGTAAGCATAGCTACCCAAATTTTTGGAAAATCAGACACATAACATCTCAAATACATGCAAGCAATGATTAAGAGCCTTAGTTTGTCTGTTAATTTGAAAATGATAATTTGTGCTCATGGACAAAGTAGTACCTTGTAAGTGTAGTTCACACCAAAATCCTGTCATAAACTCACTAACTCGATCGACCACAATTTCAGTTAGAATTCCATGAAGGCGTATTATCATCGAAACAAATAAAACAAACACCATATCGCTCATGAAATGAGAAACTGATATATCAACAATTTTATCAGGTTGAATGGATATTCCTTGCAATGAAATGATGTGGCCCCGATACCTAACAAATTGTTTCCGAAAAACACGGTTGGATAGCTTGGCCACGAACAGATGCTCAAGTTATAATTGAAGCACAAGGTGAACATGCCACAAGTATTCTTCCCATGTCGCTCTGTACACAAGTGGCATGACAAGAAATTCATAGTGGTCGTCTTGAGTACAAAAAGTTATTTTCGCCTCATCACCTGCCTTAATGCGAATTTGGTAATCTCCAGCTAAGAAATCCAGTTTTGAAAAGAAAACAACACCATAAAGTTCATCAAATAGTGCATCGAAGGTGAAATTCGGAAAATGATCACATATCATGATAGTGTTTAAGGCCTTATAATCCGCACAAAAGAGAGAAATACCATCTTTCTTTCGAACCAAGAGAGCTGGAGATGAGAAAGGGTTGTTGTTTGGATGAATAATCCCCTTTCGAAGCGATCCCAACACAAGTTTTTCAATTTCTTGTTTCTGACAATTCAAATAATAGTAAAGTCGTACATTGACAAGAGAAATATTTATTCAAAAACAAGGGGTTATAGTGGTTTATCGGTAAGGATAGTGGTAACCCCTGTGGCCATGCAAACACAGTTAAAATTTCATATATTGTTCTTTGTAATTTCCAGCAAGTCAAGAGAAGACATCATGGAATTTGGGGTCAACAATTCCAAGCGATAAAATACCCCAATAGCTTTAGTATGAGAAAGTCGATGTAAGCTATTGACATTTATCAGATGAGCTATCGAAATAGTGTTTCCTTGCAAAACCATTTTGTCTCCTTTATGTTGATGTTCAAATGTAGATGTAACATAATTGGTAAGAATCGAGCCCGAAGTAGTTAACCACGACACAACAAGAACAAGGTCATATCGTCGAAAGGGTAGCATATAGAAATCAATCGAAAGAGTAGGACCATGAATAGGCAGAGGAGGTTGTCGGACCGAACATGTACACGATAACAGTTCAAAACTGTGGGTGCTACCTCCATCCAACAAGACTTGTATCGGCTTATCATGAATGTGGCCATGAAAACACAATTTCTGTAGGAAATAACCTTTAGACAACCCATTGCAGGAAATTGACAAATATATTTGAATGTCTACTGCGGGCCAGTTGTCAACCCCAAGTTCATGGGTATTCACCAAAAGATCAGGGGTAGGAGGAATCGAAGGAGGATCGGGATCGTCGGCACACAAAAATAGCTTAGGAGTTTAGTTGCACTTGTGATCAAAAGTTTATTTGTCATCGCAATGTTAACAAGGGACTTGAACCTGACATTGCGTCCCTTCACGTGAATGAAAAGTAGCAGCTTGAATTGATAGAGGTAAACCTTGAATTTCCAACAAGACTGATGTAGAAGATTCAACCAAACTGACATGTTGATTAAGAAAGGAATCATCTCTCACAACATCAACTACTCTTGGTGACATTTCGTCAAACAGTTTAGAAGCATCATGCGCTCCTTCTATTCCCATAGAAGATTCCATTTTCGGATTGGGTAAAATGGATTTAGAATTACCCAATGAAGGTTGCCAATTCCTTTCTCCCACTTAATTCGATGCCCATGTAAATGATTGAGACTCATTGCATCTTCCAGCATAGAAGTTTGCTGGAACGTTGACAATAAACCTTTCGATTCTTCACAATTTGGGGTGCCAAACCTTTTGAAGATAGCGTCAGTGAATGTCGTCCAATCCACATACTGATGATTTCTATACACCCTATTGAACCACTCAGCAGCTGCCTCATCAAAATAGAATGAGGAAATGGTCATACGATCAACATCACAAATCTCATAAAAGTCAAAATAACGCTTCGCTTGAGACACCCACTTGTCCGGGTTGACGCCGGAGAAGCGAGCCATCTGTATTGAAACTAATTTTTGATGATCATGAATACTCGAACCAGCACATATATCAGAAGGAGGGCTTTCATCATGTGGCTAAATTGTGATTGTATTGTCTTTTTGGAGTTGTTAAAGTCGATAACCTTCCAAGGATATCCTGAAGTATCATATTCTGTTCATTAAGAGATTACGAGACTCTGTCAAAAGCACGTCAGATCTGAAATTGAGACTCTTGTAGGACTCTCACATTGTTATTAAGTTGCTTGAGTCGTGTATCGTCGACTATTTTTATCATAAATCAATAAAAGCACCAATATTGTGAATGGTTATAGAAAAATAAATGAAATAGAATGTTATTAACCCAAGCGAAAAGAAAGATGAGAGATACGGTAGCAGAAAGGTGAGAAGAGAATAACAATTAGCACAATAATTTTGCATAACTCATTCACGTTCTTTCATCCTACTGTATACTCTTATGATTCTAGTAGTTGGTTACGATTGAAGGCTGATGTGGTTGATGCACAAAGTCAGCATAATTAGTTGGTATCTTCTTGACCCGAGAGTTGTGTCGAGTAGCTTATGTTTGGCTCAATCTACTTGTCAATCAATCAAATGTCACCACTCCACCACTCCATCCTCTTTGGCTTTAGCTCCATGAATCTACTCTTGTCTCCGGTCATGTGTCTTGAGCATCCACTATCAAGGTACCATGTGTTTTGACTTGATGCTTTGGTCTTGTAGCAATGCCCCCTACAAACAAAGAATTAAATCTTGATTTTTGGTACCCAAATCATTTTGGGTCCATGTGAATTAGCTCCCAAATACTTGGTTCCCTCACGAATCCAAGATACAATTGCATGAATGTTGTTAGAAGCTACAAGTTCCATAGGAACCCATACACTTCTAACTCTTTTACCTTTAGGGTACCTTTGAGACCTTCTTTGTTTGTGGTTCACAAAGTTTCTTTTCAGATAATTGGTTTTAGAAGATTGACCATTTTCAAAAGTAGTAGTACCGACTTTGTTCAAAGAAGCTTTGAGTTCATTCACCACTTTGTGGTGATCATCATGGACTTTGGAAAGAAGATTGTTTAAATCAACATTTTCATTTTGAAAATATTTTAGGTCATCTTGTAAAACCGAAATCTTCTTTTCTAGTTCTGAGTTGTTTTTGGAAAGTGAATCATTTTGGGTTTTTAAATCAAAAATCATTTTATTGTTTTTCAAAACCGATTCCTTATACTTTTCAACCAACTCGTCGTAAACCCCTTGTAACTCATCATATGCTTCTTGAAGCTCATAAAAAGTGAAATCGAAAGTAGATGAGTTAGGGTTTACCTTAGGATCATCATCAAGAGCCATGAGGCAAAGGTTGACCACTTATTGCTCCTCTTCATCGGATGATGATTCCTCATCGCTCCAAGTAGCAACATGGGCCTTGAGCTTCTTCTTCTTCTTCTCGAAGCTCTTCTTCTTGAGTTGAGGGCAATCAGATCTAATATGCCTCGGCTTCTTGCACTCATAACAAATGAGTTGATCATTCTCCTTTTCTTTGTTCTTGTTCTTGAAGTCTCTTCTTCTTTGAAATTTTCTTCCTCGGTTGGACTTCATGAACCGAGAGAATCTCTTGACTATCATAGACAATTCTTCAAACTCATCATCGCTAGAGTTGCTTTCCTCTTGAGAAGCCTTGAAAGCAATTCCTTGCTTCTTCTTCTCTACCTCTTGCTTCTCCACTCTTTTCTCTTTTTTTCTTCTTTTCTTCCTTGATTCATGATCTCATGAGTAAGGAGAGATCCCACCAATTCATCGAGCTTCAATGTCTTCAAAATCTTGGCCTCAATGATTGCGTTTCTCTTCCCACCCCATAATTCGAGAAGAGAATATAGAAGCTTTCAGACTAGCTTGTCTTCGGGAATGATCTCACCGAAGCCCTTGAGACCATTTACTATGATGGAGAACCGATCAAACATTTTGGAGATGCTCTCATCGGGCTCTATCTTGAAGTTCTCGTAGCTCAAATTTAGGATTTTAGTCTTGGTCTCTTTTACATTGTTGGTTCCTTCGTAGGTGTTCTCTAGCTTGTCCCACACTTCCTTCGCACTTGTGCAAGATGACATTTTCGCGTACATGTCAGGCCCAAGTGCACAAAAGATGATGTGTAGGGCCTTTTTATTCACTTGTAGTATTCTTCTATCTTCGTCCGTCATCTCTACCTTTTTCTTCGGAATGAGTCTTCCTTCTTCATCTCTCTTCATGGGAGTGATTGGACCATCTTCTACTACATCCCAAAGGGTGTAGTCATTGGACTTGATGAAGAGCCTCATTCTATTCTTCCAATAGGGGTTGTTATCCCTATTGAAGAACGGTGGTTTGGTGATAGATTGTGACTCGTACAAGTTTGGCCCGGAGGTAGACACCATGGCTTTGATTTGTAGTCGATTGATCTTCTTCTAAGATATTCTCTTATGGATGTAAGTCCCTCAAAGAGTTTGTCTCTGATACCAATTGTTGAGGGGATCAATCAATTTGTAATTGGCCAAGAGAGGGGTGAATTGGCCTTTTGAAATTGGAAGGAGCAAATTGAAAAGATAAATATTGAAGACAAGGCGATTTATAGTGGTTCAAGCTTCGAACAAGCTCTACATCCACTACCTTAGCTCCCACTAAGGATTTTGAACCAATATCCACTAGATATTCTTACCCTTTTCTAGGCTTAGGAGGAAACCTTTACAAATTGGTTAATTTTTCTACCCAAAGATTAACCAAGACTCTCTCTTTACAAAGAAGAAATGGCAAACTTAAAAGTATCTCTCACAAGATTGATTTGTTGCCCAAATTACAAACAAACTCTCCTCAAACTTGAAAGAAATCCATACAATGAAAAATACAACAAGTGGGGTACAATAATTTGACTCTTTAAGCTCAAGGGTTTGGACACATGCTTGGATGTTGCAAATACGTTCAATAGTTGTTGCTGAGGCTTTGGAGGCTTGCTTTTATACATTCTCATTGACTTCTAGCTGTTTGGGTGGTTGCCATCATAAATATAGCCGTTGGGCTGCATTTTTCCCGCAATAAATGTTCAACTGCAACCAATCATATTGATACGCGAGAGGCCGTATCGGTACGGACCTAATAAATAGAAAGAGCCGTTGTGTAGGTAAAACAAAGAGCGTATCGATACATGGGAAAGTGTAACGGTACGATCTCAGTGTAAAACAAGGGACATATCGAAACGAGCAAGCCCGTATCGATACAATTTTGCTCACTTGGGCTACTGTCTGAACCTGTATTGGGACACCATGAAGGTGTATCGATACGGGTTAACTAATTTTCAAAATTGTATGTTCCCAATAAATGACAAGGCAATGTTCAAATCATATATAAAAATATTTGAAAAATCTCAACCACCGTATCGATATGCAAGTATCCGTATCAGTACAATGTTCTTAAATCTTAAACCCAATATGAAGGCCGTATCGAAACGGATGGCACCGTATCAAAACGCCTGAGTAAAATCCTTAGCCGATATGAACGTCGTATCGATACGGAATGAACTGTATCGAAACACTTTCTTATAGTGGCCTTTTAAGTTAAGCCCGTATCGATACGCCTGGGCGTAAAAGTTGAGTTTGGCTTTAAAAACACTTATAAAATTTTATGGGGTTTAAGTTTTTGAATTTGATTGATTTTGTACTTGAAAAATCCTTTTCAATTGTGAGTCTTTGAGATACTTAAAAATTTATTTTCTTTTACAAATAGGTCCTTAAACAATTTGTTATATTAAAATCAAACTTTGGTTTTACAAAGTTCATCTTGACTGCTGTCACGATAGTCTAAGGCAATTATACCCATTCAAGTGTCGATACGACCATTCTCAACTAATCCCCAATGTGTCACTTGACTTAGCCAAGCATTAACTTTCATTACTCATGGCTCTAAAATCATTTTTATCCGATTAAGACATGTTAAATTCAACACTATATTTCTACAGTGGTTTGTATGAAAAATAGCCAATAATAAAGAACTTCAAACAAAAGGTAACTACGTTAAATAAAGTATTAAGTTCTACAAACCATAAAATAATTTTGAGTTCAAAAAGCACTAATATTTCTAAGATCACGTAGGATCAGTAGCAAGAAACAAGTCTCTATCGGGTTCATGAACTCTACTCCTCTCGGACGCTCGAGCCTTACGCCAATGGCAAAGCCACATAGAGATTAGGGGGTGTCAATTAACCCCACTTGATTTTTTGTGGTATGGAATTTTCAAAGAGTTAAATGGGCTTTTCAAGGAGTTAGTATAATTTTTTTCGTAGAAATATTAGAATTGACCCCACTTGATTTGTTTGGGTATGTGGTCAACAATATTTATATTGTAGTGGTATGAGAATCCTCGAACCTCATACTTTACTTTGACCCCACAATATGAAGATCTTGAATCCACCACTGCCTTACGCTAAGCACTATTGCAACCTATCAACTAGGACAACCTTTCGTCCTGCCTATTGCTTCCTTCTACACCAAGACATCCAAGCTTCTTAAGCTTCCATGGTCATGGCCATTTTCTTGGAAAGAAGAAGGATTTTCCCAGAAAATGAGCTCTCCAAATGAACCTCCTTTCTTGCAAAGGGGCTTATTTATATATACGAAGAGGAGGGTAAAATAGCAGCCTATAGGAATACAACAAGCGCTCATCTTCCTTGTGGTCCTATCCCGACAAGGGAGTTTGTTTTATGCAACTGCCATCCTACAGCTCCAAGGATTGTCTAGTGGCTTGCCTTGGTGATTTGTCTTGATGCAGGGGATAGTCTGTGGCCCCTATAGCACAATGGTCTCGAAACCTCTAAGCAACGTGCGGCTCTTGAATAGCTGGAATAGAGTGCCTGTGGAGGCTAGCTTGCAATTGTGGTCACAAGTGGTCTCGTGCTACCTAGTTCAAGCAATTGTCCTACGGTCGTAAAATATAAAGGTAACTCATTTATCTTATATTGCTCTAGGGCTCATTTGTGTTACCACCAGCAAACATATTACGCAGCTCTATATCAACATAATTGATGGGCGATGCTCTTTTAAGGCCACAAATAAGTTCACCTAGACTACTATCACGATAGTCTAAGGAAAACCTATCCATTCAAGTGTCAATACAACCATTCTCAGCTAACCCTCAATGTGTTACTTGACTTAGCCAGATGGCAACTTCCGTTGCACATGGTGCTGAAATCATTTTTCATCCAGTTAAGACATGTTAAATACAACCTTATATTTCTATACCGGTTTGAATGAAACATAAGCTAATAACAAAGAACATAAAAAAGGGTAACTATATTAAATAAAGTATTAAGTTCTACAAACCATAAAATAAAAGTTAAGTTTAGAAAGCACTAATATTTCTAAGATCACGCAGGATCAGTAGCAAGAAACAAGTCCCTCTCAGGTTAATGAACTCTGTTCCTCTCGGACGTGCGAGCCTTACGCTAACCACTGTTGTAACTTGTCGATCCAGGCAACCTTTCGTCATGCCTATTGCTTCCTTCTACACCAAGACCTCCAAGCTCTTTACGATTCCATGGCCATGATCATTTTCCTGGGAAGACGAGGGATTTTCCCAGAAAATGAGCTCTCAAAAAACTTTCCAATCAAATCTCTTTTCTTGCAAATGGGCTCATTTTTATATAAGTTGAGAGCACCCAATAGGAATAAAACAAGTGTTGATCCTCCTCATGGTTCTATCCCAAAAAGAGAGTTTGTTTGATGTAGCTTCCAATCTACAGCTCCAAGAATTGTCTGTTGGCTTGGCTTGGTGATTTGTCTTGATATAGGGGGGTAGTATGTGGCCTCTACAACATAATGGTCCTAACACCTCCAAGCACCGCGTGACTTTTGTATAGCTAGAATGGAGGGCCTGTTAAGGCTAGCTTGCAATTGTGATCCTAAGTGGTCCTATGCGATCTTGTTCAAGTAGTTATCTTGTGGTCGCAAATTATAAAGTCAACTTATTTATGTTATATTGCTCTAGGGCTCATCTGTGTTACAACTAGCAAACATATTACACTACTCTGTATCGACATAAATATATAATATACCAACAACTAAGAGATAGATCCTAAAACCTGATAAAATGCATGAAAACCTAAATAAAAGACAAGAATATAAACAAACAATGCAAAATCCTAAGTAAAAGAGGTGCATAGATATGTGAATATCTGAGTGTTATAAAAGTCCTAAGAACAAATATGATTATTCTTAAAGAGTCCTTTGTCAACTATTATTGTGGGCTTGGGCAACAATAATACCATGAGAGTGATATGTAGTTATTGATGACACAATGTTGTCATTAACACAGAGATGTCAAAACCAATACATAAGTATGTGTTAGAGAATGATATATTGGACTAACCCGCTATGATCTTGTCTCTTGAATTATTATGTGACAGTCACAATATTGCTCATAGTGATAACTATATGTATGATCTTCAGACTTGAGATCATCACTATCTCAACATTGCGAGTCACATATTTTGATATAGTTAGACGTGCATCGTAACTGATTGCACTATAAAGTCTGATATTAGACATACCACAATATATGTAGTGAGATGTGGTTGATCAACATATGAATTGATAGAGTAGCAAAATCGTGGATTTGGAATCCTTCAATCAAGTTGTATTAAGAACTAGGTGTTCTAGACTCAATCAAGGAAAATTGGCTAAGTTTTGAACTTTGAAATTTTCCAAACTTAGAAATTCAACAATAATTAGGTTAGAATAGATAGAAAACACAAAAATAAGAGCAATGGAACAAGAATCAATGAAACGAATTTGAAACAAAGAAGATATTCAAAACTGAAAAATAATGCGGTAGTATGGAGCATGAAAACCCCATTGTAAATGGCAAAAATGGTTTGAATGGGGTTGAACAGAGATGGCATGATGATGTTGAAAGATATTTTATCCTCGAGCACCATTCTAACCACAATTAACTAGGCAAACGCCCTCAAGTGTCTCTAACCCACCATCCTAGACGTAATTAACTAGGAAAGCAAGAGTGTGAAGATGATCTCCCTCAAAAGAAGTTGAAGAACTTATGTTGAATACTTTGAAGGAACAAGTTATCAAAACTTGGAAAAATGAACTCACCTTTTATAACATTAAATATTGTGTCTAATTACAATAAAAGGCTAAGTAATGGACTTCTAGAGGCACATAAACGTCCATCTTCAAAGGTGTAGCAAGTTGGGGGTTTTTGACCCAATTATTCTTGAAGGATGTTAAGTGTGGACTTCCTTCAAGAAATTATTCATTCTTTAAGATAGCTTGCAATACTTTGCTTATGACTCCTTGGATGATTGAATTCAGCTTGTCCTTGATAATCTTGGACTTGGCTCGAGTGATTGGGTCAAGTGGGAAGGTGAGCCCATCTTGTCCTTGGACTTGCTTTGTGGTACATGCATCATCCCCTCCTGCCTCAAAAGGATTCGTCCACAAATCTAAAATGTCAAAGGGAGAAATATCAAAAACATTAAAGGATGTAGTCACGTTATACTAACCAGGTAGATCAATGCGGTATGCATTGTTGTTGATTCTTTCAAGGACTTGGAATGGTTCTTCTCCCCTTGGATCGAACATGGATTTCCTATGGTTTGGAAATTGCTTTTTTTTGCATGTGCAACCAAACCCAATCTCTTGGTTCAAAGAAGGCTTGGCGTCGGCCCTTGTTGACTTTGGCAGCAACAATTTCACATGTTTTCTCCATCCTTTGCTTTTCCTTAGCGTGTATGAACTTAACCAACTCTATTTTCTTTTCACCAACTAAGCTGCAAAAGCTATCAATAGGCAAAGGAATAAGATCTAAAGAAGTTAAGGGGTTAAAACCATAAACTACTTCAAACGAAGAATAACCGGTGGATGAATGCATAGAACGGTTGTAAGAAAACTCCACAAAAGGTAGATATTCTTCCCATGTCTTAGTGTTCTTACCAACAATTGTTCTGAGTAGTGCACCTAAGATCTGGTTAATTACTTCGTTTGATCCATCCGTTTGTGGTTAACAAGTAGTAGAATAAAGAAGTTTGGTACCTATCTTTCCCTACAAAACTTCTAAAAATGGCTTATGAACTTGACATCTCTATCAGAAACGATGGTCCATGGAACTCCATGAAGTCTCACTACTTCTCTAAAGAAGATGATACATGCATGAGAGGGGTAAAACAATGGATATTAGACAAGAAGATGAGCTATTTGTAAAGTCTGGAATAACAACAAACTTGCGATGTAACACCCTCTACCCAGTTTAGAAGAAAAACTAGGATTGAAGATGTCACCAGAACAAAACATAGAAATCAAAAGAGAATATTTCCATTAACTCAAGAAGCTTACAAAATTGTCTCAAACCATTTAAGAATTTAAACATAATTCATAGGGATTATTTCTCATTTTCAATTTTCAAGTATACTATGATTATCTTATCTTTACCCTTATTTATTCATTCATTCATTCAAGTCATAACAATAGTAAACACCATTTTAGTCACATTACTCCATACACAAGTTCTTTGGCAACCTTGAAAGTCATAGATATTCGCTTAAGAATAGAACTTCATAACCAAAACATTTACTCATACACACAATGTTCTTACTCTTTTGTATTCAAAACATTTATACTAGTTTTATCTTATAACTAGCTAGTATAGCCTTTAACTGATCAATCTAACATATTACCATCATAGATTATTCGCTCTTCTTTTTGTTACTTCTTATAATTCAAAAATCATATATACTAATTCAAGTCATTTAAGCATTACCCTTTTTAAGACTTAGATGGCTTAAGAACAATTATAATATTACCCATATTTAAACCAACTTTTAACTTGACACACAAGATCAAAGATTTCAATTTAACTTAAGCTTAAGTTTTAAGCATCTCACTAATTACTTGTATGATAACTTAAATTTTACGTTCTACTTCTGAGTGAGTCAAAAAGGTAAATTATTCATTAAGCAATTCATTAGACTTAGTTGACACATTTGACAATAATTTGAGCATGCTTCATCTTGGTCTAGATTATTTCTGATCACATTTCAAACTTCAATTAAATAAATTAAAAACCCTAAAGCAATGATTGGCCTAAGCTATTTGACCTAGCAGCCATTGAAATAAAACTATTAAACATTTTCTATACACGTAGAATGCAAGTAGCCACTCAAAATCAAGCAAGCTATACAATACTCGTATAAGCCTCTTTCGATATTCTTAGAAATTATAAACATGTTATCATAATTTGAACTTTTAAAAATATTAAATATTCAAGCCAAAATCCATAATACAAATATAGCTATGTATATCACTTATATGTATGCAATATGCCACCATTCTAGGAGTCTCGAAGTAAAACTTAAACAACGACACAATCTTATCGGTGTAACTTGTAACCTTCCAACACGCTCAACTCAAGATAATCATACAACCTGCAGATGCATGGAAATGAATGCATTAGGCTTATATAGCCTAAGTGAGGTAGTGACATCATAATATCAAAGCATAATGCAGTGATATAGAATGGAATTTCAAAGAATACAAGCATAGGTTAGCCTTTGATTCTTATATTTTAATCTTAACTTATCAAGCTTTATTTATAGGAGGCTTTATTGGGCTCATGTTCTTTCAAAACTTTACTGAATATCTTTCAGGGTTTTTAACCGAGTTTCAATTCAAAGCTTATTATCTCTTATATTAGATATATATACCTCGTGTGAAATTCTTATTATAGACGAGCATTGCTTCATATCCTTATTAACATTGCCACCAAGGCATATTTCATAGTACATCACAAGTTCAACTACTTGTGTTATTCGAACAATGATGTATTATATTAAATGTTCATAGTTCTTTTCAAATCTTAGTGTATGTGTTCAAATCTTTTAAATCATTTTCCTTGGATCACATTTGGACATGAGTAGCATTGGTCTGTGTTTGACCTCATTGGTCCGTATTTCACATAGCTCAAAGCACATAACAATGGCTAGTGTCAGAAACATAACAATCCTAACTTCTCAACTATCTAACCAAACTATCGCCAATCTCCTTATCATCTCCCCCGTTACCTCCTACTATCGCCAATATATCACATATAATGGGTCGTCACCCGAGCCATAGCTCATGGACTGCAATCCCTAAATTATATCATGTACTATGCCAAAGTGTCCAAGGACTTCCATTGAATAGGCAACTTAGATATCTTATGTTCTGAAGTTAGGAGAATTTCTTATGACACAAGTAATCTTACTCATTTCCTTAGTATCTTATGGCAAGGATGAGCTAATAGCTCCGGAAGGCTTAAGGATTCTTAGCTTACATCATTTAAAGCTATGATTTGTTATATTAAAGTTTTATGGACAAGGAGTTTGTAATTTAATTCTTAATTTTTCAACTGAACTATAATACCACATATAAAATCATATAAAACATAGTATAACACATAATGCATATGAAATGAAACGTTAACAAAAAACCTTTCAAAGATGTCATGCTTGAATGCCCTTCCCCAAAATGCTCTACTTGAGCCTTATGCAAAGATGATCACAAATATTCATGCTTACACATTTCATATATCGAATTATAAATTCAAGAATCAAAATGACACCGTATCATCCGAGATACTATAACTACACTCACCTCTTATCCCAAAGTTACGGGATACCTGAATCCATATTTATTTCTAGCTTGCAAAAGACTTATTCCTTCTATTCTTCCTTATCAAAATATGCACCTCAAAATACGATAACACATCATTAAGACCAATTTCATTCATTCATTAGAGATGATTATTATCATCAAAATTATATGTCAATCACCTTGACTAAGCATTCTATCCCATAATCATATAAAGCGCACACAATTTCTTATTTCACTACAAACTAATCAAATTCATCATTTACAATTCGTGCAACTCAAATTATACATATCATCTCAAGGCAGCACCAAATGATCATTTAAATTTACTCAACTTTCAAAACAGTCCAATCGATTATCAATCAATACATATTCCTAATTCATATTCTAACCCATTGGGGTTTCATTAAAATAGTCCTTAATATATATATACTCACAACACAGTTTATTAACGTGTGTATCATTGCAAAACAGTCCACAATTACACAGTTTAGTCCTTGCTCAGTTTTTTAATTACTCAAAGCAATCAATAAAATAATTATCAAAACAATCCTGATTTTCATATATATACGTACATGTATTCAAAACGATACACATGCTTAATATTTAATCAAAACAGTCTAGATTTTCATATATATTCATACATGTATTCAAAACAGTCCTAATATCTATGTACTTCCAAATCTGCCATTATTTTTATACTTATATTTCTTTCATGTTCGAAACAATCCCTTATGTTCAAGTAATTTCAAATCTGCCCTGTTTTCAGACTTTTACCTTTTTATGTTCAAAATAGTTTTAAGCAATACTCATGTGACAAAATCAGTCCTTAAATTCTCTCATACATGTAAAATAGTCCATAACACATGCATATAGTTATATACATCTAATTTAAGCTTAGGCATCCACATACCACCAGAAAGGGTCTACTCAAATACTAAATTTGCTTTAAGCAAGTTCTTGGCATCTTAATTATAATGTAAGATCACATTACATAATAGCTTAGAACATGTACACCAATCGAATAACCAAGAGCTTTCCAACGAACATGAAATCAAAATTCAAGGAAGGTAACATACATATCATACAAAATACACGCACGGTTCAACCTAATTCATGAATCAATGATCAATTAAAGGTGTTTCCTAACACGACTTAGCCATTCAAATACTTAATAAGACATAGGATACAAAGTTTGGCAACCACTTTCTAATTTAGATTCCACAATTACACAAAAATTTTCACTTGAATATATATATATATATATAAAAGGAGAGCGAAGTGATTACCTTCTTAGCAAATCACCTTAACAACATCCATTAATTGAGCTAAAATGAACCAAAGTAAGCTTTCTCTCCCTCCACATGCTTTCTTGCACCCATGACACATGTTATAGGTCCTTAATTTACCTTTGAGTTTTACATGCAATTCCTTTATTCAAGCAAGGCCTTCATTTTGGTCCTTTCTAATATAACTTACAACTATACAAGCTTATTAATAGATCCTTGTCTTATTTAATAACCAATTTTAAAGGTATCTTTAAATCAAAGTGAACTACTATCAATTTGGTAACATACTCCTAAGCTGTATTTTGGGATATTAATGCGATAACTTTTCGTATGAGATCCGAGTATTTTTGGGTCGACACGTCTTCTTCAAACACATTCTTCCGTCTCTTAGCTTTCTAACGCATATTGAAACGTGTCCATCCGATGTTGGGAACTCAATATATGCTTATTTTAGTGAAGAAAACACATGCATACATTTCAAATCGGGAATTATGAAGCCCAATTGGTCCATATAGTTAAAATTCATCCAATAGCTCTTATGTGAAGACCTTGGACGAACTTATTAACCCAATTAGGGATATTTTATATCTTTATTTATTATTTTATTTTAAGCCTTATATTAGTAGGATTTATCCTTAATTTTATCTTTATTTTTAGGATACTTGCTAGGATAGAATTTCATTCATTATCTTTAGACTTGATTTAAGCCTTGTTTTTAGAAGATGAACGTTAATTGTCATCCAAGTCTTTAGAGTATATAAAGGAGGCTTCACCCACATTGTAATTTAGATTTGAGAATCAATAAAAAAATATTCTTTTGAGTACATGTTTGCAAGTGTCAATAAACTTGTGCCTTTGAAGCTTTCTTCATCATATTCAACTAGTTTGTGCAAGGGAGGATCTTCACACTCTGGGTTGTTTATCCAATTGTAGGTAGAAGGGTTGGTTAGGTCTATATCACGGATGTTGCCTAGTCAATCGCGGCTAGGAGGGTTCCTCGGGACATCTACAAAATCATACGCCGCCTCCGTTTTCTTCTTCAAGCCATTGTCACCTTCTTCCATAAACAAAGTTGGAACTTTTCAGATTTGTTTTTATCTATCTTTATAATTGTATTTTTTGATCTTTTGCTTTTATTCTTATTAATCATCATCTAATCCTTCATCTTGTCTTTGTTTCTTTGATTTTTCAGTCCTAATTTCAAAATTTTCAAGAAATTCCAATGATGTTTCTCTTGAATTTCCAGATTCACGTCTAACTTTCTTACTTGAGTCTAGGGCCCTAGGATGGCTTCCAAGCAATCAATTAAAGGCTCTAACGTGCCTAGGCAACCCTATATCATTTGGTATTTGATTGAGACGATTTTTTGTCAAGATTTCACAAGATTGGGCGAATTTGGGGGTGAAGACACAAGAATGCCACAAAAGCAAAAACAAGGTTATTTTGTACATTTTGGGGTTATTTCTTCTCCATAAACCCTAGTTTTTCATTCATTTGATGTTTTTATTTGATTTTGAAAAAAAAGAGAAAACGAAAAAGAGAGAAGAAAAAGAAAAGAGTAGCAAAGAATCAAAAAAGAGAATCAAGAAGTTCAAAAAGTGCTCACCTTGGCAGAAACAACTATTCAAGTCTCCTCCAAACATCATCGTCGGCCACCACCACCACTGTTCAAGTTGCAAATCACTTGGATTCTTCTTTCTAATTACTTTCGGGTTTTGGAATTTTCTTTTACAAGTTTCTTTTAGTTAGTTTTAAGTTCATTTGTTTAAACTTTCTTTTGCGTGATTTAAGTTCTATGCAATGGTGTAAGTATAGACGTCGCAAGTAATAAAGTGAGGTATTAAGTATCGTCTCCACAAGGATTGGTTTGGTCCACTTGCTTAAGTTATTGCACTGTAAAAGAAATAAGTTTATGGTGATAAAGAGTGATAATAGGCAAGCAAAATAAACTAAGTCTAAAGAAATTTAAAAAAATGAAAGAAGAAACTAAGTTGACACAATAGGCTGGGTTATTGAGTGTAATGATGTAGTTGCCAGACGAATTGCCGTGGCAATTAATTGCCCTTCGATGTTAGACAGAGTGTTCTTCAATGCCTTCGAATTATCCCTAACCCAAGAATTGATGATTGTGGAAGCCTCGGTAATACATCCTTGTGTTAACCTTGGGTGGATATCATCGATCAATGAACAATTATTAGTCGTTGAAATTCACTCCTTATTCCTAAGGCGAATCAGCTTCCACCAACAGCTGTTTAAATGGAAACCGTATCCAATCGTTTCGTGAATCTAGCTCTCCCAAGACTAGTGTTGCGCTTAATAAGTGCTACGCAATTGTGCAAGTATACACGTTGCAAGTTATAGTATAAAAGATATCGTCTCCACAGGGATTGGGGCCACTTCAAGAATCTAGTCTCTTGCACTGTAAAAAGTAAAAACACAAATAAATGATTATAGGATTTTAACTAATAACTAATCTAGAAAGCAATAAAGTAAAAGAAAAGATGAGATCAAATGAGAGAGAGATAGGCCAGGATATCATGAGTTGAGGTGTGATAGCCGATTGGATCGTCTTGGTAAAAGAGTGCACGGGCAACTCAGTTGCCGTGGCAACTTGCACAACGGGGTTGCCTTGGCAACTAATCGATGGTTGCCTGGGCAACTAGTTGGGAAACTACTTGGGCTTCTGGGCAACAACCTTCAAGGTTCGGCAGAGCGTTCTTCAATGGTTTCTTCTTATCCCTAAGTCAAAACTCTAGCTACTTGTGCATGCCTTGATAATATATCCCTGCGTGAATCAAGGGTGAACAACAACCAATCTTGCGCTCCTCTTAGCCATTGAAATCCTTAACTTATTCCTAAGCCGGATTAATCTTCACCATCAATAGATTGAATAAAGATCATATTCATTCGTTTCTTGAATCCAACTCTCCCGATATTAGATAAATAGATGAAATCACAAGATCCTCTCCCAATTCACTCGGAAACAAGAATAAGAACCAAGAATGAATAAACCTTGAATAGAAAAGTGCAAACTCTTATTACCTAAACAAAAACCAATAGTTTCTCACAACCACAAAACACAATAACCATAGCCAAATAGATTTAGTTCATGGCTAGGTTCCAAAGAAACACAAGATAAATAATCCCTAGCATGAACCCAATCGAACAAGAAAGAAAAGGATGAAGAAGGAGGCTTGTCGAAATCCTCCTTGCCCTAGATGCTTGTCGAAAATTCTCTCCTCTTTCCCTCCTTGGAGTTGTCGAAATTCCCCTCTCTTGCTCTCTCTATTGAATTGTCGAAATCTCCTTCTTATTTATAGGGCTAGGCCAAAGTCCTTCTTTGAGGAGGAAGTTAAGTTGAAATTAAATTAACTTTAAAGAATATAATTCTTTATTATAATTGTATTCCTACTAGAACTTCTCCTATCTTCTTGGAATTTAATTCTTCTTTAATCTCTGCATAGAAATCAAATTCCTTTGAGTTTGGGCTTTGCTCTACGTCATCTTGGGCTTGTCTAGTCATCAATTTCGACTACATTATCACCTTTGCTCTTGTCGACAATTGCCCTGGCAACTGGCTCGGCGTCTCCTTCATGTATTGCCCTGGCAACTAGCTCGGCATATCCTTCATGCATTGCCCTGGCAACTAGCTCTAGCCTTGCTTTGGCAAGTGATCCTGCACATACACACAAAACACACCAAAGCAGCATCTTTTCCCACAAAAACTACCAAGTTATGTAATCAAGCTCAACGATGGAAGGAAACATGGATTAATGCATGAATGACTAATTATGCAACTAATATGGGCCTAAGTCTAACAATAATATGAGTAAAAAGGGTAAGAAAAATAGTACTTTTGAACACTTATCACACCCCCAAACTCAAACTATTGCTTGTCGTCAAGCAATGCAACTCATAATTACCTGCCAAGACTTCAATTTTCACAAACTTAGCTTTGAACTTGATTTCAATTCTCTAAACCGGGGCACAAAGTATGATCGGCTTTTTATTTTTTCGGAAAACTTAGGAATTACTCAGAATCAAACTATAATGCTTGTGAGTGTGTGCGGAGTTGTGTGCAAGTTGATTTTTCGGATTCTATGCAAACAATAGGTTTTCAAATTACTTTATTGGGTTCTTTTTAACATGTTTTAACTAGAGCCAGTTTTGGGCACCTCTAGTGTTTTGTTTTTAGTTTTCTCAAGTTAATTTATTCGACTAGAGCCGGTTTCGGGCACCTCTAGCTATCAATTTTTTTTAACACATACTAGAGCCAGTTTCAGGAACCTCTAGTGAAATTTTTTTAGCACATTCTAGAGCCAATTTCGGGCACCTCTAGCATTCATCCAATTTTTATTATAATCCCCCAATTTATTAACTATCAACCTAAGTTCACTAGAATTCCTTAAATCAATCAAACCACAACAGTGTTTCATCAAATTTAGCATCATAGTAAAATTCTAAGTTTTTCCATGGTTATCCTAGAATAAAAATTATATCAATTAAGTGCATTGGCAAAGTCATCATCGAATATTCATCAAATCTAAGCAATTCTTGTTCCAATTAAAGGCATGGCAAGCAATTTATGTATCCTAAATGTAATACTTAAGATGAATGTAACTAAACATGGTAACTACTAATAACAATCCCCCCCAAACTCGAGTGAGGCATTGTCCTCAATGCATGCATTAAAGAAAAATAAAAATAACGAAAAATAAAATGCATACGAGGACTTACTCCGAGAGTTCATCATCGTAGATGATTAGTTTCCTTTTGGTCGGTGTCTTGATTTTCTTGCTTGAACGCGATGGTTGTTTTCTTGTTGCCGGTGGTGGAATCGATCCTCGTACGGGGTTGTCCTCATCGTCCTCTTCATCAATGTTATTGGCTTTTCGCTTGGAGGATTCAATTGGTACGGTCTTTGTTGGTGCAATGGAGGACTCGTCCGAATCTGAAAAATCAGAAAATGATTTCGTAGGAGTTGATTCGGGCATAGGTGCTTTACCTTTGGCTTTTGCAGTGGTTGCCGGAATGTCTTTAGCTTTGGTTCCTGTGGCATCTTCAGGGTTGGTTGCTGTGGCACCAGCTTGTGCGTGCACGATGTAGGTTGCCGTGGCATGATCTGTTGCAGTTGTCGTGGCGACTGCTTCATTGGTTGCCGGGGCAAGGATCTCGGCAGTAAATTTCCTTAGCATAGTGGTTGTAAGTCTTGTTGTGAAAAAGAAAACATGAAAACTAAAGATAATGAAGAAAAATAAAATATCTCCTAAAAATAAAAATGAAAATAAAAAGAAAAAGAAAATATTGAAAGGAGAGCATGCTCATGCATCTCCTAAAGTGACCACTTCTTTGTTACGTTCCACATGGGCACCATTGTAGTGCTTCAATCTTTGTCCATTAACTTTGAATTCATGGTTGTCAGAGATGGACTTGATTATCACGGCACCATGGGAGAATGGTTTGACAACTTCGAATGGTCTCGACCATCTTGATTTCAGCTTTCCTGGGAAAAGTTTTAGCCGAGAATTGAATAAGAGAACTAGTTTCCCTGGCATGAATTGCTGCGGCAAGAGTTTCTTGTCATGCCATCGCTTTGTTTTCTCCTTGTAGATTCGTGCATTGTTATAGGCGAGTGCACGGAATTCTTCTATTTCGTTGAGGTCCAACAAACACTTTTGTCCGGCACTTTCCCAATCCATATTCACGGTCTTGATTGCCCAGTATGCCTTGTGTTCGATTTCCACCGGTAGATGGCATGTTTTGCCATAGACAAGTCGGAAGAGGGACATACCTAAGGGTGTTTTGGATGCAGTGCGATATGCCCAAAGTGCGTCATCTAGTCTTAATGACCAATTCTTCCTAGAGGGATTTACAACTTTCTCGAGTATACCCTTCAATTCCCGGTTGGAAATTTCTGCTTGCCCGTTGGTTTGTGGGTGATATGCCGTGGAGGTCTTGTGTGATATGCCGAAGCGTTGCAATATCTTGGCAATTAGTCTGTTGTCAAAATGCTTGCCTTCGTCACTGATAATTGCTCTCGGTATCCCAAACCGTGTAAATATGTTTTTTTGCACGAATCATTGCACGGTTTTAGAATCGTTGTTGGAAACTGCAGCTGCCTCAACCAATTTAGACACGTAGTCGACGAAAAGTAAGATGTAGAGGTTGCCGAATGAAGATGGGAAAGGTCCCCTAAAATTGATCCCCCACACATCGAACAATTCCACCTCGATGATGTTTTGGAGTGGCATCTCATGTCGTCTAGAGATATTGCCTGTCCTCTGGCAATGATCACATTGCTTGTAAAAGTCTTGGGCATCTTTGTACAATGTTGGCCAATACAAACCGGATTGCAAAACTTTGGCCGCGGTACGAGTTCCTCCAAAATGTCCTCCATAGGGTGAAGAATGGCATTGCCGAGTACATTCTGTTGCTCTTCTTTAGGGACACATCGGCGTATAACCTGATCTGCACATTGTTTAAACAAAAGAGGCTCGTCCCAAAAGTAATGCTTAGCATCATGGCGAAACCGCTTCTTCCCTTGGTGAGTAATGCTATAAGGTAAAATACCACAAACAAGGAAATTAACTAAATCGCGTACCATGGTATTGCCGAGGCATGTGCTGTCGTGGCGACTGCTCCCAAAATTGCCAAGGCGTGCGCGTCAAGGGCTGCTGTAGCGTCGAGAGTTGCCGAGGCATGTGCATCCATGGTTGCCGAGGCGTCGAGGGTTGCCGAGGCATCGAGGGTTGCCGAGACATACGCGTCCATGGTTGCCGAGGCAACTAAAAGTTGTTCGTCCGAGAATGCATCGCAAATCTCTAGATCCGCGTCCTCCTCCCTATTACGTTCCAAACGTGATAAGTGATCGGCCACTTGATTTTCTGTTCCTTTCCTGTCCTTAATTTCAATATCAAGTTCTTGTAAAAGTAATATCCAACGAATCAAACGAGGTTTGGCATCATTTTTAGCAAATAGATATTTGATTGCCGAATGGTCCGTATGAACAGTTACCTTTGTACCAATCAAATAGGATCGGAACTTGTCAAATGCAAAAACTACAGCTAGTAACTATTTCTCTGTTGTTGTGTAATTCACTTGGGCACTATTAAGAGTTTTACTAGCGTAGTATATCACATGGAAGGTCTTACCTGTGCGTTGGCCTAGGACTGCTCCTACCGCGAAATCACTTGCATCACACATGAGCTCAAAAGGTAGCGTCCAATCTGGTGGAATGACAATGGGTGCCGAGGCAAGCTTTTCCTTTAGGGTTTCAAATGCTTGGGGTGCAAGATTCATCAAAATTGAAGACTTTATCCTGTTCAAGCAAATTGCACAAGGGTTTAGTGATTTTAGAAAAATTATGAATGAACCTCCTATAAAAACCTGCATGTCCAAGAAAACTTTGAATTCCTTTAACCGAACTTGGTGGGGGTAATCTCTCGATCACGTCCACCTTGGCTTTGTCTACTTCAATTCCCTTGGATGAAATCTTGTGGCCGAGCACTATTCCTTCATTTACCATAAAATGGCATTTCTCCCAATTGAGGACTAGATCAGTTTCTCCACATCTTGCCAACACCTTCTCTAAATTTCTGAGACAACTGTCGAAGTCATTACCAAAAACAGAAAAATCATCCATGAAGATCTCAAGGAAGTCTTCGACCATGTCTGAAAAGAGTGCCATCATGCATCTTTGGAAGTTTGCCGAGGCGTTACACAATCCGAACAGCATCCTTCAGAAGGCATAAGTACCGTATGGGCATGTGAAGGTTGTCTTTTCTTGATCTTCTGGTGCTATGGCAATTTGATTGTAACCTGAATAACCATCAAGAAAACAATAAAAGGGTTTACCTGCAAGACGGTCAAACATTTGATCAATAAAGGGTAATGAGAAGTGATGTTTCCTGGTGGCTTTGTTTAGCTTTCGATAATCCATACAAACCCTCCAACCGTCACACATCCTGGTTGGAATGAGTTCATTGTTTTCATTACTTACAATCTGTTATACCTCCCTTTTTCGTACACATTGTACGGACTTACTCGCGTACTATCGAGATAGGGTATATAATGCCAAGCGTCAAGCCACTTGATGATTTCTTTCATTACAACCCCTTTCATGGCATGATTCAGTCTCCTCTGGGGCCTCAATTGAAGGTTTGTGATCATCTTCCAACAAAATCTTGTGCATGCACACTGCCGGGCTAATTCCCTTCAAGTCGGCAATTGTCCACCCTATTGCCTTTTTGTGTAGCTTTAACATCTTGATCAGCTTCTTTTCCTACTCAGGCTGTAACTTAGAAGAAATAATTACAGGCAATGTATTATCGGTTCCTAAGTATGCATATTTTAGTTGCTCTGGCAATTGTTTCAACTCAAGAATCGGTGGTTGTTCAATAGAGGGTTTTTCGAGCTTACCTTCCTTACCTGAGTAATCCAGTGGTTCAAAGTATGTACTTGGTCGATTGACTAGCCAATTTGCCTCTTCTTGTTGTTCCTCATCGATCGGTTCTTCATACTCCTCAGGTTCTTCTTGATCGGCAATATAGTTGCCGAGGCAACTAAATTCCTCGTTGAAGTTAAACTCTGCCGTGGCATGAAGAAGTTGGCATTCTTCTGGATCATCGGCATACCTTAGTGTATGAAACACATTTAGTTTAACTTGCTGGTCATTCACCCTCATTGTGAGTTCTCCCTTTTCAACATCGATCATGGTTCTCCCAGTTGCTAGGAATGGTCTCCCGAGAATGATGGGTGCATGCTCATCTGCTTCATAATCCAAAACAATAAAGTCTGCGGGAAAAATAAATTTATCAACTTTTACCAGTATGTCCTCGATTTTTCCCTCTGGATGCACATAGGATCTATCAGCTAGCTGCAACATAACTGTTGTAGGTCTTGCCTTCCCGATTCATAGTTTTTGGAAAACTGATTTAGGCATCAAGTTTATGCTAGCCCCAAGGTCGCATAATGCTTTCCCGACATAGTGATTTCCAATAGAACAGGGTATTGTGAAACTTCTGGGATCCTTCAACTTAGGTGGCATACGATTGTGCAACATTGCCATGCATCCCTCTGTTGCGGTAACTGTTTCAAACTCTCCTAGAATTGTTCTCTTGGACACAATGTCTTTAAGAAACTTGGCATAGTTGGGCATTTGTTCAATTGCTTCCACCAATGGCAAGTTGATGTGGACTTGCTTTAGGATATCAAGAAACTTCTTGAATTGGTACTCTTGCTTTTGTCGCTTCAACCTTTGTGGGAATGGTGGTGGAAGTCAGATATCTTTGATCCTTTCATTGGTTTGGAACCTGATTGACGGTATTGCCGGGACAACTGGAGTTGCCGAGGTATTATCAATTGGGGTTGCCGAGGCATCTTTATTGTCGGTTACCGAGGCATGCTTATTGCCGGTTGCCGCGGTAATTCCTGGTTCAGCATCTGAGGCTTTGCATCTAGGTTCATCTTGATCTTTTTGTGGAGTCTTGTTTGATGAGCAGGTTTGAACCTCTCTAAGTTGTTGGCTACTTCTAGTGGTGATCGCCTTACATTGCTCATGGCCAGTTCCTCTTGCGACTCCAGTATCACTAGGTAAACCTCCTTGCGGTCTAGTATTCAGATTTTGAGCAAACTGTTCGACTTGATTTTCCAATGATTTGATTGCCACCTCTTGGTTTTGCAATCTCATCTCGGTCCTGTTAATAAAAGCATCAGTTCTTTTTATGAAGTTACTATTCTCATCCATATAAGATTCAGTTTTCATCATAAAAGCATTTAGAGAATTTTCCAAAGAACTAGATGTTGTCGGTTGTTGCTGCGGCAACTGTTGCCGTGGCATATTCTGCTGGAATCCCGATGCTTGTGCATTCTGATTGTTCTGATTTAGAGCATTGTTGGGATTACTCCATGAAAAATTTGGGTGCTTCTTCCAAGCTGGATTGTATGTATTGGAGATCACATTGTTGTTCCGATTGTAATTTCCCACATAGAAGCTGGATTCCCGGATTCTGCATACATTCAGAAGAATCATGGTTATCACCACATAACTCACAAAAAGAATCCATTACCTTGACTTCATGTGTGCCGAAATTGAATCTGATGATCCTAGTTCATGTATTGTGGCTTGGCGTCTAACTCCTCCTCTTCTAGTAGATGGAAATTGATAATCATTCTTGGCCAGCCTGTTTAAAATTTGCATTGCTTCCTCCGGCGACTTATCTAGGAGTATGCCGTTTGCAGAGGCATCTAGCATCATCATTGTTGGTGTATTCACGGCGTTGTAAAACATTGTTACCTGAGTCCATACCAGAAATCCGTGTAGGGGGCATTTGTGTAGAAGTTCTCTATATCGCTCCCAAGCCTCGTACATGGATTCATCATCTGCCTGCCGAAAAGAAGTAATGTCGTTACGAAGCTTATCAGTCAAATTTGTAGGATTAAATCGAGCAAGGAAATCACGACAAAGATCGGTCCAAGATGCTATTGATCCGGCAGGAATGCTATTCAACATGCTTTCGCCCTATCCCTCAGTGAATAGGGGAATAATATTAATCATAAGACATCGGGGGTGACTCCGTGTATTTTGAACGAGTTGCAAATCTTGAGGAAATATTTCAGATGTTGCTGTACATCTTCAGTTGCTGAGTCGCCAAATTGACCAATTGTGTTGATCATATTAAACATTACCAGTTTTAACTCAAAGTGGTCGGCTTCAATTTCAGGTGCGACAACTCCTGGATTAACTCCATCTAGATCTTCTTCAAGATAGTCTCGAATAGTTCTGTTTCGTGCAAGAATCACTCCTCCTCCTACTGGAACATCTTGATTCATATTGCTGTCTTGATTAGCCATCGCTACTCTTATCCTTCGTCTAAGTGTTTGTAAGGTTCGTTCGATTTCTGGATCAAAGGGATATTCTAGTGAAGTCGGTCTCGCCCTGGTCATATACCAATGCAAAATCAAAGTTTGTTAGCCATTTGAATTTCAAACAAGAAAAGTAAAAAGAAAGTGCAAGAAAATAAAAACAAAGTTGCTATTGCCAATCCCCGGCAACGGCGCCAAAAACTTGTTGCGCTAAGAAGTGCTACGCAATTGTGCAAGTATACACGTTGCAAGTCATAGTATAAAAGATTTCGTCTCCACAGGGATTGGTGCCACTTCAAGAATCTAGTCTCTTGCACTGTAAAAAGTAAAAACACAAATAAAGGATTATAGGATTTTAACTAATGACTAATCTAGAAAGCAATAAAGTAAAAGAAAAGATGAGATCAAATGAGAGAGAGATAGGCCAGGTTATCGTGAGTTGAGGTGTGATAGCCGATTGGATCGTCTTGGTAAAAGAGTGCACGGGCAACTCAGTTGCCGTGGCAACTTGCACAACGGGGTTGCCTTGGCAACTAATCGATGGTTGCCTGGGCAACTAGTTGGGAAACTACTTGGGCTTTTGGGCAGCAACCTTCAAGGTTCGGCAGAGTGTTCTTCAATGGTTTCTTCTTATCCCTAAGTCGAAACTCTAGCTACTTGTGCATGCCTTGATAATATATCGCTGCGTGAATCAAGGGTGAACAACAACCAATCTTGCGCTCCTCTTAGCCATTGAAATCCTTAACTTATTCCTAAGCCGGATTAATCTTCACCATCAATAGATTGAACAAAGATCATATTCATTCGTTTCTTGAATCTAACTCTCCCGATATTAGATAAATAGATGAAATCACGAGATCCTCTCCCAATTCACTCGCAAACAAGAATAAGAACCAAGAATGAATAAACCTTGAATAGAAAAGTGCAAACTCTTATTACATAAACAAAAACCAATAGTTTCTCACAACCACAAAACACAATAACCATAGCCAAATAGATTTAGTTCATGGCTAGGTTCCAAAGAAACACAAGATAAATAATCCCTAACATGAACCCAATCGAACAAGAAAGAAAAGGATGAAGAAGGAGGCTTGTCGAAATCCTCCTTGCCCTAGATGCTTGTCGAAAATTCTCTCCTCTTGCCCTCCTTGGAGTTGTCAAAATTCCCCTCTCTTGCTCTCTCTATGGAATTGTCGAAATCTCCTTCTTATTTATAGGGCTAGGCCAAAGTCCTTCTTTGAGGAGGAAGTTAAGTTGGAATTAAATTATCTTTAAAGAATATAATTCTTTATTATAATTGTATTCCTACTAGAACTTCTCCTATCTTCTTGGAATTTAATTCTTCTTTAATCTCTGCATGGAAATCAAATTCCTTTGGGTTTGAGCTTTGCTCCACGTCATCTTGGGCTTGTCTAGTCATCAATTTCGACTACCATATCACCTTTGCTCTTGTCGACAATTGCCCTGGCAACTGGCTCGGCGTCTCCTTCATGTATTGCCATGGCAACTAGCTCGGCATATCCTTCATGCATTGCCCTGGCAACTAGCTCTAGCCTTGCTTTGGCAAGTGATCCTGCACATACACACAAAACACACCAAAGCAGCATCTTTTCCCACAAAAACTACCAAGTTATGTAATCAAGCTCAACGATGGAAGGAAACATGGATTAATGCATGAATGACTAATTATGCAACTAATATGGGCCTAAGTCTAACAATAATATGAGTAAAAAGGGTAAGAAAAATAGTACTTTTGAACACTTATCACATTGCTTTTGAGGAGGATTTGAATTATAATTCAATTCCTACTATCACTTTTGAAAATGCTTAGGTTTTCACACCTATCATTAATCAATAAGTGAATCAAGTACCTTAGCAAAACAATGTTGAACAACTCACATTCAAGATAAGGTAATTGTTTTAGAAGAACAAACTCAACAACCTAAAAAAACATGTGCCATTAAAGAGATCCACGATAGGAAGGAGAAATATTATTCAAGATTATTGTATTGTATTTCTTCAAGAAAATAAGGATAACAATGAAATGATAGAAAATGACTTAATCATTTTTTATCAGACCATAAAAGTTATAACTCTCAAAAGTGGATTGATTTCATATAAGAAGAGTATAATTTTATGCAAGACAATTAAGTTTAAGAACTATCCCATTACTTGAAGGTGCAAACTCTCAAAATTGGATTGATGTCATATAAGAAGAGTATAGTTTTATGCAAGACAAGAAAGTCTAAGAACTTATCCCATTACTTGAAGGTGCAAACCAATTGGTTGTAAATTGATATTCAAAACCAAGAGGGATGCAATTGATATTGTGGAAGTATAAGGCATGTCTTGTATTTAAATGGTACACTCTAAAAGAAGACATTAATTTTGTAGAGACTTTCTCTTCAGTTTCATTGAAAGACTTTTTCATAATAATCATGACACTTGTTGCTTATTTTAATCTTGAGCTACATAAAATGGATGTTAAGCTTGTGTTTTTTAATGGCGACATTGAAGAAACAAATTATATGGTACAATCATAGATTTGTGTCTAATAACACAAAATCAACGATATGTAAATTAAAGAAATTCATCTATGAGCTTAAGTAAGACTCTCATTAATGAAATTATAAATTTCATATTGATTATCTCATTCGGTTTTGAGATAAATTTTGTTGACAATAGTATATACAAGTTGAGTGGGAGTAGACCAAGTGATACTCATATTACTAAAGAAAACAAATTTAGTCTTACTCAATACCCTAAAAGTAACATTGAAATTTAGAAAATACAAATTGAGAATCTAATTTGTGTTCAAGTATTTATGCATTTGGATATTGTGTGCATTGTTGGAATGTTAGACAGATATTTAAGCAATTCTAGTAAAAACAATTGGATAGCAGCCAATAAGGTATATCTTTAGAGAACAAAAATTATATGCTCACATATCGGAGTTTTGGTAAGTTAGAGATCATCAAGTTTACAGACTTTGATTCTATTAGAATATTAATGCAAAAAAAATTGTCACACGGGTTGCTAATTATAGATTGAATAGAAAGACACTCCATTTATTTTTGTGGCAATAAATATGCATTCATTTATTCTATAAACAATAGGAAGACTTCAAATTTGAAGCACATAAATATTATGTTCCTAGTTTTTAAAGAAAATTTAGAGTGGTTGTGTGTCTATAGTGCATGCTGGTACAAACTCCATAGATGCGCGCTTCTTAAGAAACTATCACCCTAGTTCTTCCATGTGGGTGTAATGTTATTTAAGAAAATTCAGTTTTAGTGGGAATTTGTAATTTTGAAAGAAAAAAATGCTCATTCATTTTAGACACAATTCTGATTACTTTGGCTTAAGGATATTTTAAGATTATTTTCTGCAGAAATAAATTTCTTTTGGTTTATGCACACTCTGAATTCAGTAAATTTTGATCTCACTAAGTTTAGGAGGACCAGTTAGAAATAGACATGTTCGTTTCACATTTCATTTAATTTTCCATGCTACACATCCATGATTGATCTATGTCATTTGACTATATTTGTATATGTGACCATTGATGGGTCTAGTCATGATAAATATGTCAAAGGCTGCTTTGATCCTATATGGATATAGTTGGTGGACGATATTGTTATAGAATACCTATTATATAATAGCAATTTTTAAGCTCATAAGGTTGTACATTTATCAGGAAACATATGTTGCCCAAGTAAGAGATTGTTGGATTAAAATCCGCAATTGTGGGCACATATGTAAAATGTATGATGCCATTATAAAGTATGACACAAAATTAAGCGACCAATTATGTTAGTCGTGTCATAGGTATTAAAGTGTCATGGAAATAAAAGTGTAGATATCGTAAGATGTATTTATAATTCAATGAGGGGAAGAGTTATAAATCTTAATAGTTGATTTATTAAATCAACTATATAAAGAGGTAGTGGTCCACAAGAAATAGGTTAACTTGTATTACTCTTGTCCCCGTTAGAGTTTTTATGGAAAGGGCTAACCTATCTTCTTGGAAGATCACAACCACCTTCTAGGCGATTTTTATCAAATGATTCAAGGTTTTCAGTCCATCAATGAATTCAGGTATGCTTATGCTTTCGGTTTATTATTCTTGATGATTTGACATGATAGATCCTAGGTTTAAATTTTATATCCATTATGGTTTGGTTCTAACATGATATGGATGGTGAAGGTTTTGGATAAAGTTGGTGTAATTGAAGAAATGGTGGATGGTATTTTTAGATAGTGGTGTTGAAGATAGGGCAGTTTTGGATCAAGAAAGAACCTATACTAAAGAGTATAGACCCGAAACTTATAAGATCTTCAACCGATAGGACATGGACTGACTAGTTAGAAAACTAGGATTCCAAAGTATCAAGAAAAGGGTGACACCACAAACAGATGCTTGATAAGTTGATAAAGTTCTTAAAAGAATAAAGTTTAGAGAAAACCTCATAAATCTAATTTAATTGAAAGAAATGAGTTGTTTTACAAAGTTACAAGAGTTAGCTATTTATAGAATTACATAGGGGTTGGCCGAATAGGCACAAGATGTTTTGGCCAAGTCTGAATGGTTGATTCTCTTAGTTTTGGTGCCCAAACTTGCTGCCTTCTCTTGGTGAAGGGCGTCGTGTCCTTTGGTTGCATCTATTCATGGTTTTGGTGTCTTTATGAATAGGCGTAACTTGGAGAGTCATGATGTTTCAATGGGTGGTGACCTTTGGCGAAAAGACAAGGCTCTTGGTGAAGAAGCTGACTCTTTGTGAATGATCATGGCTTAAAATGGTACCCGTTGGTGAAGAGATATGTTTGAAATGGCACAACTTGGAAAGGTACCTTTTGGTGAAAATTTATGACTTTTGGTGAAAACCCTATTTTGAAAAGACATGATCGTTGGCAAAAAGACATGACTTTTGGAGATTAGTTACTTGACTAGTTGAGCTGGTTGATATACACTTAAGCTACTTCTAGCTGATTGAGCTGTTTGAGCTAAGTTCATCTGCCTTCTTTGAATCCCCATTCATGTGTGAGCTAAATAGTACTTCAAAACAAACAAATATATATTAATACTTATAATATAAGTAATTGATAACCTTGAAAAAAGGTATACATTTCATGCCTTTTTACTTAGGTTATTCTGTGGATTCAAGCTCATTTCATCTCATTACATTGCATATAGTTGCATTTAGTTCATGTTTATGCATTTGGTGTTATTTGTTTGGTTATTTCTATTTATTTATGAATTGGTGCTGCTTGGGAGAGGTTTGTTTTGTTATGGTGATGTGCATGAAAGCTGAGGAGCATTGCAGGAAAAAAAGGGGAAAATGCCATAGCATTTTGGATGACATTTTTGGGCCCACTAAAGGATAAAGGAACGAAGATATTCTGCAGCCCCCACACGTGATGCCACTAGCCAACTGTGCCCCCACATGTGAAGGGAATATTCCCTATGAATTAATGGCACAAAACCCTAGGATTCCCCACTATATAAGGAAAAGGATACCCACATTAAAGAGATGAAAAAAAGGTATTTTGTGAGATAAGAAAGAGAGGAAAAAGGCGGTTGCTTTCCTTCATCTTCCTTACCGTGGCGTCCTCCATTGTTGTAGCTCCAAGGGGCGATCTTGTTGGCCTTTGAGAGAAGTAGCGAGCTTATAGTGGTTCACGGCAGTCCAAAACGGCTTGGGAGTTTCCCTTTCTCTTGTTGCTCTAGTTGTTTCTTTCCTTTATTTTATGGGTTGTTTACAACGAATGATGATGGATGATATTTGCCCAGCCATGAACTAATTTTAAGTGGCTAAGGCTTGTTTTGGATGTTTATGTTTTAAGTTTTTAATGGATGTTTGGTTTGCTTTTCTGTTCCTACATACTTTGTCCATTGTTTTATTTGCCTTAAGCTTGTAAGAGCTTTCTAGAGTTAGCCCTTGCATAAGTGTTTGATAGTTTAATGGTTGAGAGAGTTAGGCTTAGATCTACATGGACAACAGGGTTTGATACTGAAAGGCAATACCCTAACTCTCCTTAGAGATAAAGATAGAGTTTCAATGACTAAAAAGAGTAGAACTTCAAGGATAGTGGCTTGCTAGGGTTCACGCTGAGAGGTATTGCCATAACATTCTACCTGTCATGTTTCTTGCCATAATTCAAGCTTTATTTCCTATCCTTATTTGCGCATCACCCTTTTAAGATGAGATAAATCAGGATTAATGGTGCCAAGATTATCTCATCTTCATCTTCAACAGCTCTTAATTTGAATATAGGCTTTATCTTATGCGATAAGGATAAGGATAAGGATAAGGGATAATTCTTGAAAAATTCTACATTTATCTCTGACTTGTCCTGAAAACCGATCGACAATTCGTACTTGCACAAAAGAAAGCAAAATAGCATCATTTTCTCCACAAAACCAACAAAATGCAAGGCCAAGCCCAATAAAAAAAGTACTACGAACTTATCATAGATTACTACAAATGCACCTAAATGAGCCAAAGTCTAAACAATAATATGAGTAAAAAGGGTATAAAATATAATACTTTTTCATCGTTAACACTTTCTTTCTTCCACCACATCATCTAACACCTTTTCGTTTCCTTGTGTTAGTAGGATTAAAAAGTCGTATTCCTTTTCTTCCTCCTTGCAACTATATTTTTGTTGGGGTCTAACCTTTATTTGGGTTTTTAGAACAATTATGATCATTGATAGGACTTAAACTCCGATATAACTAAGTTGACAACAACATTAGAGTTTTAAAGAGTACAAGATTGACTAAATTTCTTCAAGAACACTTCTTTCTTGGAGTGATAATTAAAGGTCTTGTTTTATTTTTTTCTTGTTCACTTTAAATTTTGTGAGTGTGCTGTTTTTAGGATGACCACATCAGATTCATCAGAAGAAATCATTACTCCCACCACGTATAAGAGTGATGAACTTGATCTTAGATGCATGTTGATATGACATGCTCTAAGTACCCAAACTACGGAAGACATCGATGATTAACGAACAAACATTTTCCACTCTCACTGCACAATTAAAGATAAGCAATGTTTCTTCATCATTGATAGTGGAAGTTGTGCCAATATCATAAGCAGTTTTCTTGTTAATGCACTTAATCTCCCAAGCGATCCACATCCTAATCCATACCATCTCCAATGGCTGAATGAAGGATCCAATATTAAGGTAACCAAATGCTTTTTAATCACTTTTACTATGGGTAACTATTGTGATGATGTTTAGTGTGATTACAAGCCACCTATTTGCTACTAGGGAAACCTTGGCAATATGATCTAGACGTTACTCAACATGGCAAGCTAAATAGATACTCTCTTATGGACCATGACATAAAGTACACATTGAGCCCTTTGGAACCAAAAGTAGTTTACAAAAATCAATTGCGGTTATAAAAGTTTTATGAGACGGTAGGGATGGAAAAAATGAAACACAAAAGGCTAACAAAAAGAGGCCATTAGTAAAAAAAACCAACAACCAAAAGGCCTAAGGGAGGTGAGAGAAACTCTTTTTCTTGAAACAACCTTGCATTCTCATCCGCTTTAGGCAAAACTTTTTTTGATTTCTGACATTAATGTTTCTTTGCCTAGTATTTTTTTCGTCTCTTTTACAAGACTATGTTGATGATGCGGAACCTAGGATCCAAGAATCACGTCAAAATCTAGGAACCCTCTAGATTGCAACTAATCTAGCTAACTATCTAATATGATTCGAGAAAACCTCAATATTCCATGTTTAGCAAATCGGTAAGAAAACATGATCTTGATGTACAAAATGAGATAGTTGTCCTCGGGAACACTCCTAATTGCAATTGAATAGGCAAACACCCTCCAGTGGCTCTAACCCACTCTTCTAGACACAATTATCTAAGCAAGCAAGAGTGTGAAGATGATCTCTCTCACAAGAACTTGAAGAACTTATGTTGAAGAAGACTTCTAATATGGAAAATTAACAAGGTGAATCCGCCAACCTTGATAAAAATGGCCCATGGCCAAAGGTTTTTTGCAACTGAAAATTCATTATGTTGTACTTCATTAATGAAGCAAATATGCCTTTAAATAGGATACATATGAAGAGTTTAACTTGAACTAGGAAAAGTAAAGATTAAAATAAATAAATATATTTTATCTAACTTAAAACTAATAAATAAATAACAAACCTAATCCTAAATTATCTAAAATCTTCATAAAGAATCCTAGATTGTATTTAAGTAAAAATAATCAATAAAATTATTGAAAATTTGTAATAAATAATAATTCCCATATTAAACCCTTAAAGAAATTTCCGCTCACACATTCTTCACTAAAATGGACATAACTTGAGATTCCGATGTTGGATTGATGCGTTTCAACATGTGTTAGAAAGATAAGAGCAAGACACTCAATTCATAAGATGGCTACTTTTTTCCAGACTTGAAAAAGATCTCTTTGAAATATTAAAATTAATTGTTTTTCCTTCCTAGGCATGGATCATTTTCCCCTGTTGAAAAGGATTCGTCTCGAATCTGAAAAATTGTTGATCACAACCTTCATGTCTCTTGAGATGTCTTTGGGAATGTAAACATTAAAACTAGGACCTATATAGAAAAATATATTTTTGTCAACCTTTAAAAAGTAAAAATGTTAATTATTTTAAACACCTAAACCAAGGTTTTGAATACCAACTGATGCGAAACCCAAGATCCAAGAATTACCTTTTTCATACGCTTATTTTGTCCAATCAAGTTTATTATTATTATTAATGATACATGCATGAGAGGGGTTACATTACATATCTTGGACAAGAAGCTGAAGTTTTTCGATGCAAGCAACAAGGGCCAAAATAATCCATGCATAGGAGGTGTAAATCGGTGTATTTTAGATAAACTGAAACTATTTTACAAGGCTGGAGCATCAACCGACATGAGATGACTTTTCGAATGGGATTCGGGCATTTTTAGGTCAATTTTTCATTTTAACAGATTGACCTTCGTTCAGTTAACTTTCCAACGCATCTCGAAACACATCAATCGTACATCAGGAAATCAAGACACATTCGTTTTACTAAAAACTGTGCAAGTAGAAAACTGATACAAGTTTAACTACGAGCTTTTGTAAATTCAGCCCAAAAACTAATATATAAAGCTTTTCGATGAATTAGACTTAGGCCAACTTAATTATTAACATTTAAATTATGCTTTAGGGTTTTATATACTTTAGGAACCAACCACCCTTCTACTAAGCCGTTGGATCAAGTCTAATTTAACAGACTAGATTTCTTTGTTTATTTTATACATTCTTAGCTTTAGGTTAAATCCATCCTTCACCTATAAAAGGATGATGATTTCTTCTTTATTTGAAAGATTTCATTGATTAAATAAAGTTTTATTTTGAGTTCATACTTGCAAGAAGTTTATCTTGTGTTTTAGAAGCAAATTGATCTTCAAGTTCTTCGGGATTTGTTGTTGAAGATTTTCACACTCCAGGTTGCCTAGTCAATTACGATTAGAAGGGTAGGTTAGATCCGTATCGTGGAAGTTTTCTAGTTAATTGTGATTAGGAGTGTTCTATGGACTAGACCATTCATTGATTTGGCGAGGCGTAGGAATTCGCGTATCCATTATTCAGAACCGATCCAAGGGTTATCGTTAAAATATGGAGCATTGTTGATGAATGTGATCATTGCATAGCTATTGATAGTTCATTGTATTGTTATTTTCATCGCTTGAATTTCCATGCATCACTACGTTATTGCTATTATTTGACTACCTCACTAGGCAATATATGCCTAATGCATTGCATCTCATCCATTACAGGTTAAGAGATTTATCGTTGGAGATCAGAGAAGTTGAAGCGTTGGACAAGTCACTACCAAGCTAAAGTAATGTATATCGACCCTATGAACGCCTAGAATGGTGGCAAAGTAACTGAATTAGTCAAATTGGGCTCTTTTTGCATGTATGTTATGTGCTTGTGGTATAATAGTGTTTAATGCGCTAGTGACCCTTTTGGAATGACATAGAAGTGACTAAAATAACATATTTGGCTCTAAAAGGTGAAATCATGGTAAATAAATTCGAATGACAATAAAATTTTTCAAGCAAGTAGTTTATAGCCTGGAAATATTGTGTGTAAAATTTCATTACAGTTGGATAATGTTTGATAGGTTAAACCGAATAAAAACCAACAAAAATCTGTCATTACAGGGCATGGCGTATCGATACGACCTTGCATATTTGGTCAAGTCAACGTTGGTAAAAAAGGGCGTATTGATACGTCCTAGGCGTATCAGTACAGATTTTGGCTAGTGGAATTTGGGTGTAAAAATGGTATCGATACGGGGTCAAGGCGTATCGATATGGAGTCAACATGGGCAACCAGTATTGGTACGATCCTCATCCGTATCGATTTGGTCTTGTTACCTTCAAATATGAAAGGAAAGAGATCAGGCTTAGTGTACCGATATGCCTAGGGCATATCGGTACTGTGATTGTTAATTCCGTTAAAAGCTTTAGAACTCAGTTTTGCATTGTTTACAAAATAGTCACTGAATCTTGTACAGTTTAATTGGAAGGGCAAATGGATTTCGATTAACATGAAAATTTGCATGGTTGATATTTACATGTTTAATTTCATTTTAGCAAGCCCAGTTTCAAAGAAGGACCTCTATAATAATGACTTTACGATTGGGTCCCTAAAACTTGGATTGGTTTAAAGTAGGTCCTAATTGAGCAATCGTAAACTCGTAACAGATTAGTGGAACCGTCTATTAAATAATATGGAATTAAAAGTCTAAGAATATCATCTTTTGTTTGAAATTATCACACTGATCACTGCAAGGTTCACCAGTAGCAGTCTCCGACCTGGTTCTTGACCAGGCTGGTTAGGGGGCGTTATATTTGTCATATCAGAGCTAGAATTTAGTCGATTTTAGGACTGAACCAAAGTCTATTGTATTGTTATTGTGTTACTTTGCCACCTAGAAGTTATATATTGTGTATATTGTGACTTGTTGACTAATCTGATCTCCTTATGTTATAGATATGTTTGGAACCAATGAAGCTCATATAGATAAGCTTGCTATCGGCTCCACCACAGACGATGAGGAGGTAAGGGGAGAAGATCCTCCAAATACACCTAATCCCCCACCTCAAAACGTCAGGCCAGAGCTGCCTAATGCACAGGCGGAGTGTTATTGGAATATGGCTGACATGTTCAAGCAATTCATGGCATCTATAAGGGCCGAGACGGTGGTGCAACCAACCCCACCAGTTTTCCAAAATGCTCGAGCCCCAATTGATAAGCTGTCCTCGCTTCAGGCATACACTTTTACCGGCCAGGATGTTGAGAATCCTGAGGTTGCTGAGTACTGGCTGGACAACACGTTGAAGATTTTAAACAAGCAATTGCAGTGTTCTGACGAACACAAGTTGCATTGTTAGCCGATGAAGCACTTCAGTGGTGGGAGACCACTATTCTCACTGTTCCTGAAGGAACTGTCACTTGGGAGTTCTTCATCCAAGAATTTCAAAAGAAATATGTTAGTGAATACTACCTTGTAGAGAGGCGTAGTATCTTCCTTCACTTGAAGCAAGGCGGTCGACCCATCGAGCAGTACATCCATGATTTCTGTAAATACTGCTGATATGGTGCAGAGTACATCAAGGAGGAAGACAAATGTAGGATGTTCATTGATGGGCTTAATGATGAGTTGTACCCTATGTTCACTGCATTGGGCATCACTGACTTCCAGGATCTCGTAAATCGAGTTAAGGCCACCGAAGCTGCATAGAACGCAAAGAGATCAGCTGGGTCCAACAAGGCAGAGAAGAGGTTCTGAGATGATTCTCGACCTCCTAGGTGGAACAAGAAGAACAAACACCAAGGTCCCTAGCAGAACATGTACTCACAACCTTCCCGATCCGGGAACATTGAGAAACCTCAGACTGTAACGCAATATTTTGCTAAGATGACCTCAGTTGAGAGAATTGGAGGCTCCAATTAAAGTTTACAGAATCCAATTTGCAACTACTTCCAGAAATGACACCCGGCGGGTCAGTGTTGTAAGCAGACTGAAGTGTGTTTCTATTGTGGTGAACAGGGCCATTTTATCCGTGATTGTCCTTTTGGTGCAACTAAGACTATGGATACACTGGCAAGTACTGCAACCCCTACTCAGTCCTTTTGAGGTAAAGGGTTAAGAGAAGGTTCGTTAGGAGCTACAAGGAGACCCCGTGGCTCTAGCAAGGCACCGAGTAAGCAAGAATCCTGCTCAGATGTACTATGTGAGGAGCAGGGAGGAGGAAGATGATCCTGATGTCATTGCAGGTATCATTGCACTGTACACCCAACCTGTATATACATTGATTGATCCTGGCTCCACACTTTCCTTTATAAGTACTGAACTGGTTAAGAAGTATGGAATGACTAGTGAACCTATAGCATCGAGAATCTCCGTAACTAACCCACTTGGTGATTGTGTCACCAGAAGCTTGTGTGTAAAAATTGCCCTTTGGTGATTTAAGGGATTCCTTTCGCGACCGACCTATTGGTTCTACTGATCCATGAGTTTGATGTGGTACTAGGTCTAGATTGGCTGAGCGAACATCAAGTGTGGGTGGATTGTAATAAAAGAAGATTGTATCTCCGAGGCCTTGGTAAGGAGATCATTGTGCTGATGAATTCAAGAAATCTTTCCTTGTATGCTTTGACAATAGAAACTGAGGATGGGCCACAGCTATCGGATGTTGACCCCATGTGCGAATTTCCTGATGTTTTTCCTGGTGAACTCCCAGGTTTACCCCCAACCTGTAAAGTAGAATTTGGCATCGATGTGCAACCTAGAACTGCTCTAGTATCTATTGCACCATATCGAATGGCAGCCATTGAGCTAAAGGAGTTGAAAGTTTAGATTCAATATTTTCTTGATAAAGGTTTCATTCGACCGAGTTCCTCACCCTGGGGAGCTCTGGTACTCTTTGTGAAGAAGAAGGATGGTTCCATGAGACTATATATCGATTACCGGCAGTTGAATAAGGTGACCATCAAGAACAAATACCCATTGCCAAGGATTGATGACCTATTTGATCATCTCAAGGATGCCACTGAGTTTTCCAAGATTGATTTAAGGTCTAGTTATTACCAAATGAGAGTTAAAGAGTGTAATGTGCCTAAAACTGCCTTCCGTACGAGATACAGGCACTATGAATTCTTGGTGATGCCATTTGGGTTAACCAATGCATCGGCTGCTTTTATGGACTTGATGAATCAGGTTTTTAGACCATATCTCGACAAATTTGTAGTAGTATTCATTGATGACATTCTGATCTATTCCAAGAATGCAACGGAACATCGTGATCATCTTCGTATTGTGCTTCAAACCCTTCGTGAGAAGCAATTATTTGCCAAGTTCTCAAAATATGTGTTTTGGCTTACTGAAGTTGCCTTGGGCACGTTGTATAGGCTTCAGGCATCCAAGTAGACCCGAAGAAGACACGAGCCATTCTTGATTGGCACTCATCGAAGAACGTTGGCGAGATAAGAAGTTTTCTTGGTCTTGCTGGCTACTATAGGAGATTCATCAAGGGATTTTCTATGATAGCAGCCCCTCTAACCAAGTTACTGAGAACGGAAGCTCCATTCGTTTGGACTATGGATCAACAAAGGAGCTTCGATCAATTGAAACCAGTTTTGTCCCACGCACCAGCCCTAACCCAACCTGAGTCAGGAAAGGAATACATTTTACAGTGATGCATCACATCTCGGGTTAGGATATGTATTGATGCAAGAAGGAAAGGTCGTTGCATATGCATCGAGATAGCTCAAGCTACACGAGATGAATTATCCCACTCATGTTCTAGAGTTGGTTGCAGTTGTCTTTGCATTGAAAATTTGGAGACATTATCTCTATGGGGAGAAATGTTACCTCTTTACCGATCATAAGAGTCTCAAATATCTCTTAACTCAAAAGGAGTTGAATCTTCGACAACGGAGATGGATGGAACTCCTCAAGGATTATGATATTGTCATTGGCTAGCATCTGGGCAAGGCCAATGTTGTAGCTGATTCACTCAGCCGCAAACCTCTGCCTGGCAAGTATTGTTATTGATCCTCAAGTTTAATGTGATGATTTGTACACCGACTCATTACAAGTTCTTGTGTTGTAGCTCCTCAAGCTATCAACGCCCACTTTCGTCTTAGGAAGCATCACTGCTTTGTTGCCGAACTTCAAGTTCAGTCTACCATTATATCGAGAATTCAAGCATTACAAGAGCAAGACTCTAAACTTCAAACTATCATTTCTAAGTTGCAAGATAACCCTAATTTTGGAATAAATTCTGAAAGACTCTTATGTTTTCGTGATCGGGTCTGTGTACCTGATGATGAATCTCTTCGCATCGATATTCTCAAGGAAGCTCATTCGAGCTCTTTCTCTATTCACCCGGGGTCAGCAAAAATGTACAAGGACCTACGTGAGCTTAATTGGTGGCCGGGAATAAAGCAAGCCATAGTTGAATTCGTATCCAAGTGCCTTATGTGTCAACATGTTAAGGCTGAACATCGTGTCCCTACTGGCTTATTACAACATATTGATCTACTCCAATGGAAGTGAGAGAAGATCACTATAGACTTTTTTAGTGGACTACCCTTAACTCCTACTAAAACGATGCCATTTGGGTCATCGTGGATTGTTTAACCAAGTCAACTCATTTCTTACCGGTTCGAATAGACTATGGCCTTCCCAAGTTGGCTGACTTGTATATCAAAGAAGTCATTCGACTCCACAGAGTACCTCAGTCTATCATTTTCG
This sequence comes from Hibiscus mutabilis, assembly GCA_019671005.1. Taxonomy (NCBI): domain Eukaryota; kingdom Viridiplantae; phylum Streptophyta; class Magnoliopsida; order Malvales; family Malvaceae; genus Hibiscus; species Hibiscus mutabilis. The sequence goes on along the minus strand of CM033721.1, from coordinate 47,130,834 downwards.
ATCGAGATCCACGATTTGCATCTCTATTCTGGAAGTCGTTACAAGGAGCTTTGGGTACCAGGGTTAACCTTAGCACTGCTTTTCACCCTTAGTCTGATGGCCAGTTAGAAAGGGTAATCCAAGTTTTGGAAGATATGCTTCGAGCATGCATCATTGATTTTGGAAGATCGTGGGAGAAATCCCTACCCCTTATTGAATTTTCCTAAAACAATAACTACCAAACTTCTATCAAGATGGCACCGTATGATGCGTTGTATGGGAGGCATTGTCGAACTCCCTTATGATGGCACCATTTGAAAGCAACATTTGACCAACAAAAGGCCTATGCCGATCTTAAGCATAGGGATATTCAATATGAAGTTGGTGAAAGAGCTTTCCTCAAGATTTCACCATGGAAGAGGTTCTGAGGCTCGGTAAGAAAGGGAAACTGAGTCCCTAATTTTTTGGCCCTTTCAAGGTTATTGAAAAAGTTGGCCCTATGGCTTATTGCTTATTGTTGCCTTCAGAAATCAGTAAAATCCATGATGTGTTCCATGTATCCATGCTTCGGAAGTATCGTTTTGATCCCTCGCACATCATTGACCTGAATCTGTGGAAACTCAATCCAACTTATCCTATGAAGAATAACCAGTTCAAATTCTTGCAAGGGTAGTCAAGAGACTTCGCAACAAGACTATCCCATTGGTTAAAGTGCTATGGAAAAGCCACACCACTAAGGAAGCAACATAGGAGCTAGAGGAGACAATATGGAAGCAATATACTTATCTCTACAATACAGGTAAAATTTGAGGACGAATATTTCTTAAGGGGGAGAGTTGTAACACCCCAAAATCTAGCCTAGTCAGAATTGGGATCCGTCGATTAGAAACCCTATATAAGAAATGTTCAAATATTGCATTAATGCTGACCATAAGGTGAATTGTATCGGTATTGGACTCTAGTTGAGTCGAATTATTGTTTAAGGATCTTATTGAAAGTATTGGAAACCTTTTCGTGGCTAAATTATAGAAATTAAAAGTTTAGGGGTACAAGTATAAAGAATTGAGGATTGAGGGACTAACCTTGGATTAGCCCCTCTTTAATTATAAATCCCATACGTGGGATAACCGGGAGAGCTTCCTTCATTGAAAGGAAATCTCTTCAATCAAAATAAGCAAATAGCTAAGTTTGGAAATCTTACCCAAAACCTCTCCAAGAAAGCATCTCACCAAGCTATCATCTCCTAGCTAAGCAAGCACCTCAATTAGAGCTTGATTTCAAGCATGTCTTTTCTTCAATTTATTGTTATCGAATCATTGCTATCGATCAGGTAAGCTATAATCCCTAAACAACCATTAAATTCCATGGATATATGAAGCTTAATCTCAAAGTTAGGGTTTGAGCATCCATGGCTAATTTATAGATATTGCTTATATCGAGCTTAGATGTCGATTTTGATATTGTTATTTTGATTACAATATCGTAATTTATAGATATATGAATTCCCTATTATTTTCCTAGCTTAAGAAATTGATAAAGAGCATCCATCAATTTCACCAAAGACTAGGAACAAAGGGGTCGTCATCCGAGAACCGTAGACGCATCAGATTATCGAGGAAAGTGTAGTCGGAGTCTCGGAATAAGGCTAGGTGCCTTTCCCGATCTCATCATTAATAGAATTGTCATTGCTAACTCTGTTGTTAAGGATTATTACATCAAATCATTTATCAGACATTATGGTAATGGTAAGTTATCGCATCGAGTATTGAGCATTGTCAAGGTCATTGTCATTGTTATTGAACATCGGACATAGCTATCACTGTTGCCATTGAGTATTGTTATTGCCATTATCATCGCCATCATTATTGAATCATAAAGGTATAGGGTATTGATGTAGAGCATTGTCATTATTATTGGTATAGCCATTGTCATTGATCATTGTTGTTAACGTCGTTATTGCAATCGAAACATTGTATAAAAACCATCGGCCATTGATATTGTCATTGAGATCATTGAAATATTGCCATTGACATAGATACTATTATTGGACATTGATATTGAATCATTGTTTATTGATAAAGCTATCGATCACATTGAATATTGTAATTGCTATTGAATACCGATCATGGACATAGTCACCGGACCTTGGATTCGAAGGACATTGGATACAATTGGCATGACATAGAATTCATGATTTCAGTGTATGGGTGGACTACGACCTATATTGATTTAGTGAGGCGAAGGGATGTGTTATGGTATTGGTCATAGTGGCAAGGCAGAGGGACTAGACCATTCATTGATTTGGCGAGGCGTAGGAATTCACATATCCATTATTCGGAATCGATCCAAGGGTTATTGTTAAAATATGAAGCATTGTTGATGAATATGATCATTGCATAGCTATTGATAGTTCATTGTATTGTTATTGTCATCGCTTGAATTTCCATGCATCACTACGTTATTGCTATTATTTGACTACCTCACTAGGCAATATATGCCTAATGCATTGCATCTCATCCATTACAGGTTAAGAGATTTACCGTTGGAGATCAGAGAAGTTGAAGCGTTGGACAAGTCCCTACCAAGCTAAAGTAATGTATATCGACCCTATGAACTCCTATAATGGAGGAAAAGTAATTGAATTAGTCAAATAGGGTTCTTTTGGCATGTATGTTATGTGCTTGTGGTATAATGGTGTTTAATGCGCTAGTGACCCTTTTGGAAAGACATAAAAGTGACTAAAATGACATATTTGGTTCTAAAAGGTGAAATCATGGTAAATAAATTCAAATGACCCTAAAATTTGTCAAGCAAGTAGTTTATAGCCTGGAAATATTGTGTACAAAATTGCATTGCATTTGGATAATGTATGATAGGTTAAATCGAATAAAAACTAGCAAAAATCTATCATTACAAGGCATGGCGTATCGATAAGGTTGCTACGTATTGATATGGCCTTGCATATTTGGTCAAGTCAACGTTGGTCAAAAGGGGGCGTATCGATACGTCCTAGGCGTATCGGTATGGATTTTGGCTACTGGAATTTGGGTGTAAAAATGGTATCGATACGGGGTCAAGGCGTGTCGATACAGAGTCAACATGGGCAACCAGTACCGGTACGGCTCTCAACCGTATCGATACGGTCTTGTTACCTTCGAATCTGAAAGAAAAGATATTAGGCTTAGTGTACCGATACAGCCCTAGGTGTATCGGTTCGGTGATAGTTAATTCAGTTAAAAGCTTTAGAACTCAGTTTTGCATTGTTTACAAAATAGTCACTGAATCTTGTACAGTTTAATTGGAAGGGCAAATGGATTTCGATTAACATGAAAATTTGCATGGTTGATATTTACATGTTTAATTTCATTGTAGTAAGCCTAGTTTCAAAGAAGAACCTCTATAATAATGACTTTACGATTGGGTCCCTAAAACTTGGATTGGTTTAAAGTAGGTCCTAATAGAACAATCATAAACTCGTAACGGATTAGTGGAACCATCTATTGAATAATATGGAATTAAAAGTCTAAGAATATCATCTTTTGTTTGAAATTATCTCACCGATCACTTCAAGGTTCGCTGGAAGCATTCTCTGACTTGGTTCTCGACCAGGCTGGGTAGGGGTTGTTACATGGAAATGAATGCATTAGGCTTATATAGCCTATGTGAGGTAGTGATATTAAAATAACAATTCATAGTGCCAATGATATTGTGTGGAAATTTAAAGAATACAAGCATAAGTTAACATTTGATATTTATGCCTTAATCTTCACTTAAACAAGGCTTTGTTTATTGGGAGCTTTATTGGAGTTTATATTCTTTCGAAACTTAATAAAATATCTTTAGGATTTTTAATAGAGTTTTTTCAAATTTCTTATCGAACTTATCAAAGTTCGCAACCTATCTTGTTAAAGTCTTATCAAGACTTATCGAAGTAATTACCAAAGCTTTCGAAATTCTTATCAAATCTTATAAGAGTTCTTATCAAAACTTATCAGAATTATGGACAGATTTCTTGCAAAGTTTGTCTTTTAAAAGTTTGCCTTGGATCACATTTGGATATATGTAGCATCGGTCTAGGATTCTTTTAGCACACAACACAAAGCAACGGCTAGTTTATAGCATAACAGACCTAGCTTTTCTTCTCTATCCAACCAACTGTCGCCAATCTCCTTATCATCTCCCCCGTTACCTCCTATTGTCGCCAATATATCATATAGGGTCGTCACCCCTGAGCTGTAGCTCGTGGACCGTAGTCCTGAATTATACCTTTGCACCATGCCAAAGTGTCCAAGGACTTCCATTATTTAGGAAACTTAAATATTTTATGCTTTGCTGTTAAGAGAGTGTCTTATGACATAAGGTGACTTACTTAATATCTTACGGTAAAGTTGAGCTAATAGCCCCAAAAGATTTAAGCGTTCTTAGTTTAATTTCTAAGTTTTATAAACGAGGTATATTACCATTTATCAAAATCATATCAAACATAGAAATGCACCAGATACATATGTAATGCAACATCAACAAAGAACTTATCAAAGATGCCATGCTTGAATGCCCTTCCCCAATTTGCTCTACTTGAGGCTTATGCAAAAATGTTCATATGCACTCATACCTACACATTTCATATCTCAAAACATAAATTTCTGAAATCGGAATGACACCGTATCATCTGAGACAATGTAACTACACTCGCCTCTTATCCCGAAGTTACGAGATACCTGAATCCCTAATTACATTTAGCTTCCAACTAAATATTTTCTTCTACTTTACCTTATCATGATATGCACCTCAAACATAAATAACAATCATTACCACCAATTCAATTCAACTTGCAAAACAATCCACAATTCATATATATATACATACATATAACTCAAAACAATCCACATGCTTTTCCAACATGCCAAAAAAATTCACATAAATTCTTGCATGTACAAAACATTCCTAAGTCACATATACTCACATATACATGTTCAAACAGTCCATACCATTTCCTATATGTTTAAAACAGCTCTAATTCACCAATATACTTATAAGTACATGTTCAACCAGTCCATCATATGTCATACATGCACAAAATAGAGCATTTGAACTTATATACATTTTTATTCATTAAAACAGTTCCTTCTAAGTTCATATACGTTCAAAACAACACTCTAATGTTTAGTTACATGCCAAATTAATCCATTAACTTGCTTACATATTTTTATTCACCAAATCAGTCCCCAATCTTTATGTTCACATATACCTATTCAAAACAGTCCAATATGCTTCTATATGTATTCAATACAGTCCCTAATTCATAGGCATACAGATATATTTATGCTTAAAACAGTCCCATATGTTCATGTAAATGCAATACTGCCCTGTTTTAATATGAGTACATATTCATGCTCAAAACAGCCCTTTAATTTGGTTTACAAAAATGTCCACAAGCAATTTATTTTAAAGCAAATCCCCTATTTTAAATCACCAAACCAGCCCCTATTTATTTGCAGCATAGTCCCTTGTTTTAGAGTAAACATTCTGTCCATTTTTCCAGTGTTAAAACAGCCCAAAACAGTCTTCGATTGTGCAAAACAGTCCACCAATAGTTTCCTTTAAGCAAAACAGTTTCAAAACATTTTTTATATTTCCAGATTAGTCCTATATTTCATTCTATCAATCCAAGTCCTTAGCTTATGATTCAATCTTCATTGTACTAATAAAAACAGTCCCTAATTTGAGACACGCATGCTTAATTTACTTAACCTCATTTACATCAAGTAAGGTGACTAGAATTTCACAATTCAAGTGTCAATTACATAATCTACTCATACAAGGACCCAATCGAACAATCAAATTATTTTAGTAACAATAGGACTCCATAACAGCAACTTGACTTTCAAAACTGCATTTGCAAATCACAAAAAGCATGGCAATCAAACATTTGTACTATTCAAATAGTCTAAAATTTCATGATATACGTATATTCACTACTTCAACAATGATTTTCTCAACACAAAAAAAACATTCCAAGCACAATCACATGTATTCGATTCATATAACTCAACCATGCAAAGAAACACTTTCATCCGATTTTGAATCCAAGTATTCCTAAAGAGATTAAGATTGAAAGTTAAGCTTAAACTAGTTCCAAGGGAGGGGAAAGCTTCGTACTCTTCTTTGCTAAATAACTGATTGATCACTTAAAGATTGCTCCAATTTTGCCGTTTGAACATCAAGCTCTTTCACCATCGCCAACCCTCTCTCTCACTAAATTCCTTAAGTTTGGTTCATCCGAAGGAAGAGGTGATACCTCACATTTTTTCTCCTTTTGATCGAGACATGCTTCACACTTGCCTTCATCCATGCATGGCAAGTGTACAAGTCCCTCAATTAAAATAATGTTTAGCATGCAAATCCTTATTTTAGCATAATACACGATTTAGTCCCTTGATTAATTGCTATATATTCTTCTTTCCTTTCAATTTGGTCCCACTCTTAATTTAAATCTAAATTTATAAATGAATCTAGGCATTTAAACTTGCATGGAATTGGTAACATTCTACTAAGTAAATCTTTGGGGTACTACAATTTGTATTTTAATCCTTTAATCAAATATACTTAACTTAATTCTTAACAATTTACCATCAAACTTTATCCAATAGTTCTCAATTATCTTATTAAGGTTTCAAGAAGGTGTTGTAAATTATTCGAATTACTTGATAAATCCTAACCAATTTTTAGGGGTGTTACAATTCCTCCCTCCTTAAAATAAATTCTTCCTCGAATTTCTCATTAACTGAGAAGCGGAGTTTATTGTTCTATCATAAAGTTATTACTTACACTGACAACAACTTCATAATATGAACTCAGAATATCTCCATATATTCTGATTTTCAAAACAGAGTTAACAGATTGTGATAGTTGCAAATCACTTATTCTAAACAAAAAATTAAACTCCTAGGTGGCATATGTAAAATAAAGACATATAATAAGCTTTGGTTTATTTCTAGAATCGACTAAACTCTAGCTCTGATACCAATTTGTAACACCCTCACCCCGGTTTAGGAGAAAACAAGAATCGAAAATGTCACTGCAAAGAATTTCAGGAGATATGTAACCGAAAACTAAAACTTTTAAAAAAATCAAGGCAGGTTAACAAAATTTCCTTTTATTAACTTTCAATTCTTTATTTCCACAAGAGTATTACACAATTATCAATTAATTTATCGAATCTATATCTAATTTTAAAATAAAGCAATCCTTTACAATCAGTTCAATTCCTTTATGTACATAACATCAACCATTTTCTAAGACATGTAAGGACTAATGTACTTAAACCACCAATCAAGATTATGAAGCGTCGCAGCGAACAAGACTTCCAAATTACTTGATTACAAGATTCTTTATAAGGACTTTTCAACTTTATAATAATATTAATAACTTACACAATCTTAAACCTGGTCATTAGACTCAATTTTTGTAATTCACATTTAAACGAGAGTATACAAAAACTTTGTTGATATAATAACTTATTTCTTCATCCTTCATTTCATATAACATGCTTATTAACAGACACATAAGCACTCAGGCTCAACATATCACAATCAACACGTAACCATTCTCAAACATATTTTCAATTTCATATCTAACATAACTTATCCAACAAGCAATCATTCGAACCATATCTATTTATCAAGCATATTCGAAAAACAATTAGACATACATGAATTAATGCAAGTTATTATAGTAGTACAATGATTTATCTTAGGACATTTTCTCATTGCACATATAAACATTATATCATGTTATTCATACAATCATATAATCCCCTTTCGTTTTTTTACAAATCGGTCTACTTTAGTCTCCTCTCCAATAACCCTTTCTTGGGCTAACAATTTTCAAGAAGTATGATCACATATTAGAACCATACCTATCAGCAAGCCATTTGCAAGACAACTCTATTTCTTTCATGTATGCAAACATATATCTCAACACAACTCATAACAATCTTAGATGCCAAGACAACCCCCTAATCACATATGCTCACAAACATGTGTCCACAATCATTAATGTTTATACGAAAACAGGGTAATTAACTTATATACATTTTTACTTATCAAAATTAGTCCACTATTTGCTTCAAATTGTCCAAAACAGTCCATTAATCACATACATATTCAAAACTATCCATTTACCTAATTTGCGTACTTACGTGCATCAAAACAATTCCCCAACATGTTTATATACATACAAAGCAGTCCAATGAATCTCACAATTGTCCAGAACAGCCCTAAGCTCATAAGAACACAAATAATTATGCTTAAAACAGCCCATGATTATCCAAATTATCTAAAAACAGTCCCAACTTCCTAGTTATACAATTTGTATACATGCAACAATTAACCATTCAAAAAGAGACTTATCACATGCATAGTATTAAACAAGTGTACCACAATCGAATTAAGCATCTTTAAAAGTATTTTCAAAGAAAATAATATATCAAAGTTGTTGCTTAAAGACCATTTACAATACAAAATCCATAAATCAAACAACAACTAAGTAAGATATATTTATGCTAATACAAATACAATATGCATCATTCTAGGAGTTTCGAGGTTGAATTTATACAAACTACAAGGTCTTTACGGTGTGACTTGCAACCTTTCAAAATGACCAAATCAAGGATAATCATACAACCTGCATATGCATGGAAATGAATGCATTAGGCTTATATAGCCTAAGTGAGGTAGTGATATTAAAATAACAAGTCATAGTGCCAATGATATTGTGTGGAAATTTAAAGAATACAAGCATAAGTTAACATTTGATATTTATGCCTTAATCTTCACTTAAACAAGGCTTTGTTTATTGGGAGCTTTATTGGAGTTTATATTCTTTCGAAACTTAGTAGAATATCTTCAGGATTTTTAATGGACTTCCTTCAAATTTCTTATCAACTTATCAAAGTTCACAACCTATCTTGTTAAATTCTTAACAAGACTTATCGAAGTACTTAACAAATCTTTCGAAATTCTTATCAAATCTTATCAGAGTTCTTATCAAAATTTATCAGAATTCTTGATAGATTTCTTACAAAGTTTGTATTTTAAAACGTTTTCCTTGGATCACATTTGGACATATGTAGCATCGGTCTAGGATTCTCTTAGCACACAACACACAACATAAAGCAATGGCTAGTTTATAGCATAACAAACCTACCATTTGTTATTTATCCAACCAACCATCGCCAATCTCCTTATCATCTCCCCTATTACCTCCTATTGTCGCCAATATATCATATGTGTAGGGTCATCACCCCTGAGCCGTAGCTCGTGGACCGTAGTAGCAAATTTTACCTTTGCACCATGCCAAAGTGGACAAGGACTTCCATTATTTAGGAAACTTAAATATTTTATGCTTTGTTGTTAAGAGAGTGTCTTATGACATAAGCTGACTTACTTAATTCCTTACTTAATATCTTATGGCAAAGTTGAACAAATAGCCCCGAAAGATTTAAGAGTTCTTAGTTTAATTTCTAAGTTTTATAAATAGTCCCCAATTCATAGGCATACAAATGTGTATATGCTTAAAACAGTCCCATATGTTCATGTAAATGAAAAACTTCCCTGTTTTCATATGAGTACATATTCATGCTCAAAACAGCCCTTTAATTTGGTTTACAAAACAGTCCACATGCAGTTTATTTTAAAGAAAATACCCTATTTTAAATCACCAAATCAGACCCTATTTATTTGCAACATAGTCCCCTGTTTTAGAGTAAAAATTCTGTCCATTTTTCTGGTGTTAAAACAGCCCAAAAAAGTCTTTGATTTTGCAAAACAGTCCCTCAATGGTTTCCTTTTAGCAAAACAGTTTCAAAACAATTTTCTATATTTCCATATTTGTCCTATATTTCATTCTATCAATCCAGGTCCTTAGCTTATGATTCAGTCTTCATTATACTAATAAAAATAGTCCCTATTTTGAGACACACATGCTTAATTTACTTAACCTCATTAACATCAAGTAAGGTGACTAGAATTTCACAATTCAATTGTCAATTACATAATCTACTCGTACAAGGACCCGATCGAACAATCAAAATATTTTAGTAACAGTAGGACTATATAACAGCAACTTGACGTTCAAAACTGCATTTGCAAATCACAAAAAGCATAGCCATCAAACATTTGTACTATTCGAATAGTCTAAAATTAAGATTTTCTCAACACAAAAACATTCCAAACACAATCATTCTAACATGTATTCAATTCATATAACTCAACCATGCAAGGAAACACTTTTATCCGATTTTGAATCCAAGTATTCCTAAAGAGATTAAGATTGAAAGTTAAGCTTAAACTAGTTCTAAGGGAGGGGAAAGCTTCTTACTCTTCTTTGCTAAATAACCAATTGATCACTCAATGATTGCTCCAATTTTCTGTTTGAACATCAAGCTCTTTCACCATCACCAACCCTCTCTCTCACTAAATTCTTTAAGTTTGGTTCATCCCAAGGAAGAGGATGATACCTCACATTTTTCTCCTTTTGGCCGAGACATGCTTCACACTTACTTTCATCCATGCATGACAAGTGTACAAGTCCCTAAATGAAAATAATGTTTAGCATGCAAATCCTCATTTTAGCATAATACATGGTTTAGTCTCTTGATTAATTGTTATCTATTCTTTCTTTCTTTCAATTTGGTCCCATTCTTAATTTAAATCTAAATTTATAAATGAATCTAGGCATTTAATGTAACATCCCAAAATATGGCCTAGAAGAATGATAACATTTTGAATGAATTTCGATTTAAATTAAAATAATTGTAGAATGATAAATTAAACAAGTTAGGGATCAAAAATAAAAATTGCAAGGCATGTTAGCAAAAATTAAGTGACCAAAATGTGAGAATTGATTAATGAGGAGTTTGCATGTAAAATGGTGGGAACACCAAGGGCTTGGACACATGTCACAAGCATGGGGAGACATGTGTGGGAGGGGTTTGGCCTACAGGAGGATTAGCGAAAACATTTCTCCTTCTCCCCCAAATGGCCGAACCGCCCCAAGTGAGAGAGATTTGTGAGAAAGCTTTCGATATCCACCATGGAAGCTTGAAGGAAAGCTTGTTTAGCTTAATTTTCCTTATGGAATTCTTGCGTAGCTTAAGGAAGAAGGTAAATTATTCTTCCTAGCAACTTAATCTAATTTCAATGTGTGAGATAATTGTGTTTATGCTTATTTTGGTGTTAATAGCTTTGTTTGAATATCAAACTATGTTAAGGAGAAATTGGAAATCATTCAAATGTCGTGTGATATGAAATACCTTGTTTGAAGAAGTAGAACAATGCTTAGAATATACTCATTTGATGTATGAAATTCTGAAAGTTAGTGTCTTGGAGTTTGATTGTAAAATTGATCATGTTATGTTCATATATGACACCTGGATTGCAAAATTCTAGTCACCATACTTGACGTTAATGAGTCTAAGTAAATTAAGCACGTGAATATCAAATTCAGGACTGTTTTGCAAAATCAAAACTGTTTTGGGATTGCCTTAACTATGGAAAAATGAACTGGACCTTTAATCTAAAATAGGGGACTGGTTTGCGATTAATTAAGGGTTAATCTAGATAATTAAAACAGGGGAAATACTTAAGGATGTAATTGAGGGCTGTTTTGATTGAAAACAATGATGTTAAGGGCTGCTCTGCACCTATGAAAATATTTGGGACTGTTTTATGTATACAAACTGTGTATATAGAAATTAGGGACTGTTTTTGAATAGTTTGGACAATTATGGACTTTTTAAACATAAAAAATTGTGTGCTTATGAGTTTAGGGCTGTTCTGGACAATTGTGAGAATAATTGGACTGCTTTGAATGTATATAATCATGTTGGGGAATTGTTTCATGTACATAAGTATGCAAAATAGGTAAATAGACAGTTTTGAATATGTATGTGAATAATGGATTGTTTTGGGATAATTTAAAGCAAATAGTGGACTGTTTTTGATGTGTAAAAATGTATATAAGTTAATTACCCTATTTTTGCATGAACATGAATGATTGTGGACTGTTTTTGCACACTTGTTTGTGAACATGTGATTAGGGATTCTCTTGGCATCTAGGATTTTTATGAGCTGCATTGTGTTTACATGTTTGTGTGCATGAAAATTAGAGTGGCATTGCAAATGATTTGTTGATAAGTATGGTTCTAATATACAAATTATACATCTTGTAAATTGTTAGACGAAGAAGGAGATAGGAAAGGATTTGGATAAGTAGCAAGATATGATTCAGGATTCAGGTATCCCGTAACTTTGGGATAATAGGTGAGTGTAGTTTAAAGTCTTGGGGTAGATTAAAACAATCTCGAGCATTTCTTTTTGCTTTATTTAATTTTGCTTGCTCATTAGGGTAAGTTTTGCCGTATGATTAACCTTGGATTTCAAGGCAAGTATTAAAATTACAAGCTATATGTGATTGAATACGTTTGAGATTCTATGAAAGCTATATTTACTTGGATATGTTTGAGATGCTATGAAAGCTATATGTGATTGAATATGTTCGAGAAGCTATGGAATGCATACTATGTTCGAAAGTTACATGTAAGTAAACTTGTGGATAAGCTATGAATTAAGCCATGATCATTTGATTATAAGAATGTGAAATTATACTCAAACAAGATTTTGGCATGATGTGATAACTTATAAGCTTCGTTCATGTGATTGTAAGAATGTGGGGCTACGCCCATTTATGATACGAATAAGATATATTAATTGATCATTTGATTTAGGAGCTAAGCTCAATTCTAATTCTGACATGATAAGATTTAATTGAAAAGCTTTGGTCTTGATTCCGTCATAGGTATTGTTGGCATGCCATAGAGTCCATAGAACTCGTGTTTGGGGTGGACTACGGTCCTGGACTATGGTCCTTATTTGGTGACAGTAGAAGGGAAGTGTTGTGGTCACTTGGCGACAGTAGGAGGGATTGACCGGTACCTTGAGTATCAATTTGTTTGGCGACAGTTGGTTGGGGATTCGTGTACCTAGGCTACTTGATTCTCAAGGCTATGTTAAAGACAAAGTAATGAGATTTGCATGTTCTAACTAATAAACCATCTTAATAACTTATGAGACAAATATCACATGCCTTTCTTATGTTATGTTTGATGTCTTATGTGCCAAAGAAACTCATGTTATGATATGCTATGTTAACGTCTTAAATGACTAGAAACTCATGATTAAGGTGAGCCATGTTGATATCTTAAGGGCCTAGAAACTAATGTTATGGTATACTATATTGATGACTTGAGTGTCAAGTAACTTAAGAGTAAATAGGCTATATTAAAAAGTTCACAAGTTAAATCAATGGCTTATTGTAATGTCTTGCATAGCAAGTAATATAATTCCTATTGATTATTGGGTACCTATTTGGGTGAATAGATATGATAATTTGAATACTTATATATATGTGTGTGTATATGTATATGTTCTATTCGAACATCCTTGTGTACGTCTGAAAGTGCTTTGCCTAAGTACATATGAATATATATGCTTTGTGTGAATATCCATGTGTATATGTATTTGATCTAATTGAACACCCTTGTATAAATATATATATTTGGAGGTGTTGTGCTTAAGTACCTGTGAATATATATGCTTTGTGTTGAATATCTAATTATATATACAAGATTAGTGGACTGTTTTGAATGAATTCAAGCATGTTGTGGACTGTTTTGAATGTCTAATTGTATATACAAGATTAATGGACTGTTTTGAATGAATTCAAGCAAGTTGTGGATTGTTTTGAATGTCTAATTGTATATACAAGATTAGTGGACTGTTTTGAATGATTTCAAGCATGTTGTGGACTGTTTTGAACTTATAAATGTATATACAGGATTTAAGGACTGTTTTGACTAAATCCAACTATGTCTTGGACTGTTTTGAATATATATATGTATACTCAAGATTTAAGGACTGTTTTGACTAAATCCAACTATGTCTTGGACTGTTTTGAATATATATATATATGTACACTCAAGATTTAAGGACTTTTTTGGATAAACCTAAGTATGTATTGGATTGTTTTGGACCTATAAGTGTATAACTATTGATTTAAGGACTGTTTTGTATAAGTTCATGTGTTTATTGGATTGTTTTGAACCTATAAGTATATACTCTCGATTTTAAGGACTACTTTGTATAAGTTCATGTGTTTATTGGACTGTTTTGAACCTATAAGTATATACTCTCGATTTTAAGGACTACTTTGTATAAGTTCATGTGTTTATTGGAATATTTTGAACCTATAAGCATATACTCTCGATTTTAAGGACTGTTTTGTATAAGTTCATAAATATATTGGACTGTTTTAAACCTATAAGTATATACTCTCGATTTTAAGGACTGTTTTGTATAAGTTCATAAATATATTGGACTGTTTTGAACTTATAAATATATACTCTCGATTTTAAGGACTATTTTGTATAAGTTCATAAATATATTGGACTATTTTGAACATATAAGTATATACTCTCGATTTTAAGGACCCTTTTGTGTAAGTTCATGAATATATTGGACTGTTTTGAACCTATAAGTGTAAACTATTGATATAAGGTATGTTTTGTATAAGTCCATGTATATATATTGGACCGTTTTTGAACTTATACTTGTATATACATTATTTGAGGATTGTTTTTGATATATATATATATATATATACAAGTATAAAAATGTATACTCATGAATTAATGGTACTATGGATGATTCAAACAAAAGATATACAAGTGAAATAAGTTGCTTGAATAACAAAGCCATGATAAAAGAAACCAAGAAAGTTTATCTGATGATTAATGAGAATTGAAAATGACTTGCATAGTAAGTAATGTATATTTTGAGTATCCAATTGGGTGAATAGCTATGCTCTATTCGAATACCTATATGTATGAATGAACATGCCTAATTCGAATCACCCATGTATAAGTGTGATTTATTGATTGAAAGTCTATTCCTAGAATGGTTAACTTATTGTCCAAGCTTGGAATCATATGTGCATGAGTAAAAAGATCTAGGTGAAAGGAAAAGTTATTGTTCCATGCTTTAGATGCTTTAAGCTACCTCACTAAGTAATTATACTTATACATCCTTTCACTGTCTTTCAGGTTAAGTTCGTCTTTGGTTAGCCTTGAGCCTGGACAAGATCATCGGAAGTCAAGATTGTATGTCTTGTATTTCCTTAAAGATCTCCTAGATGGTGGCACATAATCTTTAGCTATGCATAATGCATTTAGTTAATTTTTTGATCTCATAAGTGTATAAGTTTTTAAGTAGCTATCATTATTTGTAATGACCTGTTAAGCTTTTTTGGTTGTTTGTTGGCTAAGTTCTATTAATATGGTAATTGAGTAGTTTCTTGATAGCTGAGCTACGCAAGAGATATATTCGAATGTCTGCTTGTTAAATAAGTTATGTGGGTTATAATTCTTTAATGAATTGAGATCATGAATGATTGGTAGGACACCTTATAAATCAAATAAGATTAAAGGCTATAAACAAAATGCTTGTTATGCTAAGAAAAGATTGATTAATTAGTCATGATCATAAAAGTGGTTTATGCTTTTCAAACCATCTTAGAGAGGTTGGTCCTTAGGTGGTTGTTGGATTGCTTGTTTGCTAGTATCTTCCATGTTTTACTTGTTTGATCCAAATGAGGAATAATTGTAAAGTCTTTTTTGGGTAAATGATTGTTGTAATTAAACAAGTAATAATTCTGTGGGATTAGATGACGTTTTAGTGTCTCCTAGTAATTGTTTAACCATAAGGAAATGACTTATGTATCTTTTATGTTTATATGTGATAATTTCAAAAGATGAAATTGGTATAACAAGGATGTAGTTAATAGCTAAGGGTTCTAAGATGTCTCACTAACAAATGAATTGGTTTAATCTAGTTGGCCTAAATTTGTTATGAACCTTAAAAGATTAAAATCAAAGCCTAAACCACATTTCTAAAGAATGGTTGGATGCCTTTATATAGTAAAAGACCCGAATTCTTGTGTTATGAAAGGTTTTAATTCGATGCTTGAAGAGCAAGCTATGTACTTGTATCTGTATAGGGTAACTCAAGTTAGGGTTTAAAATTTTGGCTAAATTTGAGAAATTTGAAGTATAATCTTGTCTTTGATTTAACTTTGGTGTTTGACATCAAGACTACATGTTCTAAATCATTCTTTGCTTGTTTGAAGCACTTCCTAATTCAGTTTACTTCTAAGCCGGGTTAAGGGTGTTACATTTAAACTTGCATGGAGTTGGTAACATTCTACTAAGTAAATCTTTAGGGTATTACAATTTACATTTTAATCCTTTAATCAAATATACTTAACTTAATTCTTAACAATTTACCATCAAACTTAATCCAATAGTTCTCAATTATCTTATTAAGGTTTCAAGAAGGTGTTCTAAATTATTTGAATTACTTGATAAATCCTAACCCATTTTAGGTTCTCAATTATCTTATTAAGGTTTCAAGAAGGTGTTATCAATCTTTGAGTGATCAATCGGTTATTTAGCAAATAAAGTTAAGCTTAAACTAGTTCCAACGGAGGGGAAAGCTTCTTTATTTACCATCAAACTTAATCCAATGGTTCTCAATTATCTTATTAAGGTTTCAAGAAGGTGTTCTAAATTATCTTATTATGGTTCTCAATCCAATATGTCTGGACTGACGCTGAAATTTTGTAGAAAAAATGGTGGACGCTGCTTTAGAAGATGTGCTCAGCTGTTAACCATTTGGTTCCATAGTCACTGCTGGTTTGATACTAAATTCTCAAATGTGGTATATGCTAGCCATTTTTAATACAAGCATGAGAAGACTCAAATTAATCATCTTAGATAAGAAGTTGAAATTATTTTCTAAGACGGGAACGGCAGCTGACTTGCAACAACTTTTTGAATGGGGTATTTTATAGCTTTCTTTTAATTATATTTATTTTTAGAAGATTTGCCAAGCAATGACTTTTATTTAGACTTGTATCCAGCATTATTTGCTGCCCAAATGGCTTCGGATTGAGGCATTCCTTAGCCTATTTATAGGTATCCAACAAACATATTGGGAATTCCCAAATTAGATTTAGGGTTTTTAATTTAATTTTCAGCGTGTTACAACTCTCCTCCCCTTAAAAGAAATTTCAGCATCAAAATTTACCTGGAGCAAAAAGATGCGCATACTGAGCCTTGACAACAACCATGGGCTCCCACGCAACCTCATCATAACCATGGTTGCACCACAAGACTTTGACCATCTTAATTGTCTTTCTCCTAAGGACCTTCTTATCCTGCTCAAGGATATCAACCAGTTCCTCCTCAAAACTCACATCGAGTCGTATCTCAATCTCCTTAACCAGATAATGTTGGATGGGTCAAATCTATATCGCCTCAACATGGAAACGTGTAAAACATCATGATTATGGTGAAGCTCAAGAGGTAACTCAAGTTGGTAGGCGACTGGTCCCACACGACGAATAATCTAGTATGGGCCAATAAAACGAGGACTCAGCTTGCCCTTCTGACCAAATCTAAGTACCTTCTTCCATGGAGATACTTTCAAGAAAACCTAATCACCCACATCATACTCAATATATCACCGCTTAAGATTGGCAAAAGACTTTTGTCTTTCAAAAGTATCCTTAAGCCTCCATCGAATCAATCTGAAAATCTCTTGAGGCTCACGAGTAATATCCAGACCCAATAGCATGTGCTCATTCAGTTTAATCCAACCCATGGGAGTACGACACTTACGCCCATATAGAGCCTCAGAAGGTGCCATCTGAATACTGGCCTTATAGCTGTTATTATACGCAAACTCTGGAAGTGGTAGAAAATCCTCCCAACTTCCCCGATAATCAATCACACAACCCATCAACATATCATACATGATCTAAATAATACGCTTGGATTGACCATTAGTTTGCGGGTGGTAAGAAGTACTGAAATTTATTTGAGTACCTAGAGCAGTGTAGAGAGAGTTCCAAACCTTTTCTGTAAACATTAGATCTCGGTCACAAATAATAGACAGGAGCACCCCATGAAGTCGCACTATCTTAACAATATACAAACGAGCCGACTTGCTGAGGGAGTTGTCAACTTGGACAAGAATAAAGTGCACAAAATTGGTAAGACAATCAACGATAACCAAAATAGAGTCTTTCTTTGACAAGTCAGATGGACGCTGATGCTCTGCCTTCACTTTTTGACAAGTCATGCACTTGGATACAAAACCCACAACATCTCTCTTGAGTCCCTTCCACCAATACTGCTCTCGGAGATTCTTATACATCTTGTCCCCAAAAGGATGCATAGAATAAGGACTATCATGGGCCTAAAGAAGAATAACCTGTTTCAGACCATAATTCCTCTGAATGCATTATCGACCCCGAAAACAAAGAATTACCGACCCTTTTCAACCTTTCTCATTCGGTGCACCAAGAACGCATCATTAGGATCCTCATACGAGCAAATAAAGCTCTTAGAACAGTGATAGCATTACGGCTCAAGGTGTCAACCACCACATTAGCCTTTCTCGGGTGATACTCAATCTCATAGTCGTAATCCTTAAAGAGTTCAAGCCAACGATGTTGTCTCATATTAAGTTATTTTTGGGTGAGCATATATTTTAGATTCTTATAGTTTGTGTAGATATAACACTTCTCTTCGTAGAGATAATGTATCCAGATCCTTAGGGCAAGATTGTAAGAGCCAGCTCAAGGTCGTGCGTATGAACAATGTCTTCAGACAAAAGTATTTGGTTATAGGTGAAAAAAATCAATATACTTCTAATGTCGAATCAGGATCAACTAGGACAGAAATAAAACATTGGGTCGAACTCTTCTTTGGTGTCAAGGTAATAGCTATGAATTGTCATTGACTCCCTGGAAAGAGTAGAAGAATGTGACCTATTATGGGTCATACAATGCATTACAAGTGTATGATCATCACGCTTCAACCGAATTATTATATTCCACCTCTTGGAACGAAAAAACTTAAATCAAAATACATAATAGCATGGTGATACATTTATACAAAACTTCTACCTAAGGCACACACAATGGAGCCGTAGACAGGTAGTTACACTCATGTGTTCTTAGTTGTTGGGATGCATAAGCCACTACCTTACCATCCTACACAAGCACATATCCCAAACCAGTGTGAGAAGCATCACTGTAAATGGTATATAAGCCTTCCCAGGCTCAGGTTAAATCAGAACTGGTGCTTTAGTCAACACTATCTTCAGTTTCTTAAAGCTAGACTGTTGGGCCTCAATCCAGGCAAAAGGAACATTCTTCCATAGAATTTTAATCAATGGAGCTGTAATGGTCGAAAAACCCTCCACAAAACTCTGATAATAACCAACTAAGCCCAATAAGCTACGAATATCATGAACATTCTTGTGTTGCTTCCAGCCCATAATAGCCTCGATCTTCTTCAGATCAACCTGAATACCCTTAGAAGAAACTATGTGCCCCCAAAATATAACCTTTTTGAGCCAAAATTCTCATTTGCTGAATTTCACATACAATTGTTTCTCCCTTAAAGTCTTTAGAACAATTCTAAGATGTTCCTCATGTTCGGTCTTAGATTTATAATAGACCAGGATGTCATCAATAAACACTACAAAAAACTGGTCCAAGCAGGATTGAAACACCCTATTCATTATGTCCATAAACACGATAAGAGCATTTGTCAATCTGAAAAGCATAACGAGAAACTCGTAATGGCCGTAACGTGTCCAAAAAGTTGTCTTGAAGACATTAGAGCCCTTAACCTCGAGTTGGTAGTTACCAGATCTTAGGTCTATCTTAGAGAAAAACTTAGCATCCCGAAACTTATCAAAAAGATCATCGATACGAGGGAGGGGATACTTTTTCTTTATCATTAGCTTGTTCAGCTTGTGATAATCAATGCACAACCGAAGTGTCCCGTCCTTTTTTCTTGAAAAAAAGAACTAGAGCTCCCCAAGCTGAAACACTTGGTCGAATGAAGCCTCTATCCAACAACTCTTGCAACTAAATCTTTAATCCTTTCAACTCTTTTAGTACCACCCGATAAGGTTTCATAGACATAGGAGCTGTACCCAATAAACCTTGATGCCAAATTCAACCCTACCACACTTTGGCGACACACTAGGTAATTCTTCTGAGAAAACATCCAAAACGTTTCTCACAACTCGGATCTTATCCATCCCAGAGTCTGACTGTCTTGGATCAAGAATGTATGCAAGATAAGCCATAGAACCCTTCTTGATCATCTTCTCAGCTTTGAGAACTAATATCACATTAGATAAGAATCCTTTGCGTTCCTCCACAAGAATTACCTCTTGGTTATTAGATGTTTCCAAGAACGCCCTATTCTTCTCACAATCAAGATTGACTCGTTGAGCGAATAGCCAGTCCATACTGAGTATTAGGTTGAACTCATTAAATGGAAGTTCTATCAAATTGAATGGAAAGACTTCTACTTGAATCTTAAGAGGAAAATTGTGGTAGATTCTATTAACATCAACCAGATTACCCATGGGACTCTAAACAGTTACAGAAAAATCATTCTTACCAACCAGAATATTTAGACCTCCAACTACCGCACTCGCCACATAAGAGTGCATAGAACCGTTATCGAGTAAAGAAAAATATGAAGTGGAATGGATAGAGAAAGTACCCATTATGAAGGTTGATTGATCACGATCTCCATGAGGCTTGGTAGAGTATATCAAACCCAACTAACTAACACCATGCGTAGCAACACCAGTATTCTGAATCGATCTGGCCCTACCAGTTGTACCTGAAGCAACAGATCTTCCTTGCCCTCTAACATAACTAGGTGCCTGAACGAAAGCCTGAGACTGGCTCTTTATAAAAGAAGCTCTAGGCAGATAAGGACAAGCACTGAAGAAATGATCACGGGATCCACATCTGAAGCAAGCACTAGTCTGTTTCCTACACTCACCATAATTCTTCTTATTACAATAAGAGCATATATGCAAAAGTCTAGAAGTTGTTGATCCATCCCCACTAGCAGTAGATACCAACAGTCTCGAT
Organism: Hibiscus mutabilis; assembly: GCA_019671005.1. Lineage (NCBI taxonomy): Eukaryota > Viridiplantae > Streptophyta > Magnoliopsida > Malvales > Malvaceae > Hibiscus > Hibiscus mutabilis. Next base: position 47,109,768 of record CM033721.1, on the reverse strand, counting down.
CTCTAGCTACCCAACTGATTAGGTTCATCTATAGCCCTCTTATCGATATAGCTAACTAAACCCTGTTGAACACTCAATATCTGTTGTTTATTGCCTCGATCTCTTTCCTGAACTGTGTGACTCTTCAAAAGTGTTTCCATTCTCTCCATTTTCTGTGAGCGTCTTATGACGATCTGCTAGGTACTGCTCTAGAATGCCTGACGGAAGGTCTCCCATGTCATATTATCAGCTGCCAACAATCTTCACTCTGTTAGAGTATGCCCAATGACCAATCATGAGAGGATTGTACTGATATACTTTCTTTACCGTGTTTATTGAATAAAGGCATTGCCATTATTATTTTTCAGTTATACTTCTGTGTCTTAAATAAACTGAAAGATAATGAAGTCCATATAATAATATGATTCTTATTAAAAGATCCTTAGTTGAGTATTATTATGGGCATGGACAATAATAATACATTCAAGGCTAAGATATAGTTGATTGATGACAACGAGTTGTCATTGACATAGAGATGTCAAAATTGATATATAAGTATGTTGTTAGAGAACAACATATTGGATTGACCCGCTATGAGCATATTTCTTGGATTATTATGTGACGGTCACAATATTGCTCATGGTGGTGACTACATGTATGATCCTCAGACTTGAGATCATTACTATCTCAACATATATTATCGTATGTTTTGATACAGTTAAACATGCTCCGTAACTGGTCGCACAATAAAGACTGATGTTGAACATTTTATGTTATATGTAGTGGGGTGTGAATGATCAAGATAGGATTTGTCCCTCCTACATAATAAGAGTTATATCACAGGCCACTTGATTGAGTGAGACTAGAAATGCATGGCCATGCTCGAACAAGTTGATATGGGATATCATAAATTGTTCATCTGTTGTAGTCTACTCTAGATATCAAGAAATATTAGATAGGCTATACAAGTGTGATTGTTCCAAGACTTGAGCCTATTCTAGATATAAAGGAAAAAATGATATAACACATAAAGGAGTTAGTTACGAAGATGTTATGTCGAATCATGACTTCTTGTAACTTAGATGAACATGATCTATTGCTAGATGTCATTCATTGTTTGTAATATTAGAATGGTTCTAATAAGCACTGCTAATGTTACAGGAACCTACAAGGTTACACCCCATGGTTGAATTGAGCAAATATCAAACGAGTTATAATTGTACAATTTTATTGTACATGGATGAAGTATATAATTAAAGTTAATTTATATATATTTGATATATAGGTGTAATTTTAATTATTTTGAATATAACAAATAAATATTAAAAGAATGTAATAATGATTATAATTCTTTTAATAGATATAAAATTTAGATTCAAAACCCTAAGGGTTAGGGTAACTGCATATATAAAAAGGAAAAGTTTGGTCTAACATCCGTCCCGATTTTAGATGAAATATTCTCAAAAATAGTTTTTTAGAAAAGAGAAAAAAATGCTCTCAACCGGGTAAACTGAGTAGAGGCCGAGACTTTTTAATGGAGGCTTGCGATTTGAACTGATTAAGACTGTACTGCCGATTTGCTATTTTTCCAGGAACCCAAGGTAAATCACACATCCTTTCCTCCCGAATTCAATTTTTCGTATATGGATCCCTAGTGAGATCGTCGGATTATTTTTCTGCTGCACCATTTGGTGTACTGGTGATCCTAATAAGCTCAGCCTTCCACCAACTTTGTGCTTCACCATGCAGTACTAAAACAACAACTCTTAGTTTCTTACTGGTAGGGTACTCCATCTCCTCAAAGAGCCTCTCCTAAACATTAGATGGGTGGTCCTTAGACACACCTGCAAAGATTCTCATCCTGTCACTCAGAAATACTGTAGATATGGGCTTCTTTGAACCCTCTGACTTTTCACCAAAATACCACAATAAATTTCGGTTAACAATAGCATTATCCAACTCCACAATCTAACTATCATTAGAATCAAGCAGGTCATCACCGTGTGGCTATAGATCATGTGTGTCTCCATCTCCATACTATTGACTCACAGTCTATTGTCCCTCAAATTGTGGGTTCCTTTCAGGATTTTGTATCTCCTTCTGGTTACCCGTGTGATCCACATGAGGTAGAGGTTCACTAGCAACAATAGCAGCAGCACGACCTTGACCTCTGTTGTGCGTAGTAAGTGCTCCGCAATTATGCAAGTGTACACGTCACAAGTTATAGTATAAAAGATATCGTCTCCACAGGGATTGGTGCCACTTCAAGAATCTAATCTCTTGCACTGTAAAAAGTAAAAACACAAGTAGGTGATTGTAGGAGTTTAACTAACAAGTAAACTAGAAAGCAATAAGGTAAAAGAAGATGTAATCAAATGAGAGAGAATAGGCCAGGTTATCGTGAGTTGAGGTGTGATAGCCGATTGGATTATCTTTGTAAAAGAGTGCAAGGGCAACTCAGTTGCCGTGGCAACTTGCGCAGCAGGGTTGCATTGGCAACTAATCGACGGTTGCCTGGGCAACTAGCTGGGCAACTACTTAGGCGGCTGGGCAGCAACTTCAAGGTTCGGCAGAGCGTTCTTCAATGGTTTCTTCTTATCCCTAAGTCAAAACTCTAGCTATTTGTGCATGCCTTGATAATACATCCCTGCGTGAATCAAGGGTGAACAACCAATCTTGCGCTCCTCTTAGCTGTTGAAATCCTTAACTTATTCTTAAGCCGGATTAATCTTCACCATCAATAGATTGAATAAAGACCATACTCATTCGTTTCTTGAATCTAACTTTCCCGATATTAGATAAATAGATGAAGTTACGAGATCCTCTCCCAATTCACTCGCAAACAAGAAGAAAAACCAAGAATGAGTAAACCTCGAATTGAAAGTGCAAACTCTTATTAACTAAACAAAATCCAATTGTTTCTCACAACCACAAAACACAATAACCTTAGCCAAGTAGATTTAGTTCATGGCTAGGTTCCAAAGAAACACAAGATAAAGAATTCTTAGCATAAAACTAATTGAACAAGAAAGAAAAAGATGAAGAATGGTTGAAGCCTTGTCGAAATCTCTCATTGCTCTTGTCAAAATCTCCCTCCTCTCTTTGTCAAAATTTTTCTCCTCTCCCCCTCTAGAGTTGACAGCTTGGTCCTCAATTTATAGGGCTAGGTCAAAGTCTTTTTTGAGGAGGAAGTTAAGTTAGAATTAAATATTTTTAAAGAATATAATTCTTTATTATATTTAAATTCCTTATAGAACTTCTCCTATCTTCCTAGGATTTAATTTGTCTTTAACCTCTTCATGGAAATCAAACTCCTTTGGGATTTAACTTTGCTCCGCGTCATCTTGGGCTTATCTAGTCATCAATTACGACTACCATATCATCTTATCCCTTATCAAAAATTGCCCTGGCAACTAGCTCGGTATCTCCTTCATGCATTGCCCTGGCAACTAGCTCGGCATCTCTTTCATACATTGCCCTGACAACTGGTTCCAGCCTTGCTTTGGCATGTGATTCTGCACACACACACAAAACACACCAAAGCAGTATCTTTTTCCACAAAATTAAGCAAAATATGAAATCAAGCTTGTCCACCAGGGAAACGATGCAAACATGCATGAAAGGGTAATAATGCAACTAATATGAGCCTAAGTCTAGCAATAATATAAATAAAAAGGGTAATAAAATTAGTACTTTTGAACACTTAACATACCCCCAAACTTGAACTATTGCTTTTCCTCAAGCAATGCAAACTAATAATTACCCGCCAAGACTTCAATTTTCACAAACTTAGCTTTGAACTTGATTTCAATTCTCAGAACCGCGACACAAAGTATGATTGGCTTTTCATTTTTCGGAAAACTTAGGAGTTACTCGGAATCAAACCATAATGCTTGTGAGTGTGTGCGGAGTTGTGTGCAAGTTGATTTTTTGGATTCTATGCAAACAAAAGGTTTTCAAATTACTTCATTGGATTCTTTTAACATGTTTTAACTAGAGCCGGTTTCGGGCACCTCTAGCGTTTTGTTTTTAGTTTTCTTAAGTTAATTCATTTATTCGACTAGAGCCGGTTTCGGGCACCTCTAACGATCAATTTTTAGCACATACTAGAGCCAATTTCAGGCACCTCTAGTGATCAATTTTTAGCACATACTAGAGCCAATTTCGGGCACCTCTAGCATTCATCCAATTTTTATTCTAATCCCCCAACTTTTTAACTATGAACCTAAGTTCACTAGAATTCCTTAAATCAATCAAGCCACACAGTGTTTCATTAAGTTTAGCATCATAGTACGATTCTAAGTGTTTCCATGTTTATCCTAGAATAAAAAGTTCTATCAATTAAGTACATTGGCAAAGTCATCATCGGATATTCATCAAATCTAGGCAATTCTTGTTCCAACTAAAGGCATGGCAAGCAATTTATGTATCCTAAATGCAATACTTAAGATGAATGCAACTAAACATGGTAACTAACTAATAACAATCCCCCCCAAACTCGAGTGAGGCATTGTCCTCAATGCATGCAACAAAGAAAAATAAAAATAAAGTAAAGTAAAATGCAAATGAGGACTTACTCTGAGAGTTCGTCGTCGTGGATGATTAGTTTTCTTTTGGTCGGTGTCTTGATTCTTTTGCTTGAACGCGGTGGTTGCTTTCTTGTTGCCGATGGTGGAATTGATCCTCGTATGGGGTTGTCCTCATCGTCCTTTTTATCAATGTCATTGGCTTTTTGCTTGGGCTTGGAGGATTCGATTGGTGCGGTCTTTGTTGGTGCAATGGAGGACTCGTCCGAATCTGAAAAGTCAGACAATGATTTAGTACGAGTTGATTCAGGCATAGGTGCTTTACCTTTGGCTTTTGTAGTGGTTGTCGGGGCGTCTTTAGCTTTGGTTGCCGCGGTATCTTCAGTGTTGGTTGTCATGGCAACTACTTGGGTAGGCGTAGTGTAGGTTTCCACGGCATCATCTGTTGTGGTTGACGTAGCAACTGCTTCATTGGTTGTCGTGGCATGGATTTCGGCAGGAAAGATAGGGAATGGAACACGGCTGCCCGGGTACTTTTCTAGGATGACTTGGGTGATGGCATTGTTGTGATCCTTCATGTATCGCAAGAACATTAATTGACAGTCTTCAATTTTCCTAAGGCGGTTCTCCAACGGTTGAACAAGTGCTTCAAGTTGTCCTGGGGTTGCTGGCCGAGTTGCACGGGCATCGATTGCTTGGGCATTAGGAGTTGCCGAGGCTGCAAGAGTTATCGCGGCAATTGAAGGCGTTGGGGATTTTACCGGTGCCTCTCCCATTAGCTTTCAGATTTGTGCTCGATTCTAACCAGACTTTGGTAGGGCCTTTTCATCAGTGGACTCACTTGGAACATGCATCTCCTTGCAAAGATTGGAAATTAAGCACGGGAAGAAAAGACAACCCTTATCTTTTGTGCTACATACAAAAATCTCATCACAAATAATTTTCCCAATGTTAATGATGCGATTATGCAAGATAGAATGTATGAGCAAAAGACGAGGTGTATCAATGGTGCTATTGTGTGTGGTGGGCATCAAAGAAGTTTTAACAAACTTATTCCATAATTTTGCCTTAGGTTTAAGTCGAAGGCGATTTACTGTGCCCTTGTATTTACCGTCATTCCATTGAGTTTCCGGTAGAGTGAGTTCTTGAAGCACCTTGTCGACTTTCTTGGGCGTGAGTTGATCAACAAAGGCTTGATGCTCGTCCTTCTCAATGTAGAGCCCGTAAAAGGTGTTGATGTTTTCGGGGCTTATGAGTATAGCCTTGTCACGAACAAAAACATAAGGATTATTCGGGTTTGGTGAGTGAGCATAGAATTCTCTTACCTATGAGATGTTACCCGGTTCTGATTGATGGCAAAAGATTTTCCACTTTTGATGTGAAATCCTTTCGAAGATGAATGGTTCAAGGCCAAAATCTCGATGAGAGTTGGAGTATTCGAAGCCTTGTTCTTCGCAAATCTTCCGGCTTTCAAACTTGGAGTGAAATCTTTCTTGAACCAATGGTGTAGCAAACTTCTTGTATCTTGGTTCTTTGGAGGAACTTGGATGAACCAAAAATTTGATTTTGGATGCCATGGATGATCTTGGTTATGAGTTTGGTAAAAACAAAGAAAAGAAAGCAAAAGAAACTAAAGAGTTGCAAGGTGAAAAATAGGAATAGGTTTCTTGGAAGTTAAGGGTGATGGGTTATATAGAAAAGATAGGTAGTAAATATGGTGGGTGAGAGTAATTTTGAGAGAAAGAAAATAAAGGTTTAGATTTGGGGGAGGTGACGGCAAGGGGGTTTAGGGAAGGGGAAGGTTTTGGTCGGTTATGTAGGTATTTAGGGTAAATTGGAGGCTTAATATAAGCCTTAGATTCAGCCCATTAATTTTCTTGTTGAAGAAGTTTCCTTCTTGAATCAAAATTCCTCTTTATCTTGAACTCTTTTCCTACAATTCAAAAACAAATAAAATAAGGATTAAAATTAAAGATAAACTAATAAAAGAAAATAAATAAAGATGAGCAACGAAATTCTTAAACTTAAATTTTAAAAACAATTAGATAAATATGAAAGAAAGATGTAGTTTTAATCTTAAAGAAAATAAATAAATCTATCCTAAAAAGAAAAAAATACTGAAATTAAATAATAAAAAAATAGTTCGAAAAAAATAAAAAAATAAAAAGAAAATATCGAAAGGAGAGCATGCTCATGCTTCTCCTAAGGTGACCACTTCTTTGTTACGTTCCACATGGGCACCGTTGTAGTGCTTCAATCTTTGTCCATTAACATTGAATTCATGTTCGTCAGTGATGGTCTTGATTATCACGGCACCATGGGAGAATGGTTTTGACAACTTCGAATGGTCTCGACCATCTTGATTTCAGTTTTCCCGGGAAAAGTTTTAGCCGAGAATTGAATAAGAGAACTAGTTCCCTTGGCATGAATTGCCGCATCAGTAGTTTCTTGTCATGCCATTGCTTTGTTTTCTCCTTGTAGATTCGTGCATTGTTATAGGCGAGTGCACATAATTCTTCTATCTTGTTGAGGTCCAACAAACGCTTTTGTCTGGCACTTTCCCAATCCATATTCACGGTCTTGATTGTCCAATACGCCTTGTGTTCGATTTCCACCGGTAGATAGCATGTTTTGCCATAGACAAGTCGGAAGGGGGATATACCTAAGGGTGTTTTGAATGCAGTGCGATATGCCCAAAGTGCATCATCTATTCTTACTGACCAATCCTTCCTAGAGGGATTTACAACTTTCTCGAGTATACCCTCCAATTCCCGGTTGGAAATTTCTGCTTGCCCATTGGTTTGTGGGTGATATGCCGTGGCAATCTTGTGAGATACACCCAAGCGTTGTAACATCTTGACGATGAGTTTGTTGTCGAAGTGCTTGCCTTCATCATTGATAATTGCTCTCGGCACCCTAAACCGTGTAAATTTATTTTTCTAAAAGAATCGTTGCACTGTCTTGGAATCGTTGGTGGGAATTGCAGCTGCCTCAACTCATTTAGACGCGTAGTCAGCGACAAGTAGAACGTAGAGGTTTCTGAATGAAGATGGGAAAGGTCCCATAAAATCAATCCCCCATACATCGAACAATTCCATCTCGATGATGTTTTGGAGCAGTATCTCATTGCTTGCAAAACTTTTGAGCTTCTTTGTACAGTGTTGGCCAATACAAACCGAATTGCAAAACTTTGGCCGCGGTACGTGTTCCTCCAAAATGTCCTCCATAGGGTGAAGAATGGCATTATTAGAGTACATTATGCTGCTCCTCTTCAGGGACACATCGGCGTATAACCTGATCTGCACATTGTTTAAACAAAAGAGGCTCATCCCAAAAGTAATGCTTAGCATCATGGAGGAACCGCTTTCTTCCCTTCGTGAGTAAGGCCATAAGGTAAAATACCACAAACAAGGAAATTAACTAAATCCGTGTACCAGGGTATTGCCGAGGCATGTGTTGCCGTGCAACTACTTCCAAGGTTGCCGAGGCGTGTGCGTCTATAGTTGCTGCGACATGCGCATCAAGGGTTGCCGAGACATGCGCGTCAAGGGTTGTCGAGGCATACGCATCCATGGTTGCCAAGGTATGCGTATCAGTGGTTTCCAAGGTGTACGTGTCAGAAGTTGCCGAGGCGTGCGCGTCAAGCGTTTTTGAGGCATGCACGTCAAGTGCTGCTGAGGCATCGAGGGTTGCCGAGGCATGCACATCCATGGTTGCCGAGGCGTCAGGGGTTGCCGAGACATGCTTATCCATGGTTGCCGAGGCAACTAACAGTTGCTCATCCGGGAATGCATCGCATATCTCTAAATCTGCGTCCTCCTCCCTATTGCGTTCTAAGCGTGATAAGTGATCGGCCACTTGATTTTTTGTTCCTTTACTGTCCTTAATTTCAATGTCAAACTCTTGTAAAAGTAATATCCAACGAATCAAACGAGGTTTGGCATCTTTTTTAGCAAATAGATACTTAATTGTTGAATGGTCCGTATGAACAATTACCTTTGTACCAATCAAATAGGATCGGAACTTGTCAAATGCGAAAACTACGGCTAGTAACTCTTTCTCCGTTGTTGTGTAATTCACTTGATCACTATTAAGAGTTTTACTAGCGTAGTATATTACATGAAAGGCCTTACCAGTGCATTGGCCTAAGACTGCTCCTACTGCGAAATCACTTGCATCACACATGAGCTCAAAAGGTAGCGTTCAATCTGGTAGAGCGACAATGGGTGCCGAGGTAAGCTTTTCCTTTAGGGTTTCGAATGCTTGGGTGCAAGAATCATCAAAATTGAAGACTTTATCCTGTTCAAGGAAATTGCATAAGGGTTTAGTAATTTTAGAAAAATTATGAATGGACCTCCTGTAAAAACTTGCATGTCCAATAAAGCTTCGGATTCCTTTAACCGAACTTGGAGGGGGTAATCTCTCGATCACGTCCACCTTGGCTTTGTCTACTTCAATTCCCTTGGATGAAATCTTGTGACTAAGCACTATTCCTTTATCTACCATAAAATGGCACTTCTCCCAATGAAAGACTAAATCGGTTTCTTCACATCTTGCCAACACCTTCTCTAAATTGCCGAGGCAACTGTCGAATTAATTACCAAAAACGGAAAAATCATCCATGAAGATCTCAAGGAAGTCTTCGACCAGGTCTAAAAAGAGTGCCATCATGCATCTTTGGAAGGTCGCCGAGGCATTACATAATCCGAACAACATCCTTCAGAAAGCATAAGTACCGTATGAGCATGTGAAGGTTGTCTTTTCTTGATCTTCTGGTGCTATGGCAATTTGATTGTAACCTGAATAACCATCAAGAAAACAAATAAAATGGTTCACCTGCAAGACGGTCAAGCATTTGATTAATAAAGGGTAATGGGAAGTGATCTTTCCTAGTGGCTTTGTTTAGCTTTCGATAATCCATACAAACCCTCCAACCGGTCACAATCCTGGTTGGAATGAGTTTATTGTTTTCATTACTTACCACCGTTATACCTCTTTTTTCGGTACACATTGTACCGGACTTACCCATGTACTATCAGAGATAGGGTATATGATGCCGGCGTCAAGCCACTTTATGATTTCTTTCATTACAACCCTTTTCATGGCATGATTCAGTCTCCTCTGGGCCTCAATTGAATGATTGTGATCATCTTCCAACAAAATCTTGTGCATGCACACTGCCGGGATAATTCCCTTCAAGTCGGCAATTGTCCACCCTATTGCCTTCTTGTGTAGTATCAAAATTTTGATCAGCTTCTTTTCCTGCTCAGGCTGTAACTTAGAGCAAATAATTATAGGCAATGTATTATCGGTTCCCAAGTAAGCATATTTTAGTTATCCTGGCAATTGTTTCAACTCAAGAATCGGTGGTTGTTCAATGGAGGGCTTTTTGAGTTTACCTTCCTTACCTGAGTAATCCAGTGGTTCAAAGTATGTACTTGGTCGATTGACTAACCAATTTTCCTCTTCTTGTTGTTCCTCATCGATCGGATCTTCATACTCTTCAGGTTCCTCTTGATCGGCAATGTAGTTGCCGAGGCAACTAAATTCCTCATTAAAGTTAAACTCTGCCATGGCATGAAGAAGTTGGCATTCTTCCGGATCATTAGCATGCCTTAGTGTTTGGAACACATTTAGTTTAACTTGCTGGTCATTCACCCTTATTGAGAGTTCTCCCTTTTCAACATCGATCAAGGTTCTCCCTGTTGCTAGGAAGGGTCTCCCGAGAATGATAGGTGCATGTTCATCTGCTTCACAATCCAAAATAATAAAGTCAGCGGGAAAAATAAATTTATCAAATTTTACCAGTATGTCTTCGATTTTTCCCTCTGGATGCACATAAGATCTGTCAGCTAGCTGTAGCGTAACTGTTGTAGGTCTTGCCTTCCCGATTCCTAATTTCTGGAAAACCGATTTAGGCATCAAGTTTATGCTGGCTCCAAGGTCACATAATGCTTTTTAGACATAGTGGTTTCCAATGGAACAGGGTATTGTGAAACTTCCGGGATCCTTCAACTTGGGTGGCATGCTATTGTGCAATATGGCCATGCATCCCTCTGTTACGGCAACTATTTCAAACTCTCCTAGCCTTGTTCTCTTAGACACAATGTCTTTCAGAAACTTGGCATAATTCGACATTTGTTCAACTGCCTCAACCAACGGCAAGTTGATGTGGACTTGTTTTAGGATATCAAGAAACTTCTTGAATTGATATTCTTGCTTTTGTCGCTTCAACCTTTGTGGGAATGGTGGTGGAAGTCAGATATCTTTGATCATTTCATTGGTCTGGAACCTGATTGATGGCATTGCCGGGGCAACTAGGGTTGCCGAGGCATCGTCAACTGGGGTTGTCATGGCGTGCCTATCGCTGGTTGCTGAGGCATGCTTATCGCTGGTTGCCGTGGCAATTCTTGGTTCAGCATCTGAGGCTTTGCCGCTGAGTTCGTCTTGATTTTTTGTGGAGTTTTGTTTGATGAGCGAGCTTGAGCCTCTTTAAGTTGTTGGCCACTTCTAGTGGTGATCGCCTTACATTGCTCATGGCCAGTTCCTCTTGCAACTTCAGTATCACTAGGTAAACCACCTTGCGGTCTAGTGTTCAGGTTTTGAGCAAATTGTCTGACTTGATTTTCCAATGATTTGATTGCCACCTTTTGGTTTTGCAATCTCTTCTCGGTCCTGTTAATAAAAGCATCAGTTCTTTTTATGAAGTTACTATTCTCAGCCATATAAGATTCAGTTTTCAACATAAAAGCATTAATAGAATTTTCCAAAGAACTAAATGTTGTCGGTTGTTGCTACGGCAACCGTTGCCGTGGCATATTCTGCTGGAACCCTAATGCTTGTGCATTCTGATTGTTCTGGTTTAAAGCATTGTTGTGATTACTCCATGAAAAATTCGGGTGCTTCTTCCAAGCTGGATTATATGTGTTGGACACCACATTGTTGTTCCGGTTGTAATTCCCCACATAAAAGCTGGATTCCGGATTCTGCATACATTCAGAAGAATCATGGTTACCACCACATAACTCACAAAAGGAATCCATTACCTTGACCTCCCGTGTGTTGTTTGGTTTATGCATGTTCTGGACCATCTTGGTTAGAGTGGGCAATTGTGACGAAATTGAATTTGATGATCCTAGTTCATGTATTGCGGCTTGGAGTCTAACTCCTCATCTTCTAGCAAATGCGAATTGATAATCATTCTTGGCAAGCTTGTTTAGAATTTGCATTGCTTCCTCTGACGACTTATCTAGGAGTATGCCATTTGCCGAGGCATCTAGCATCATCCTTGTTGGTGTATTCACAGCATTGTAAAACATTGTTACTTGTGTCCACACTGGGAATCCGTGTATGGGGCATTTGTGTAGAAGTTCTCGATATCGCTCCCAAGCCTCGTACATGGATTCATCATCTGCTTGCCGAAAAGAAGTAATTTCGTTACGAAGCTTATCAGTCAAATTTGTAGGATGAAATCGAGAAAGGAAATCACGACAAAGATCGGTCCAACATCCTATTGATCCGGCAGAAATACTATTCAACCATGCTTTCACCCTATCCCTCAATGAATAGGGGAATAATCTTAGTCGTAAAACATCAGGGGTGACTCCATGTATTTTGAATGAACTGCAAATCTCGAGGAAAGATTTAAGATGTTGTCGTGCATCTTCAGTTGCTGAGCCGCCAAATTGACCAATTGTGTTGATCATATTGAACATCACCGGTTTCAACTCAAAGTGGTTGGCTTCAATTTCAGGTGTGACAACTCCTGGATTAAGTCCTTCAAGATCTTCTTCAAGATAGTCTCAAATGGTTATGTTTCGTGCAAGAATCACCCCTCCTCCTGCTGGAACATCCTGATTCATATTGCCGTCTTAATTAGCCATTGCTATTCTTAACCTTCGTCTGAGTCTTTGCAAGGTTCGTTCGATTTCTGGATCAAAAGGATATTCTGGGTGTAATCGGTCTCGCCCTGGTCATATACCAATGCAAAACCAAAGTTTGTTAGCCCTTTGAATCTTAAACAAGAAAAATAAAAGTACAAGAAAATAAAAACAAAGTTGCTATTGCCAATCCCCGACAACGGCGCCAAAAACTTGTTGCGCGTAATAAGTGCTCCGCAATTGTGCAAGTGTACACGTCGCAAGTTATAGTATAAAAGATATCGTCTCCACAGGGATTGGTGCCACTTCAAGAATCTAATCTCTTGCACTGTAAAAAGTAAAAACACAAGTAGGTGATTGTAGTTGTTTAACTAACAACTAAACTAGAAAGCAATAAGGTAAAAGAAGTTGTAATCAAATGAGAGAGAATAGGCCAGGTTATCGTGAGTTGAGGTGTGATAGTCGATTGGATCGTCTTGGTAAAAGAGTGCAAAGGCAACTCAGTTGCCGTGGCAACTTGCGCAGCGGGGTTGCCTTGGCAACTAATCAACGATTGCCTGGGCAACTAGCTGGGCAACTACTTGGGTGGCTGGGCAGCAACTTCAAGGTTCGGCGGAGCGTTCTTAAATGGTTTCTTCTTATCCCTAAGTCGAAACGCTAGCTATTTGTGCATGCCTTGATAATACATCCCTGCGTGAATCAAGGGTGAACAACAACCAATCTTGCGCTCCTCTTAGCCGTTGAAATCCTTAACTTATTCCTAAGCCAGATTAATCTTCACCATCAATAGATTGAATAAAGACCATACTCATTCGTTTCTTGAATCTAACTTTCCCAATATTAGATAAATAGATGAAGTTACAAGATCCTCTCCCAATTTACTCGTAAACAAGAAGAAAAACCAAGAATGAGTAAAACTTGAATTGAAAGTGCAAACTCTTATTACCTAAACAAAATCCAATTGTTTCTCACAACCACAAAACACAATAACCTTAGCCAAGTAGATTTAGTTCATGGCTAGGTTCCAAAGAAACGCAAGACAAAGAATTCCTAGCATAAACCTAATTGAACAAGAAAGAAAAAGATGAAGAATGGTTGAAGCCTTGTCGAAATCTCTCCTTGCTCTTGTCGAAATCTCCCTCCTCTCTTTGTCAAATTTTTTTCCCTCTCCCCCTTTAGAGTTGACGGCTTGGTCCTCAATTTATAGGGCTAGGTCAAAGTCTTTTTTGAGGAGGAAGTTAAGTTGGAATTAAATATCTTTAAAGAATATAATTCTTTATTATATTTAAATTCCTTCTAGAACTTCTCCTATCTTCTTGGGATTTAATTTCTCTTTAACCTCTTAATGGAAATCAAACTCCTTTGGGATTTAACTTTGCATCACGTCATCTTGGGCTTATCTAGTCATAAATTTCGACTACCATATCATCTTATCTCTTATCGAAAATTGCCCTGGCAACTAGCTCGGCATCTCCTTCATGCATTGCCCTGTCAACTGGTTCCAGCCTTGCTTTGGCAAGTGATTCTACACACACACACAAAACACACCAAAGCAGTATCTTTTTCCACAAAATTAAGCAAAATATGAAATCAAGCTTGACCACCAAGGAAACGATGTAAACATGCATGAATGGCTAATAATGCAACTAATATGAGCCTAAGTCTAGCAATAATATGAATAAAAAGGGTAATAAAAATAGCACTTTTGAACACTTAACAACCTTGACCTTGGTTCCTACATCTATCCGAAGCAAGTCTAACACTCCCACTAAGTGTCATAGTCAACTATCTGCAAGAAACAATAACCTAAAGATTAGAATTGGTACCAAAGTCTCAAATTTAAAACACTATTAAAATAATAAATAGATTATTCAGAAAAATCCCATTCGCCAAAAACATTTAATGCATGCATATGATCCTAAAAACTTTAAATACAATTGTTGTGAGCCTCATAGTTCGAATATGATCCCATTTACCAAATCTAAAAGACATACTCTAGGGGAGTGAGCTATTAAGCCCATAGTGTCACTAAAGTGTAGTAAACACAGTCTCAGTATCACAATGTTCTCACAAAGCATTATAAATCACATTAAAACACATTGTATGGAAAATATGTTATGCTCAAAACACAAATCCCAGCTACATACTCCAATCAGAGCGGTGGCAAAGCCAATCAGACACAATGGAGGTAGTTCCCCAGAACCCCTCACCCTTATTTCTCCAATCACAGTGTGGTCAAACCACTTCTTCCTCCGTACAATCCCACCCTATGCATATAAATTATTGTTTGCAAAACATAATCACATTACAATTGTATCGTACTAAAATATGAAGATCACAGTTCTAACATTCTAATAGTTTCATTAAAACAAAATGTAACACAATTTTATCACAGTATGCATGACATCTCAAATCACATTGAAGTCGCATCACAAAAAGGTAGACATGCAAGTTGTAAAACACTTCCCAAAATAAATATAGCACAAAAGGAGAACACACCCCTAGTGGCCAAAGCTCTAACGTTGATGGTGACGCCTCCTACGATCTGAAATAGCTCTAGGTCTAGCTGAGTTAAAACCTACTAGATGAAGTTCTATATTAATTCTCATTCTAACATAAGTATTATGCCACCTAATTCAAATTATAGAAAGAAACAACAACATATGTGTAGATCTCACAGAAGATGTAGGTACAAATGCACAAGAGGAGGAGGTAAAATGTTGTCCTTAGAATAGATGTCGTCTGAAATGCATTAATAAACTATATCATAAATCATACTCAAATTCTCAAAATTTACTAAGTACAAAATAAGTAGCCATTAGAAAAGCTAGGCTTTCGGGTTCGAATTTGGTGAAACAGACAGCAAATTCAGGCTTAGAACGTTGAAAAGCATCAAGTTAAGGTTGATTAAAAAGTCAACATTCAAAGTCAAAGTCATAGTCAATGTTAACTTGACTGGTCAAAAGTCAACACGATCAAAGTCAAAGTCAACAACCAATGTTGACTTGATTGGTCAAAGTTAATGATCAACGTTGACATGACTGGTCAAGAGGTTAGGTCGGTCAACGGGTTAAAAGGGTTCTACCGAATCAATTTGATTGACCGGTTTAGTCACTAGTTCAGTTCTCTAAATTTGGCTCGGTCCAGCTCATTCACATGGATCACTCCCCCACTTGGCTTAGGCTCAACACACAACCCTAAACCTTTAGCCATTCGAATGACCCTTATTCATGGGTTCTCTCTCACAACGGGTCTAACAAGGGTAATCCAACCGTTGCACAAGGATTCAATCCTTGGTTGCTAGGGTTTACAGAACCCTCACCGCCGGCGGCAACTCACAAGACAAATGATGGCGGCGCGAAACGAAGACAATGGCAGCGCGAATCTTACCACAACATAACAAGAATTTTAACGCCAAAAAATTATCCAAACCATATTTTAACGCGATAACAATCAACTTAAAGGCTGACCCCACTTACCCCAAAAATGGAAATAGAAGAGGACAGCGGAGCACATGGTGAAAGAAGGTGGCACAAAAGAAAACCAAATAGTCTTCTTGTGATTCTGATGGGGTCGAGGTGGTTGGGGTTGGGTTCGTGACACAATGGGGATTTCAAGAATAGGTGCGGTTAGTAGCTGCAGAGAATGGTAGGGGAAAAGATTCCTAGGTTTTATAATAGGGATTAAATATCCCATACAAAGGGTAAAAAAGCAAGGCTAGGGTTACCACTTTGACCCGCCTTTCAAAAGAGCTCACAAAGTTTAAAATCTTCATAAAAAGGTCACTAAAACGGTTTATCCAATTAAATCCCCAAATTAGATAATTAGGGTTTTTAAAGTTTTAATTCCCAAAATCAAGGGTTTCAAATTGATAATTCCCAAATTAGAGTTAGGGCTTTAAATTTAATTTTTGGGGTGTTATAATATTTGTTGCCCCAATGGCTTCTGATTGAGGCATTCCTTAGCCTATTTATAGGCAGGTAGCAAACACATTGAAAAGTCACCCTTCTTTGATGAATTTGATTTGAGAAATACTCTTTGAGTTCTTTATTTTGCTAGATAGGTTTTCTTGTGTAATTTAGAAGTGTTTCTACTCAATCTCTTCAATAGATTGTTGGGGATTCATCTTCAATCTTCTTCTTGCCTTGGATTCTTATTCTTGGAAGGGAGATTAGAGCCTTTGATGGAGTTTTCTGAATTTATTATAATTTAGAGGGTTCCTACGACATAAACCTATTCCACAAACCATCTTACTTTCTAGCAAGTCCACACTCCACTTTCAAACAAACTTGTTGTCATTTTACATCATATTCTTTACACCATCATCCATTTCATTTCTTTATTTCCTTCATTCTCAAATTTGGCGCCTAGCCAATCTGAAAGTCTAGAGCATATTAGCTTGTTCCAGCAACTTGTTGAATACGATCCTTATTCCGCTGCAATCTTGTATCATTTGGTATCAGATTTGGGCATTCAAATTCAGATTTTGGAATTTTTTTCCTTTGAATTCATTCTTGTTTTTTCTTTATGAGTGGTAACTTTTTAGAATGTCACATAAAGAAAGGCCACCAAAGTCTATGTTGTAATATCTTTCCTAAAAACAATTGTATCAATTGCAAGATAGATTGAACTTGATTCGAGGGCATTCCATTTATGATCGATATCATCTTCAGAAGTGTATGAAGAACTTTGAAGCCCTTCTACTCATGTCAGATATGATGTTGATGATCACTATGTTCAGCAGTTGATGCCTGTGAAATAGGTATGCAAATTAGAGTAAGTATACTCTTCGATCAAGTAATAAAGTGATGAAGTAGAGTGTCGAACCCATAGGGATTGGATTAACAAATACAAAGCAATCCTACTCAAGAGTTAGTGAGCAAATAATTGTTTGAAGATGGTTTATCGAACTAATTGCAATAAAAGTAAATAAGCAGATGTTGTTGTAGATATTCAGATGATTACAGAAGCTGGGTTTATTACCTAAGAATTATGAAAATTATTTAATCCAATGCTATAACGGTTAGTGATACATGTCTGCCTAAACCAATTTAGTCTTTACCTATTCGACAGGGTTTTCTAATTAACTTCTGTCTTTCTCGATTCCTAGATATTGATAATAAGGATGTTATCCCAATACATGTCTGCGTAAACCCTAAAAACTCTATTATCTATTCAAGTTCCCTTTATTAGTTGTTGAAATCCTAAACTTATGTATAAGCCAAATTAAAACTTAAGTTAAAAGCTTATGTTCCATTGTTCACATTTGTATAACCTAACTCTATCGATATTAGGCCACAGATCAATAGTTAAAAGGCCTCTCTCAATAGCTCTTACAATAACTACGTATGAAGAACAATGAATGGAATATATAAAGGAAAAGACTACAACATTAAACGAGTAGTTAAGACATAATATCCTAAAAACAATAAACCCAACAAAAGTATTTAGCTCATGTCTGAGCCTAAAACATCCTTAACAAAAGTATTAAAGAATGTGGCAGCTTATCTAGCAAGGAAAAAGAAAGAATCAAGCATCATCGACGTTCTCCACCAAGCACTCTAACTATGTTGTAGGTCCCACACTCCTCTAGCCTCTCTAGATGGCTCTCATCATGTGGAGACTCCTCTAGACCTTAGACTCTAGTGGTTCTCCGATAGCTAAAGATTAAGGGTTGCTATCTAAGATCAAGCCCCTATTGTCTGTGGCCCAAGTTTTCTTTATATAAATGGAAAAGATAGGGTTTAGAAACCCTAAAGCGTACAAAGCCTTTTAATGAGAATCTTCCTTTCCCGCTTCATTCAATAAGAGTCCATATTGGCTAAAAGTCCGTGTGTATCTAAGTCCGAGTTCATCTCCAGCTCTTTTTCTTCGTTGGCTCATCACAATAGGGTACAAAAGATAGTTTACCTATGTAGTTATCAAATACCCCCAAACTTGAATTGCTACTTTTCCTCAAGCAATGTAAACCTAGACCTAGACTAAATACTAAAGATGAAAACTTAAGGTTTCCAAAGTTCCAACAAAACTAAGGTATCAAAGGTTCCAACTAAACTAAAAACAAACTATCATTTCAAAGGTTCTAACTAAGCTATGGTTTCAAAAATTCCAAGACATGCTGCAACATCAACTCAATCCTCAGAAATAATAAAGATAAACATGTAAAGTTATAAAGTTGATGCTTGTATGAATTGTCAATATGAATGAGTACTTATTCTTTCAAAAATAAGATTTTTTTACAAAATGACAAACATTTGCAAATAAAACCAAAATTATGTGCCCCCGATATCAAGGGCATGAGCTACTTTGAACTAACTTGCCAATGGTCGTTCCAAGTGTAGTTTATGTCTAGAGGACCTCGAATGTTATGTTGATGACCAAATATGTGAAGTTTCTTCTAGACTATTAGGCTTATGAGAGAATCATTTCCCATGTACCTAATATTCTAACCAGTTTGACTGGTTCTCTTTGATCACAAACTCCCTATTCTATTTTCCCTCTTTTCTAATCTCTATAAAGTATTAGAAGTTTCAGCATTTTTGAGTAAAGGATAACCCTGTAAAGTGGGATGTAATCTGAAGACAAACTCCTAAAACTCATATATCCACGTATGGACTTCAGATATTGTTGTAGTACTTGATCTGAATATGCTTAAATGCATTATATTTTCATCTTCTGAATCACTCTAGACTACTCATGTTTGGGATGTCACCCTAGAGTTCATTTCCACTCTTTTATTTTTTTTTTGGAAATTTGTAGCTCAAGCAAACTTATATTATGGCCAAACATTGGTGTATGCTTTAGTTTTGCAGATGAGTAGTCTTCCAAATTTCTTTTAGGAATGGATTCTTTTGGCTAAAAGATTATGGATTTGCTTATCCCTTGAAGGCTCCATTTTTGATTTGGCACATTAACTTTTCTATTTCCTTTTCTTTTCATTTTTTACCTAAGGCGCCCCTTTTGGGTTTTCTCCATGGTTTCTTTTTTTCTATTTGTTGTTTTTTTCATTGTTTTTCTTATTCTCTTTTCCTAGTTCAAGACTCTCAATTCGTTTTGCATGTTCTTCAAGCATAAATTACTTATTGCATTCGATGTGCATCTTCTCGTTTCATGCCCCTTCATGGATATTGTCTTTCAGATACGATCAAAACTATTCATCTTCCACTTGAGCAAGTCTTTCACATCTCTTTCCCCAACATGGTAGTTTGGGAAATGACAAATATCATCTCGTACATAGATATCATTGAGGAAGGGTAGTCTTTAGTTGGAAAGATGTTGCAGTTAACACGATATTCAAAAATCTTAGACAACAATACTTGAGAGGAAACATTCACTCAAAATTTGTGTTTGGGACCTTTCCATCACTTCCTAGCACACTCAGTAGTCCTTCTGTTCACCTAAGTAGATTGTAAGATAGGTTACATCCTACTCCTCTTCACATATTTGGATTTCCTCTAGACACAAGACTGCTCGGATCAACTATTATATTGAAATCGACATCGTTATACGAAAATCTAAAAAAGTACATACATATATGTTTGGAAGAACCAAAACTAACTTATAATGAAATGGATGGAATGGTGTAAAAATTAATTTTTAGAAAGTATTTGACAAATGGATGTAAAATAAAGCATCATTTTTTGAAAACAAAACAAGCAGACACATGCCCTTACAAAATATACAATTGCCTTTGAGTTTAAGCAAATGGTTGGTTTATGCATTACTTAGAAAGAAATTTAAATTATATGGATGTCTTAGCAAGCTAAGCACCCATGATAAGAAAGCTTAACAAGAAGAAACTCAACCACTCCCAAGAGTCATTCATCATGGTCTTTTGATCCCCTTAACACTAATGATAGGCTGTCCTATCTTGAGCTTGTCTCCATTATTCAATTAACTCTCTTGTTAATATTCCATTATGAACAAGCTTTTTTTATCTCCTCCAATAGCAACTTGCACTTTTTGGTTGAATGCCAATGTGCCCCCATGTGAAAGTCACAAGTATTGCTCGGATCATAAGTGTAGGCAGTTAGGTTCGGCATTAACTTCTTTGTTCTAAGAATGAGATATCATCCTTTTATAAGATGATGAAACAAATATAAGATGGATATTTGGAATATTTCAAGATTCGTGCTTGTTCGAGGAGCTTTCCTTGATGGGCAAGGATTATTAGATGATCCCTTTCTTTTGTGACCACGAGTGCACTGCAGATGACATTCGTCCACCTCTTCTTTTATTGTTTGTTGAGCAATTATGCCTTTTGAAAAAGATATCAAACTTCCACTTCAGATTGCATCATCTATTAGCTCTCATCGTATCATAAGATTGCAGAAATTACCTCTTGAACCTGCAAGCTTTAGATCAAAGAAAGGAGCTAGAAGGGTGCTATAGAACATATGATAGAGAAAGGTTATAAAAGTCATTTCCAAGTGTTGGAAATATTTTTAGTTTGATTCAAGATGAATCCTACAGTTTATTTTTGAATAAAGGATTATTTATCGGTATATTGGATCGAATGGAAATTTTGGAGACTGATCCAAAAGCTATGGAAAAGTCATAAAATGTTATTTTATGAATATTTTATTATGGTTGGTTGAATTCTAACTAGATTTAGTTAGATTTTAATGGAATGGCAATTTGTAAACAAACTAGTAAATAAAGACTAGTTGGAGGGCAAATTGGTCATTTGGCCCCAATGGCAATTTTGAAATATTTAAAAATTTGTAAGGGCGATTTTGGAAAGAGGAAATGGAACATTAAATCTTGGCCCTTTATTGATGATAAAATCAATCTCAACCATTGGATAAAAAGGGCAAAATTGTAATTTCACTATTAAATGAATTTAATATTCATTTAATAGATATATGTTTAAAATAATGGTGAAAAGATGAACAAAATGTTCATATTTTCCAGCCTTGAAACGTGGAGAAAGAGGGGAAAGAAGAAGAAAATTTTCCAAGCTCGATTTAAGCCCCGAAACTCGTTTTCAGGTAATCTCTTCAACTACAAAGTTGTTCTACTCTTCAAGCTCTATCTTTTGATATCAATAATTCATGGAATACATGCTTGGTTGATGAGAATTTTCATGAGAAAGAAATTAGGGTTATTGATCAAATTGGGGCTTTTGAGATTTTATGATTCCATGATTGAATTCAAGTTAGAATTAAGCTAGTATGATGTTAAAATCATGATATTGAGTTGGGATTTAAGTTTACATGTTTTGATTTTTATGAAGATTATTAGGGTTTATGGATTCAAGTTTAATTTAGGGTTTGTGATGTTGAAATAATGATCTAGTAAGCTTGAATTGTTGTTTGGAAGCAAAACCCTAAGTTAAATTGTGTAGGGACCATTTCGGCAAATTGAAAAGTTGAAGGACCAAATCTGAATTTTTAGAATTTGGAGTGTATTTATGTTATTAATGATGTTAGAGACAAGAAAATAAAGTTAGAATGCTAAATTGATGTTGAATTGAATTAGTGACCATTTTGACAATTTGTCAAAGTTAAGTGACCAAATCAAAATTGAAGTTTTGTATGGGGCTAAATCTGATTTTTAGTTTTAATGATGGAATTAAGGTAGTAATGTTGAATTGAGGACTAATTTGCAAAGTTAAGAAGCTTGAATCCTTATCTTTGCATTTTAGTGACTATTTCGGTAAAGAAGGAAAATTAAGGAGAATTGTTGTGAATAATTATTTGATGAAGAAGGTCATAAGTTGGTGGGTTAAAGCAAGCAATTGGACTAATTTGAAAAGTAGAGAAGTAAGGAGAAGTTAGTATAAAAGTTGAAGTTGTTTATGGAAGCTGTGTAGAAAAACTTGTTTATGACAGTAACTTTGAAAATTCACCATAAATTATAAACAAATGGTTAGATAGTGAATTTTATACCGATGTAAATATTTGTTCATCTAATTTCGTGTCCAACAAACGAAATCTGATTTCGAGTTCCGAGTCAAAAGATATGAATTTTTAAGTGACGAAAGGTCAGAAAACAGAACACCAGTCTGTTCCGAATTTCAGCACTGTAACTAACTTTGAAAATTCGCCATAAATCGTGCAAGTTGAATTTGGGCTATTAATTTATATGGTTGAAAAGCTTATCGAATCTAGTTTCTTTCAGAACAAACGGAGTTGAATTCTGAGTTATAAATTATTTTATAGAAATATTTCTTCGAAGGTACTGCAAACTGCCAGAAAATGAGAATTGATACACTTTGTATCTAATGTTCATTATTAAGCTTGAAAGGGGTTAATGGAAGTTCAAAGTGGTCACTAAGGACCATAATGAATTTTTGAACAATACAAGGAAGAAAGGAAAACGTTTGGAGATTTTGTATTCGGATGATTAACTTGGACAATATGTCTAAGATATTGTTAGATTGGGATCTAACAAATATTTTACTTATTTGAATTATGAAGTTAAGTTCGAATCAAAGGAGGTTCGAAGAGGACTTAGTGAGGCATACTAATAAATGGCCCAGGTGAGTGCAATGCATACATAACATTATACATGGATGTTTCATACATCACCGGTAGGACTTGCAATGAGTCTACCTGGTTTATATATTGTCATGATATTTATGTCATTGATCATATATTTGACATATTTTAAATATGTCAAAGGTTGAAAATAAATGCATTGATCACTAGTTATTGATGATGGTATAATATGAATGTTATTTCGGCTATGAACTGTTAAATGTTGATATATATTGATATATGTTGTCATTGATGACTTAAATGATGAAATAAAGCCCAATGTATGATATAGAGGTTCGATGATATAGTTGGATATCCATAGGGTCATAAACAACTGTATAAATATTCTAAGCACTTTAGGTAAAGTGAAAATATTATAAATACTCATTGAGGAGTATACTCATGCATGGTTTGAGTATACAAACTTACTACAGGTGCTAAACACTTCGGTGTAATTTCATAAAAACTCAATGAGGGATATATTGTATACTCCGGTAAGTATACAGAAGCACTTCGGTGCTATGCAATCCCGGTAGAGTGCAAATAATACGCATACTCAAGAAAGGTTGGGTATGGGGGATGACTCGTGTACATAGAATCTCTTAATTCGATACCTTGGGCTAAATAAATTGAAAAAAAAGAAACAGGAAGATAAGCTTGAAAGCTTGCAGATATAAATAGGAAAAAGGTATTGGTAAGAATTGAAAGCTTACGGATGGAATGGCAACGATATTGGTAAGATCCAATCTTATCACTTTGATATACATATTTATTTATGTTAACGAGCATATAATGGTAAGGTGATCATATGCATTGTTAATCATTAATATTGATATTATGACAATTGCACTTGAATTCGAATTATTGCCTCACTAAGTAAATACTTAGCGTGTAACTATTTTACATGTAGGAAAGAAGAAATGGTTGGAGTAACGAGCATAAATGGACATCATCAATCAATAACAGGTACATCAGTATCAGTAAGATATCTTTTGACACTGTTTGATATTTACTAGTTGGCATGTATATTAAAATGCTATGCCTGCTCTAATAGAATTTGTATTTATATGGTATCTGGACGAATTTTAAGTCAGACAGTTTTTAGGCAGTTTCATTAATTATATAAAGTCAAATTAAATTAATAAGCTGCTGCTTGAAATTAAACTCGATTTGAAGATTAAAATATTATGTTTAAACTATACGTGATTAACTACATTTGTAAATAGAAACTAAATATATTGTAATATTTTTAGAAGAATCAAAATTTTTACCAAGTTACAAATGTAGAGGGTTTTACAAATGTTTTGTGATATCTCTGACTCGTATTCAGCTATGAATACGGGAAATGGGTATTACATTTGGATATTGTGTATATAATTCCAGCACCGAGCCACTTAATTATAACCTTCATCACCACCTTCTTCATGATTGGGTTAAGCCTTCTTTGGGGTTCAACAGAATTGTTGTGACAATCATCAAGAAAAAATTTGTGCACACAAATAGTAGGGCTTATGCCCTTCAAATTAGCCATACTCCAGCCTAAAGCTTTCTTATGTTGAGCTGACACATTTATCAAGCTACATTCTTGCTTAGGTGTAAGACTAGAAAAAACTATCACAAGCAAAGTTTCATTGCAACCCAAATAAGAATATTTAAAGAGCGAAGGTAATGATTTCAATTCTAATTTGGGTGCATGCTCAAGTGAGGGTTTAGGAGGGATAAATTCAACAAGATCCAAAGGTTCAAAATGCGTACCTATTCTAGCAATGAGCAAGCTAGACTACTACACCTCCAATGGGAACTCCTCAAGCTTCTTATTGTCATCCTCATTGAGCTTTACATAGTCTTCAATTTGCGCAAACTTGCTGTAGCATAATTCTACAACTACCTCTTCTGCCATAGCATCCATGTAACACCCCCTACCTCGGGATAGTAGCAAACTGGCTCGGGAGCATTACCAAGCAAGGACAAGGCATTACAAGCAAGAATAGATTAACTCATCCCTATTAGATGAGTTACTTAACTAGCAAGCAACCAAGCATACTTAGCTTATCAATGAAGCAATGTCATATTTGGTTTACAAGTCATTATAGGGCATTCGAATAGGCCACTAAGATGTTTCCTTTCATGCTTACATTATAGGTTACTACTTTCATGATTCATTTTGCATTTTCAATCCATGATATCATACAACATTCGAATGGTAAGATAAGCAAGAATGGTTCATCTCGTTCTACTTTCAATTCAAGCAAGACATGAAGCATTTCATGTAACTTTTATTAGACATGATCATTAAGTCACCCAATAGGACATACCTTGTGTCCAAGCAAGCTAGCATTGCCATTTCTTACCATAGGCAACCACAAGATTAAGTATACATATATATTCATGCTATTCATTCAATCATACACATGTTCATTAAACAAGGCATTCAATTATCACAAGGAGGTTAGATTATGAACATTTTCAGTCAATTTGTTACATATATGAGCAACAAATACTTATATTCACAAGGAAATTTGGTTTATTACATGTATCAAACTTAACAATTAAGTTCATAACATAGAAGGCCCATACAAGGACAATACATACAAGTACTCAACTTCCAAAATGCATGATCAAGATAAACTATATATATTCTAGTGCCACCAATCTAGGAGCATTCAAAAATAAGTATGAAACCATACTTTAGCTATACTTGTGTCTTGCTTCGAGCTCAAGAAATCAGGCTTCAAGGTCAAGCAACACTCGAATCCTTTATCCTGTAGTTGGGAAGAATGAAAACAAGAGTGATAAGTACAAGAATGTACTTAGTGAGGTA
Organism: Hibiscus mutabilis; assembly: GCA_019671005.1. NCBI lineage: Eukaryota > Viridiplantae > Streptophyta > Magnoliopsida > Malvales > Malvaceae > Hibiscus > Hibiscus mutabilis. The sequence continues at coordinate 47,084,081 of CM033721.1, read as the reverse complement.
GTAACTAGTTCTAACCATTTATCATGTTATTTAGTCATTTATCAAGTCTTCCTAACTAAAGTTTATAAGCATTTCAAGTCAATCAAGAATCACAACCACCAAGTATGTATATCATTCGGACAATCTAGCAAGCAATAGGCATGAATTATATCTTATTAGAATAACAAGGCAAGCAACAATACATCTCATATCAAGTCTCAAGCAATTCATGCTTCCATGACAAGTAACATACAATTCATGGCTTTCATGTCAAGTAACATTCATTATATAACTTCCAAGAAAAGTAACATGTATTATAGGATTGTTATTTCATTTGTTATCATTTAAACAACCCCCTTGGTACTTAGTTTGTATAGGTAATCGAGTCTCCAACCAACTTTCACCACAAGATGCACCGTAGTGTTGGTCAACCCTCCTACTATCGCCAAAGACCGCATACGTACCCTCTGTCTACCACCAAATAGGGGCCTTAGCCCTAGACCGTAGTCCACCCTGACACAATGAGCTCTAGACTCTAACGCATGCCCTTTTACCTAATCCAACTAGCTACCAAGGTTGTTCGATTTTAGCCATTTATACAAGTATTTCAAGTTCAAGATCATGTCAAGTATTCAACAAGTTCATTATATACTAGGCCCTTAGGCCAATTGAGCCATAGCTCACATATCATGTAATTATCATGTGTTCATTTCATCAATTAGAGATAACATTTCAAGCAAGTTCTTTAAGCATTCGATCACATGCCACATCACACATACAAGCACCAATGTTACCACTTAAGCATGCTTAGCAATCGAATCATACATGAATTCAAGGATGTGATCAAAATTTCATGCTTTACTTAAATCATTCTTCCCTTATTAGGCCAAGTCCATATTAGATTCATTTAAACATTACAAGAATATAGAGAAGCATGTATTGGTTAGGACCTAGTCCTAACTCTAGAACAAACTACACTCACAATACTCCCCAAGCTAGCTAGTTTTGGATCCACACTCCTTTGTTCTTAGCTTTAGGATGTTCCACCCTTTCCTCTTCCACAAAGTTCACTCCTGGTTCTAACACATTACACAAGTAATACATGTTAAAACAAGTTCACATAATCATTCAACCAAGGCAATATTACTAGTACACAACATATACAAATCTTACAGCATGTTCATATATATTCTTTACTACACATAACTACACTTGTCTATACTTTAATTCATGTAAAACAGGGTAGTAACAATTGTCCCAAAACTGTTTACAAAATAGTTTTCAAAACTATATACAAACTGTGTACAATTTTCGTACATGCATAACTTTCATTTTGTACGTCAGAATTTCAATTGGTTTACACCGTTGGAAAGCAAACTTAATTGTATTTATTACCATATAGGCCTTGCATTTTAGTTCTTTGCCAATTAATAGATTTTTTAACTTAAAGATAGGGCAATCTATAACACTGCACAGTTTGCATTGTCCCTAGTGTTTCTTTTCTACAATCCAGAATTCTGTTCCGTTTTCTCCTAATGAATTTAGACATGTTAAGACACTGTCCATAACAATTTCATCCTTAAATTCCATTTATAAAATTTATGGCGACTTTTCAAAGTTACTGCCCAGAACAAAGTATTCTGGGCAGATTACACTAGGTTGAGTTTTTAGCTTCATAACTCATCTAAACAAGATTCTAACATTGTAATTCAACTTATTTTCATGTTTTTACATGTCTAGGTCAGTTTAATTTACCTAGCAATGTGCTTAAAACAGGGAATTATAATGTTAAGTTCAATTTGATCCATTTGATCAACATCATACCTCTAATTAACCATTTGAGCAGTTCATTACCTAGTTTTAACTAATCCAATTATATACATTCATTTTCCAGCAATATATTTACTCTATTCAAGCCTCAATTCACCTAACAACATGATCAAAAGAGGGCATTATGTACAATTAACATTTTTACACATTTTCACCTATCAAAACAGTCCCTATTCTCAATTTCCAGCAACCATATACATTCTCTTTAGCAATTTAGCTACTAACACTCACAATTTCAAGTACCACTAGAAGATAACATCATCCTAACATACATAACAATCATCATATTCAATTTAGGCAACAAGAACATCACAAACATAAAATTCAAGCATTTTATAACATGTAGCAATCAAGCAATTTAGCTTCTCCTAGCTAATTTGATCAAAGCTAAATCAAGAAGCATGAATTAAAGATGGTCTATGAAGCTTTCTCTCCTCCTTTCTCTCTCAAGCATTCGGTTATGGAGGATTTTGGAAGGAAGAAGATGATAAAATTTTTGTTCATCTTTCCCCTCATGTTGCCGTGAGTCACCACTTCACAAAGCACATGTTCTCATCAAATGAGAACATGTGTCTAGGCCTCCAATTCTAATTCAGTTTACATGCAATCTCTATAGCTTTGCATGTTCACATTTCCATCCTTCCATTTAAGCCTTGTAGTTTTAATTTCAATTCAATTTGGTTCTAATTTCACTTATATGATCTTAAAGATAGCTAATGTTCTTTCTTCTTTAATTGGATTAGCACATAATTCAATTAATCTATATCTTGGGTAGTGGTAACCTTCCTAGGCCAAGTTTAGGGTGTTATAATCCATTTATTGACACTCCTCATGTTTATCCACATATTTGAGAGTGTTGAAGACATTTATAGTCACCCTCTAATCAGCCACTCTTATGGTGAACTCACCCTTTTCACAGTCGATCAAGATTCGGCCGGTTGCTAGGAAAGGTCACCCCAAAATAATGGGTGCTTTGTTATCGACTTCGCGAATAAGGAAGTCAGCGGGGAAGACAAATTTACCCACCTTGACCATAACATCTTCTATCTTTCCTTCCAGACGAACATGAGATTAGTCTGTTAGTTGTAAAATTACTGTGGTAGGTCGTGCATCTCCCATTCCAAGCTTCATAAAGACTGATTTAGGCATTAGATTGACACTAGACCCAAGGTCACACAAAGCTCACCCTACATAATTATTTCCTATGGAACATGGAATGATGAAGCTACCCAGATCACTCATTTTAGGTGGCAAATTGCTCAGCACAGAATAACACTATTTTGTTGTAGCAGTAGTCTCATACTTTTCAACTTTCCTTTTCTTGGTAACAATATCCTTGAGAAACTTAGCATATGTGGGCATTTGATCAATGACCTCTAGAAATGGTTCATTGATATATAGCTGGTCAAGAATATCTATAAATTTCATGAACTAGAGGTCGTCTTTTTGCTTCTTCAATCTTTGAGGGAAGGGTGGTGGGGGTTTGACTTCTTCCTCTATTGGTGGGGGTTTATCTTTTGTTGTAGCATTATTCTATCCTCCATCTGCAAGTTCATTTACCGAGCCCTCATTCGCATCCTTCTCAAGAGTTGAATCCTCTTACAAATCTGGTTCATTAATCACAGATTTAGGGTTGCGATCATCTATTTTCTTTCCTCCAAACTTATTGTCTTTGTTAAGTTGGGTGCCACTCCTTAAAGTGAGTGCACTACATTGCTCCTTGCCATAAGTTTTAGTGACTTCGGTGTCACTAGGCAGACTACCTTGAGGTCGAGCATGCAAAGCTTGCGCGATTTATCCTACTTGGATTTCCAAATCTCTCAAAGACGAGCTGTGACTTTGTAGCATTGCAACTTGACTCTTAATAGAAGTTGCATTATCTTGAAGTTGTCATAAAGTCTTGGAAAGTAGCTTCCAAGGAATTGTTTTTCGATGAAGAGGCTGAACCCTTGTTGTCATTTTGCCAAGGCATATTTTCTTGGAAACCTAGGGGCTCAGTCTGATTTTGTTGTTGATACAAGCTGCTAGAATTGTGGGTTCCTTTACTCCCCCAAGAAAGATTATGATGCTGACGCCATCTTGGGTTATAAGTGTTTGAGTAGGGGTTTTGGTTGTTCCTATTAAAGTTCCCTACATAGTTGGTAGACTCATGGTTCTCGGGGCACTAGCTTACATGATGGTTCCCATCACAACGAACACAAGTGGTTGCCACCTTACCTTCACTTCCTTCACTTCACTAGGACGTTGGAGATTTTTAGCATAGTGGTAATTGTTGACAATTGAGGTGAAACAGATTCATTGTTGTCAGGTTCACATGTCCCGTGAGTTCTCCTTCCCATACCAAGTCTTGAAATAGGAAATTGATAGTCATTATTTGTTATCCTGTCAAGGATATCGAATGCTTCTTGGGTGACTTGTCTAGCAAAGTTCCATTTGCTGAAGCATCCAACATCATCCTTGTGGCTGCATTGACACCATTGTAGAACATTAAAACTTGCGTCCAGTATTGAAATCCACGATTTGTACACTTACGAAGTAGTCCCTTATATCTATCCCAGCACTCGTACATTGACTCATCATCAGCTTGACGAAAGGAAGCAATGTCATTCCTTAACCAAGCTCATGCTCGATCACGCAATGAAGTTCAACATGTTCTTGAGGAGTTACATACTTCCAAAAATGCATGAATGTGTTGTCTTACATCTTCTTGAGGCAATCCACCAAACTGCCCAATGAAGTTCAACATGTTGAACATCACTGGCTTAAGTTCAAAATGAGCTGCTTGAATCTCGGGAGCTACAATTCCAGGATTGAGATCATCCAAGATAGGATTCAAGTGGTCTCTAATAGCTCGAGGTTAAACTATAGCTCAAGGATTTGATGCAACATTAGGTTCATCCATATTTTCATCTACTTGATTCCCTTGGTTGCCACCTCTATACATGGTTCTTAAGGCTTCTTGTATACGTTTTCTTTGGTGAAACAAGTGCTCGATTTTAGGCTCTATAGGTGTTAATGGTTCTTCAGGTCTTCCTCTGGTCATGCAACAACACAACACCTGAAAAAGGATAAACAAAAACAACAAATAAAACTATACAAAAGAAGAAATAAAACGGTGCTAGAAACTAAACTCAAAATAGCCAATTGCTAATCCCAGGTAACGATGCCAAAACTTGTTATGTGTTGTAATGTACTATAAATGATACGTAAATGGTGCAAGTATACACGTCGAAACAAGTAATAAAGTGATGAGTGACTATCGTCTCCCCAGGGATTGAAGGTAAATTAAGTCAAGTTCAAGCACACAAAACACAAAGCGAAAATAAATGCAATAGCAAGAGGGAACATGTTAAGAAATGTGGGTGTCCTTCTCCTCTTTTTTCTTAGCTCACCAAATACCTTTTTGAGCACACCATTAATGTGGGTGTCTTTTTCCTTATATAGTGGGGACTCATAGGGTTTTGTGCCCTTAATTCCTAGGGAATATTTCCTTCGCATGTGGGGGCACAGCTGACTGGTGGCATCACGTGTGAGGACTGTATAATATCTTCATTCCTTTGTCCTTTAGTGTGCCTAGAAATGTCATCCAAAATGCTATGACATTTTTCCTTTTTTTCTGCTATGCTCCTCGACTTTCCGGCACATCACCACACCAAAGCAAACCTCTCCCAAGCAACACCAATTCATAAATAAATAGAAATAACCAAGCAAACAACACTAAATGCAACTATATGCAGTGAAATGAGATGAAATAGGGTTGAATCCACACATTAACTTGAGTAAAAGGGCATGAAATGTATACCTTTTGCAAGGTTAACAAAATTTTAGTGGCAAGTAGATTGCTACGGCAAGTAAATTGATGTGGCAACTAGGTTATCCCCTTCAATGTTCGATAGAGTATTCTTCAATGCTTTCGTGTTAACCCTGACCGAAAAACTAATGTTCGTACAAGCCTTGGTGATACATCCTTGTGTTAACCTTGAGTGAACAACATTGATCTTTGCTCTCTTCTTAGTCACTAAAATCAAATCCTTATTCCTAAGGCGAATTAGTTTACACCAATGGTTGTTTAAATAGAAACTGTATCCACTCATTTCGTGAATCTAGCTCTCCCGAGCCTAGATAAATAGATGCAATTCAATTTCCTTTCCCAATTTCCTTGAAGGGAAATGAAAAACCAATAATGGATAAACAATGAATTTATTGAATTAAAAGCCAACAACCAAACATTCGTCTCTACACACCAATAAAACTCAAAAACCCAAGACAATTTAATCTAGTTCATGGCTGGGTAAAAAGAAAGCACAAAAGAATAAAACCCAGACATGGGATTGCACGATACAAGATGAAAAAAGGAATGGTTGTGTGAGAATCCCTCTTGTGATTCAATCTCACTCTCCTAATCGACTCTCTTGACGTTATTGTTGTGACCTCAATAAATAGGAGAAAGAGTACAAATATGTGTGGAGTCTGTGGGATTTTATCTTTAACTAATTCGATTTTGAATTTGAATTTGGGATAATTATCCTTTGAGTTTGAATTAATTCTGCAGATAATGTCTTTTATCGTGACTTGCCACGGCATCCTTCGGCAACTCGTCATCCTTATCGTAACTTGGCAAGGCATCCTTCGACAAGTGGTTCGACAACTCGTCCTACATAAAATAAAAGCAAAACATCAGAGATTTGTCCACAAAAATAGCAAGATGCAAGGCGAAACCCAATAAAAAATAACTATGAATTTATGCATAAATAACTACAAATGCAACTAAATGGGACTGAGTCTAAACAATAATCTAAGTAAAAAGGGTATAAAATGTAGTGCTTTTCACACTTAACACACCCTCAAACTCGACTATTTCTTGTCCTCAAAGCATTGCAAAAACTAGCAATTACCTACCAAGACATTTACCGTAAAAACAAACTTTAATTCTATCTTCATTCCTCAGAACTGTGGCAACAAAGGATTGATTACCTTTCGACCATCGAAAAGTATATAGAGTTACTAAAAAATAAACTACAATGCTGGTGAAAAATGTGTGTTCAGATTTGTGTACTAGTCAACCAATAGGATTCCAAGCAAACCTTAGTTTTTATTCGATTGCTGAGGCAATTTATTCAACTAGAACAAGTTAGGCTCGTCTAGTAAATTTTCTATTTTTTTCAGCTAGATCCATATAGACACCTCTTGCAATTTTCAATATTTTTTTACAATTAGAGCTAGATGGGAACCTGTAGTAATTAATTATCATCATTTATTTTTCAGCTAGAGCCAGATAGGCACCTCTTGCATAATTTTTTCCATTTTTAAGCAACCTAAAGTTTACTAGTTCTCCCTAGACTGACAAGTCGCATCAGTGTGAATATTAAAAGCATCATAGCAAATTTTCAAATTAATTTTATACCAATCCTAAACTCTAAGGTTCTCTCAACTAAATGTTGTGGCAATTAACTAATCACGAGATATTACAGTAGGTTTTAGCATTTTATAGGCAATTGTCTTGGCAAGTAATATATGCAAACTAGAATGAGACATACAAGACAAAACCCCCCCAAACTCGAGAGAAGAATTATCCTCAATGCATGCAAAAAGAGAAATGAAAATAAAAATAAATGCAAATAAACAAATAGGAGAGGTCATCACCTCGAATTCGAAGCTTCCATTGGGCAGTTTGCTAGAAGCGTTTACTGGTGGGGGTGGGGGTGGTGCAGGGTCATTTTCAGTTACCTCAACCTTCTTAACCAGCTCATCCTCCTTCTCAGCCTCTTCGGTTGGCGAAATTTGTTGCTTCGATGCTTACTATGATTTTGTAGCTGGAGGTGGAGACTTTAACGGTGTAGAGGTGGTTTAAAGTTTTGTTTCTACCTTGCTTTGGTATAGGCGTTGTCGCGGCATTGTTGGTTGCAGCTGGCCCAAAATTACCAACTTCAGTTGCCATTGCAAGTAACTCGGTAAGAAACATAGAAAAAAGGCATACTGCACGTTGGATTAATCTCTTATATGACTCTCTCCAGAGGGATATCTCAGTCCTTCATGTATCACCAAAACATATGATGTCTTGCCTCCAATTGATCAAATCGATGTAGCAAGGGACAAATCAAATATGCTAGCACCTAGGGAATTGCCGTGGCAAGTGCACTTGCATGGGCAAGTCTGATAACAAAGGTTTTCTTTGTTACCGTGTGTGCCTCCTTCATGATCTTCAAGTTACTATTCCTTGATAAACCTTGTTTTTCTTTCTTCTACAATTTTCTTTCCCTTAGTAATTCATGCAAAAAATGATGACACAAACAAACCAATCAAATCAAAAAATACTAATGCAAAACTAACTGCAAACTATCTAAAATAAAGGAATAAAAAAATAGGGTTGCCTCCTTAGAATGCTTAATTTATAGTCTCAACCTGACTATTATACCCCTCTTAGAATTGCTATGAAATTCTTTCCTTGAATAACCAACTTAGGAAACCGAAGAACTTCTTTCCTTTAAGTTCACCAAACTCTCGATTGTATAACAAGGAAGCATGTTTTGTCATGGTGGTTTTGAACAACCATCTAAGGAAATCGAAGTTGTAACAACCCTTAACCGGTTCAGAAGCTAAACTGAGTTAAGAAGCATTACCATCAAACAAAGACAATCAACCATCGAACAAGGATAGGGTCAGAAGCAAAAACAAGAGAGAATATGCCTATCCATTACAATTTCAAGACTAAAATTTTCATTTGAATTCACAGGTGATCTTAACATAGCTTTTAAATCTCTATTAGAACTATAACATGTTAAATCAGACGAGTATTTTATAATTCATTCGAATTATAAGTCACATAAGTGCCCGTATCTTGGTTACTACATTCTTTTGTTATTACCAAATTTAATCTTAGCCATACTAGGTCTTTTAAAAATCAATGAAGAGACGTAGTTCCTTTACTTAGGTCTAATTTGAGTTAGGGAGGATAACTAGATGGCAATCAAATATTTAGAATGATTGTTAGTTGATTACCCCCTCCTTAGACTCATTCAAACCTATTGAATTCGCAATCACTTACCATGGCATTAAATTCAACGAGCAAGTCATGGCCTACCCAAAACACTATCAATATAATACTAGCTCTTCATCTACCATATGATAAGATCACCATAGAGGTTATAAGGGATCCCAATACAATAACTAAACCAAGATAACCATCCCACTGCTACTCGAAATAGGCATAGCAAAGACTTCTATATACCTATACGAATAAGCAATCATCTCAAGATCATGACAAATGCTTTAAGCACACACACATTAGTCATGTTTGAATCATATCTACGCATCAATCACTTATGTCCTTCTTAAACCTATTAACAAAACACACCAACCAATTTTAGTCACATTAACCAAATTATTACTTAACATGCATTCAATTATTGACTTAGATAACCATATCAAGCATATTTGAACCAAGCATATTCCTAACATTCACCCACTTATAATTCAAACATTCAAGACCACAATACCTTTCAAAGCAAAGATAGAAACCAAAATTCAAGCACATAGGTATTCATCATAAAATAAAGAGGCCTTATAAAACTTTAGCAATACTTAGGAGCATTGCTTTCATGATTAACAAAGACATACTAAATGCATTACATAATCAAACATGGCGCCACCATTTAGGGGATATGACAAGGGATTAACCAAAACATACAGGTAAGTACTTGTGACTTGATTGAGCTCTAAAAAACAACTGCTACCAACCTTACCAGAAACATAATCGAAGTAAACATCAAAAGTATACACTTAGTGAGGTAGTAAAGGCACAAGCAATATAGTGCAAACAAAACAATAATGAGTATAACCACTAGATTCATTTAGGATCGAGCTAAGTTCTCTTAAGAACTCAATTATCTCAATTAACTTAAGCATGAAGATGAATCAAGTACTTTGGTTCATATAGTTCTTATTCAATAAATTTAGAACATATTGTCAATTCGACTTTGTGGACAATTCGAATTACATTATATTTAGAATGAGATATAACAATGTTGGTCTTACTTAACACACAAGCAACCATTTTCTTATAGCTTGTTTAACGTTTTTATCACAATAAATCATGTTATTAACCTTGGTAGTCAAGTAGACCAATTTTTTTACAAGTATATCATTTGTTAAAGTATCCATAATACAACTATTTCATGGAAAAAATTAAGGCCTAACATATACTTCAATTGATGAATTGAAATGTAGCTTAGCTTAACTTTACTTGTCATGCAAGAAACCTTTTATCTTGATAATTTGGATAATGTGTCACTCATAGTCAAAGTAATTAGAAGCATAAATTAAACAATCTATAACATTCATGTCTATCCTGTCATGCTAAGGTCAATCAATTATTAAACTGAACTTTAGATCAAGATTAGGTAACAAACGAATATATCATGTTATTCGAACAAAACCTTCTATCTCTTCCAAGTATAAAACATGTATCAAGTAAGCAAACATTGCTTGTCATTCAAGTAACAATATAGTTTGTTATTTTAACTTATAAATCTCATTATTTTAGTGTTATCATAACCTTGGTAATCAAGCAACCTAGGTACATGAATCCCCAACCAACTATCGCCAAAATATGGCACTTGAAGTACCGGTCAATTCCACCTACTATCTCCAACTGACCATAACACATCCCTCCTATTGTCGCCTCAAAAGGACCGTAGTTCAGAACCGTAGTCCACCCCAAACACGAGCTCTATGAACTCTATGGCATGCCAACTATACCTATGACTGACTCAAAACTAAGGCTTTTCAATTAAATTTTATAATATCAGAATCATAGTTGAGCTTAGCTCCTTATCCAGGTATTCGAATAGCATGTCTTATTCATATCAAGGATGAACATAACTCCAAATTCATATAATCACATAAGCAAGGCTTATATCTTATCATATCAAACATATACATAAACACATGTATACCTTTCAGATATAGCAGGCATACTAACCATATCATATAGTACTTTACATTTAAGTACTTACCTCGAATCCTAACTTATATTTATAGGCATAACTTATCTCAATAATAAAACAAGGTAATTATAACAATTAAGATTTCTCGGGAAGGTTTCAAGCCTATCTGGAGACTTTAAACTACACTCACAGTATTCCAAGCTATGGTTGATCTCGAATCACTACCCCTGACTGCTTTTCTACAACTTTACTTGCTTGAATCTTGCTTCACCAAGTATCTCTTGGTCTAACATACAATAAACACAATAAGTATTAAAATTTATCCCTATTTTAGTACAATCATGTAATGCATATACTTTATGAATGGATTTTAACATATTTCAAATTAATATGCTAAATCAATCACTAAATAGACTCCATACAACCCTTATTCAAATTACAAATTTAGTCCTTAAATTAAATTTAACAAACAGCCCCTAAACTTGTAAAACAGTCCCAAATTTTATGGTTTTCAAAATAGCCCCTTATTGTTACAAATTCCATCTATTTTTAGTTACAAAGCAGTCCCTTAATTAAGCTTGCAAAATAGTCACAATAGTTACAAAACAATCCCATTTTTTAGTTCAAAACAGTCCTTTAATTAGACTTTACAAAAGAGTCCACAAATTTATCAAAACAACCTTATTTCTTCGCAAAACAGTCCCCATAATTTTATAAAACAGTCCCCTTCTTGTCTTGCAAAATAGTCCCCTGTTTGGTATACAAAACAACATAGTTTTAAGTTGTAAAACAACCCCTCGATTAAGCTTACAAAACAGTCCATTATTCTTGCAAAAACAGCCCCACCCCCTTAGATTGCAAATCAGTCCCCCTAGACTTTGCAAACAGTCCCCTATTTTTTGTTTTATCAAAACAACCTCAAAACAATTTATTTCATTGATAAAATAGTCCCTAACAATTCTTTTTAGACCATAACAATCCACAATTCGATACTAACAAGCAGAACCAATTTCAAACTACCCAATGAAACAATGACTCATTCAAACACTTAATTCATCTCGACAACATTAAGATTCATTATCAAGCAACTTGACATCTTCAACTATGTTACAATTCCACAAAATTCATGGACATTCATCATGTTCACCATTTGCATGGCTCTATCACACTATGAATGCATATTCAAAAATTCATAAGAGAACGTATAAACATTATAAAAACTACACTCATGGCTTAAATTCAATGCATGTCTTATTCGAATGATCTAGGGAAGATTCATAACATGAATTTGATTCTCTAACAATCTAATTACACATAGCATATGAGGGATATATAATGAATTCTCAAGTTGAACTCTAAATTAAAAGAAAGGAAGATAAGACTTACCCTCATCCTTAAGCTACAAGGACAAGGATTCAAAGAATTTAGATCAAACTAAGCTTAAATCCTCAAATTTCTGGGGCTAAAGTCTCTACTCTCTCCCACTTTGGTGTTTTGGCCTTTAGGGGGAAGAGGATGCCAACTTTTGATCATCTTTCTTCATGGCTGAGACCCCTCCTACACTTGCCTCCATCTATGATGGACATGTGTACAAGCCCACCTATAAATTTCATTTAACATGCAATCCCCTAGCTTAACTTAGTATTCGGTTTAGCCCTTTATTAATTGGCTATCTACTTTTTCTTTGCTTCAATTTTTGTGCTAGATCACTTTACAAATCTATCAAAAGATACATCCAACAATCTTAGTAACATTCGAATTAGGATCATATTTCTAAGCCCAATTTTGGGGTATTACAATTCTCCTCCCCTAAAAGAAAATCCGTCCTCGAATTTTACTTTAGGTATATAGATGGGTTTATTAGTTCTTCATAGCCGTCTCGGGTTCCCAAGTAGCCCTTTTTAGACTTATAATTCTTTTATAACACTTTCACTAGAGGAACAGATTTAATATGAAGCCTTCTAACTTCATGATCCATGGTTTGAACCGGTTTCTATTCAGGCTCTAATACATACGAAGGGTCTGATCAATATTTTCAAAGCATGGGGACATGAAATACGTGGTGTGGCTTATTGAATTCACTAGGAAGACCAAACAATAAGAAACAAAACCAATTCTTTTATCAATAACTTCCAATGGTTCAATGAAACGAGGATTAATCTTTCCTATCTTACCAAATCTAAATACTTTCATCCATGGGAAGACATTCAAAAACACCTTGTCTCCCAATGTATACTGAATATCTCTTCTTTTAAGGTCAACATAAGCTTTTTTCCTATCAAAGACCTCTTTTGATCCATCATGGATGACATTTATTTGTTATTCTATTTCTTTGAGGAGTTCAGTTCCTAAAAGCTTATTTTCACCCAATTCTAACTAATATAAGGAACTTCTACAATTTCTTCCGTATAAAGCTTCAAACGGAGCCATTTAAATAGATGCTTGATAGTTTTTGTTGTAAAAAAATTTAGCCAGTGATAAGGATTTCTCCTAGTTCTTTCTAAAATCAATCACACAAGCTCGAGGCATATTTTCTAGGATATGGACCCCCTTTCTCATTGACCATTAGACTAATGATGAAAAGTTGTTCTGAAGTTAATCTTCGTTCCTAAAATCTTTTGCAAGGAAATTCCAAAATCTTGAGGTGAACCAAGGATCTCATTCAGAGATTATGAAGGTAGAAACTCTGTGTAAACGTATAACTTCTCGAATATACAATTAAGCTAGCTTGTCCAAACTTAAGTTCAGTCTAATAGGTATGAAGCGTTGATTTTGAAAATCTATTGATTATCACTCGGACTGCATCATTCTCTATGGAGGTAGAGGTAGACAACTCATAAAAGTCCATAACTATACGATCCCATTTGCACTGGTGAAGTTTGATAGGTTGTGAGAGTCCCATAGGAACCCGATGCTCAACTTTAATCTTTTGACAAGCTAAACACTTGGGTACAAATTCTTTAATGGTAAACTTCATTCCTAGCAACCAATATAACTCCTTCAAATCCTTATACATCTTAACAGATCCAGGATAGATCAAAAATGGACCACTAAGAGTTTCTTGAAGCATTTCCCTCTTAAGGGCTTCATCATTTGGTACACAAACTCTATTTTAGAAATAGAGTAAATCATTAGAATTTAGAGAAAAGTCAGGATTAGGTTCATCTTTCAACTTAAAAAAAATACTCTAAAGTTCAAGATCTGATTGCTGAAGAGTTGTGATTCTCAAAATCAAGTCAGATTGAACTTGAAGTTCGGCTAAAAATAGTCGTTCCTTTTGCAACTTAGAATGAGCACGAGTAAGAATTTAATTCAACTGTTCAAAGCTTTGTTGTTAGCTTTCTGACCAAACAAAAGACACATCCTTTTGAAGGAGCTTGGTTAGAGGAGTGGCCAAGGTTGAAAACACTTTAACAAATCTTCAGTAATAACCGACTATCCCCAAAAAACTTCTAACTCCAGCAACATTCCTCAAAAGCCTCCAATCAATAATTGATTGAATCTTTTTGGAATGAACCCTAATCCTTTCTACAGATATTATATGACCAAGGAAGGATAATTTGGGTAACTCAAATTTGCATTTATTGGTCTTAGCATAGAGTTGATGGTCTCGATGGGTTCGTAGAACAATTCAAAGATGTTTTGAATGTTTATTCTCGTCTTTGGAGTAGATAAGAATGTAATCAATGAAGACTATTAAAAACTTGTTCAAATAGAGCTTAAAGACTCAATTTACATGATTCATAAATCCAGATAGAGCATTTGTTAAACCGAAAGTTATTACAAGGAATTAGTAGTGACCATATCGAGTCTTGTTTTTCTTTCCCTTAGTAATTCCTGCCAAGAATGATTACACTAACAAACTAATCAAATAAAAAATACTAATGCAAAACTAACTACAAACTATCTAAAATAAAGGAATAAAAAAATTAGGGTTACCTCCCTAGAGTGCTTAATTTTATAGTCTCAACCTGACTATGATACCTCTTTTAGAATTGCTATGGCATTTTTTCCTTGAATAACCAACGTAGGAAACCAAAGAACTTCTTTCTTTTAAGTTTACCAAACTCTTGATTGTATAACAATGAAGCATGTTTTGTCATGGAGGCCTTGAACAACCACATGAGGAAATCAAAGTACCTCTTCCCTGTAAATCTAATGAGCTTTTGACTTAACTCACCACCCAGTAGTGCTTAGGCTTTGCATCCTCTTTTTTTCTTTTAGGGCTGCAACAGAGAAGAAATTATCATCAGCAAAGTGTTATTCTTTCCCAAGTAAGCATATTTCAATTGCTCAGGCAATGAATTCAACTCAAGAAGCAGTGGTTGTTCAATAGATGGTTTAAAGGCTATAAATTCCTTACTTGAGTAATCAAGAGATTCAAAATTTTTACCCAGTCGATTCAAAACCCATTTTGCTTCTTCTTGAATTTCATTATCTAGCTCTTGTTCCTTGATGTTCTCAGATTTAGACTTGATAGTCATACAATTGTCGTTGCAATATTCCTTCATGTTGATACCTAGATCTGTCTCAACGGTTCTAATGAATTGGCATTCCTCTAGTCCATCTACATACTTGAGTGTTTTGAAAGCATTCAGCGTGACTTGCTGATCATTCACTCGCATTGTGAGTTGTCCTCTCTCGACATTGATCAACGTCCTTCCTATTGCTAAAAGCGATTTCTCAAGAATGATGGGAGTGGACTCATTTGCCTTATAATACAAAACAATAAACTCAACAGGAAAAATAAATTTATCCAATCTTACCAAAATGTCTTCGATTTTTCCTTATAGTTGAACGTAAGATCTGTCGGCAAGCTGCAGCGTAACTATGGTGGGTTTCATTTTTCCTATGACTAATCGTTGGAAAATCGATTTTGGCATAAGATTTATGTTTGCTCCAAGGTGGAACAGTGCTTTACCGACATAATGATTTCCAATAGCATATGGTATCGTGAGACTGCCTAGATCATTTAGCTCAGGCTACAATTGACTATCTAGCATCACCATACATCCTTCTTTCAACGAAACTGTTTCAAACTCGGTCAACCATGTTCGATTAGAGACAATATCTTTAAGGAACTTAGAATATTTGGGCATCTACTCAATTGCCTCAACCAATGGCAAGTTAATGTGAACTTGCTTAAGGATGTCAAGGAACATCTTAAATTGATACTCATTATTCTACTTCCTTGGCCACTTTGGAAATGGGTGTGTCAATCTAATTTCATTACCCTCGCTCGTCTCATCCAGTTTGTCTTTGTTGGATAAACTTGTCGCGGCATGTGAACTTGTCGTGGCAACTGTTGAAAGCTCGTCATCTGTAATTAACGTGGCATTATTGTAAGGTACTTCTTTCACAATAGAGGGCTGCACTACTGGCTGACTACTTTCCTTGGGTTTGATAGGATCGCCATTCGCCTTTGGTCCACCTCGGGTGGTGATCGCCTTACATTGTTCATGGCCTGATCCTTGTACAACATCTATGTTGCTGGACAGACTTCCTTGTGGCCCTGAGCTCAAGATTTGGGAAAATTTCCAATCCCGTATCTCCAAAGATTTCAGCATTGCTCCTTGGCTCTGCATCATCATCTCAATCTTGTTTATAAAATAGTAAGTCTTTTTCATAAAATTACTAGTCTCAGCCATATAAGACTCAGTCCTAAGCATTCAAATTCAAAGTTGTTTTTGAAGGATTTATGGATGATGATTGTTGTCGTGGCAACTGAATTTGATGCCATGGCAAGTTCTGTTGAAAGATTGATGATTCAGTGTTCTGGCAGGGTGGATTGTTGGAGCCATCCTAGTTACTAAAGAAAAATTTTGGGTGCTTCCTCCATTCCGGATTATATGTGTCGAAATATGGATTGTTGTTCTGATTGAAATTCTCAACATAATAACTTGACTCCATATTCTGTGGACAATCAAAAGAATCATGATTAGTATTACCTAAAACACAAAATGAATCAACTACCTTGAATTTCTATGTATCGTTGGGTCGCTGCAAGTTCATAACCATGTTGGTTAATGTAGCAAGTTGTGCTGAAATAGCGTTCGATGATTAAAGCTCAATTATTGTGGCATTTCTTCTTGTCGATCCCTTCTTGGTGGTTGGGAACTGGTAATTATTGCTGACAGGTCTATCCAAGATCTCAAAGGCTTCCTTGGGTGATTTGTCTAGGATCATCCTAGTGTACATTTACTCCGTTGTAGAATATTACCACTTGTGTCCAATCTCCGAATCCATGCGTGGGACATTTGCATAGAAGTTCATTATACCGATCCGAAGCCTCATACATGAATTCGTCATCTACTTGATGAAAAGAAGTAATGCCATTACACAGTTTATTAGTCATTTTTGGATGATTATACCATAATAGGAAACTGCGTCATTGTTCTCCCCATGATTTTGGTAACTCCCTTGACCCGGCCTAGACGCTAGACCGAGCGAGCGAGCTGCATTTGGTTTTGCTGAAACAAAACCCGAATTGATTAACTAAACTTAAGTCTATTTTTTTCTTTTTATCTTGTCTAGATGCAACATTATATCCTAAGGTGTGCATACTGAAAATGGGTGAAAACTCAACAAAATTGGGCGTCAATTCAACATCAAATTGAGCAAATTGCAATTTAGAGACCTAAATGCAAAATTGGCACATTACGAGGACTGAATTAGTTTTGAAGTTACATTTCTTGAATTAGTCAAATTACATGATTGCTTGTCAAATTTTAGCTCAAAATGATAATACAAACTCATACAATTGCGTATATAAAAACCAGGGACCAAAACAAAAGGATATAAAACTCAAGCTTCAATGTAACTAACATAACAGGCACCCGTATCAGTACACGAGCAAGTATATCGGTACACTTTAACATTTTCAAAATTACATATTCCAATAGCACAATGTCGTACCAATACACCAACCTCTGTACTGAAACCCAGGCTTAGATTAAGCCTACGCGTACCTGTAAACCATTAAGCGTACCGAAATGCCTAAACCTGAAATGTCCACTTTTGCTGGTTTTGATCCACTCATGAATTCAAACTTGCCTAAACATGCTTCAAACACATACCAATCCCTACTAGGATTCAAACCAGACCAAAGCATCCGAATTATATGACTAAAGCATAACAACATGCTTCAACCAAGAATCTAGAGGCATGCTTCCTCGAAACAATCCATCCAAAGCATGAAACATAAATCCAAAACATCAACAAAACATATAAAGCCAATTACAATCTCAAGACAACATAGAAAACTTGCTTAAACAAGGAGAGTAGAAAAAACCCTCCCAAAACAACAATGAACCGCATTGCCTTTATTACAACTAGTCTAGTTCAAAAACCATATTTTTTAATAGTTCAAATCCTTGGTTTTCCCCTCGCTTTCTCGGTGCCTCCAACCTTTTCTCTGCATTGATGAACAAGGAGAGCCTAAGAACACTAGGCTTAGTGAGGAGTGCTCAAAATACAATACCATCAACGCATTTAAAACCGATTTCCAACTCACTATGAGTTCATTGTTTAAAACAACTTTCTTAACATTATCATGCCTTTTAACCATGCACTTAACATTTCCAAAACATGCATATTACACCATATACAACATGTATCATGGATCAATATCAAAATCCCGTTTGCTAACCCTCAAAATTTGTGTTTGGGACCTTTCTATCACTTCCTAGCACACTCAGCAGTCCTACTATTGACCTAAGTAGATTGAAAGATAGGTCGCATCCTCTTCATCTTCACATAATTTGATTTCCTCTAGACACAAGACTGCTTGGATCAACTATCATACTGAAATCGATGTTGTTATACGGAGATGTGAAAAAGTACATACATATATGTTTGGAAGTAACAAAACTAACTTATAATGAAATGGATGGAATGATGTAAAATTTATTTTTTTGAAAATATTTGACAAATGTATGTAGAAGAAAACATCATTATTTGAAAACAAAGCCAGCATAAACATGCCCTTACAAGATATACAATTACCTTCAAGTTTAAGCAAAAGGTTGGCTTATCCATTACTTAGAATGAAATTTAAATTATATGGATGTCTTAGCAAACTAAGCACCCATGATAAGAAAGCTTAACAAAAAGGAACTCAACAACTCCCAAGAATCATTCATCATGGTCTTTTGATCCCCTTAACACTAATGATATCCCTTCCTATCTTGAGCTTGTCTTTCATTGTTCAATTAACACTCTTGTTAATATTCCATTATCAACAAGCTTTTTTATCTCCTCCAATAACGGCCTATGCTTTTTGGTTGAATGCCAATGTGCCCCCATGTGAAATTCACAAGTACTGCTTGGATTATAAGTGTGGGCTATTAGTTTCGGTGTTACTTTCTTTGGTCTAAGACTGAGATATCATCCTTTTATAAGACGAGGAAACAAATCTAAGATGGATATTTGGAATATTTTAAGATTCACACTTTTTCGTGGAGCTTTCCTTGATGGACAAGGATTATCATATGACCCCTTTCTTTTGTGACCATGGGTGCATTGAAGATGACATTCGTCCACCTCTTATTTTATTGTTTCTTGGCTGATTTGGCCTTTTAAAAAAGTGCTCAAAGTTCCATTTTGGATTGCATCATAAGATCACAAAATTACCTCTTGAACCCGCGAGCTTTAGATCATATAAATGAGCTAGAAGGGTGTTATAGAACATATGAGACATTTTATATTCCATCATGAGAGGTTGAACTTGAGCTGCCACTACTTGCCACCTCAATACATACTCTTTGAGGCTTTCATTTACCCTCATCTTCATATTCCGAAGAAGTTGAGGGTCTGGAGCCAAATCCAAAGCATACTTGTATTGCTCCAAATATGCAGTGGCTAGATCAACCCATGATCGAATCTGCTCTTTGTTAAGTCGATTATACCATTCAATGGCTGATCCAACCATACTATCATGAAAGTAGTGGATCAAAATTTTGTCATCATGCAGGTGGCCTTCCATCTTCATACAAGACATTCTCATATGAATCAAAGGACAACTAGTATCATCGTATTTCTCAAAATTGGGGACTCTAAACCCAAGTGGAATAACCAAGTCGGGGACCAAATAGAGTTCTCTAGCCTCTAATTTGCAGAAGATCTCAATGTCTTCTATTGTATTGATCTTTTCTTCAAGGCTCTTCAATTTATATTCAAACTGCTCAAAAAGCTCTATTCTCAATCCTTCTATTTTAGCTAGTTGTCAAATCCAGAGATAAAAGTTTTAACATGACTCATTCTTGATTTTGATTTGGATGCCCCAGAGTGATTTGTCGGAAACAATGTACCAGCTTGGCGGGGTGCTATTGATGGAGACTTCTCTGTTATGCACTTATTGGGTGACTCTCTAAACAAGTAGAGGTTTGGTACGACTCTAAATAAGGTAGGCTCTTACGGTTTACTACATGTGGTTTGGTTCTAACAGAGGTGCCCGAATTGTGCTCGCTATTGCCTTCTAAGGCTAGCAAGTTAAATTCAAGGGGATACATTTCCCACCGAGATGAAGATCTCACGAAGAAAAATGTATAGATGTATCTCGAAAGTAATCTACTATCGTGTATGGAGGTGATACCTCATGAAGGAATAGCTTCTCACACCTAGCTAGAACGGACGGAGCTCGGGTGTAGAGTTCATGCTATGAAAAAAAATAGATTTTATAAAAAGTTTTGTAAAAGATTTCAGAAATAAAAAGCGTGGATCACAAATTAAATTAAATTGAAGTCATAATTTTTATCTATGAAGACAAACAGTAATCGACTCGTGGCTTGACTCTCTAAAAGAAAAAAGTCCTCATCGGAGTCACAAGCAATAATAATAGGCCCTAGAGCCTGACACGATTTTTACAAAAAATATTTTGGTTTTAATGGAAGTCGCCACCAATCTTTTAATTTAGGTGAGATTGGGTCACCTGAAACCTGGTTATTTTAAAAAAAAAACTTGTTTTTATTATTTTATCAAAATAACTATTTTGGTCTGTGAAACAAAAAAAATGAGTTCAGGAGTCTGTTACGTGGGGGAAGGGAGGACGAACACCCCACAGTGCCCAAAAATTGGTATCTAGTCGATTACGTGGTGTCTTAACGATGGAAATTACAAATTTGAATTTAATTTAAAAATTATGATCCCTGAATGCGTGATTTTACTGTAAAATATATTTAAAAGAATTTTCCTTTATACAAGACTAACGGGAAACTTATGCCCCTTTAAGTTCGAGACATAATTTTGCGAGACCCTGGATAAAGGAATACTATTATAATTTAAGATCAAAATGATGTTTTATAATAAAGATTAACGAGAAAGCAGCTCCTATTTAAGTTCGAGGTACATTTTTCACGAGAATCCCTAATAATGAAAATTAATTTAATTTAAAATTTAGTGAAAACCAAATTGATGCAATATATATAGTATTAGAGGTAATATAGGTACATATGTATATATTATTGAAAATAAATAGTGGTATTAATAGTAATAAATAATAATAATAGTAATAGATAGTAATAAAATAAAATAATATAACAATATAATAATAATAATAGTAATAAAATAAAACAATATAACAATATAATATTAATAAAGTAATAATATTAATAATAATATAATAGTGATTATACTTATATTAATAATGATATAATAATAGTATAATATTTTGGTGGTGGTGGTGGCGGTGATCATATCAGCTTAAAAAAAACAGTTACTAAAATGAAATAGAACAAGAATTCAAAAGCAAAATTATAAAGGATACAAAAATTGAAGGAAAAAAGATTCAATTTTCCATTCATCAGAAACGCACAAATCCTCCCTCCAGGGTTGGGTCTACGCGTAGGTTACATAATCCCTAAACGGTGTCATTTTAAACGCCCTTAAATACCTATTTTTAGACCAAAAAAATCATTTGGTGTGTGATAATTAAAAAAGGGGCTGAAACTCTCTCAAGCTCTCTCTGTTATGCCCAAGGGCCCTTCGAGTCCTCCGTCGTGATCATCTATGTGCCGTCGTTTATCGGTGACAACTTCGGTGGTCAGATTTCATTTAAAAGGTAAGATTGACTCATTTATTCTCTTAATCTCGAATTTTAGGTTGGTTTCTCCCTAATCCTATTCTAATTAGATAGATTTGTAAAAATTCGAAAGGGTTTTTATATATATATTTACATTTTCCCCTTTTTTCAACTTATATTCGTTCCTTTTTTTTTGCTTTCGATCTTCTCTCTATTTCTCTTTTTTTTACTATGAAAAAACCCCTCTTTTAATGTTGTAGGTGTCGATTTATAAGAGTGAAGAGTGGCTCTTGGCTGGCCACATATGATGGTGTTGAGCCATGGGAGTTATGATGGTTTAGGGCGATGGTGGCAGGGATAAGGTGGCAGGTGAAAAATGAAACGATGTGAAGTAGTTAGTTTAGGTTATTTAAGGTTTGGTTTAAGGCCTAATGGGTTTAGATTTAGGGTTTAGTTAAGGACTAGTTTGGGGTTTGGTGGCTAACGGCAACCGGCAATGATGACGAGGACCAGAGCATACTCTGCGGCAATTATGGTCTCGGACGAGTGGCGGCAGCGGCTAGGATTTAGTTCAGGTTTGTGGGCCAGATATGGTATTGGGTTTTTGGGTTAATAATATCTAAGTATTTTTTATTTGTTTATTAGGCTCAAAAGGGGCGCCCGGGCAGAAATGGGTTATTACATCATGGGCAGAAACCATTACTCCCACCATGTACAAGAGTGATGGACCTGACTCTAAAAACTTGGAATGCATGGATGATGTGTTAGGTGAACCTTATTGAAGTTTGCTGCCAGAAAGAGACAAAGAACACCATTTGTTCTTCCAAGAGATAGTTAAACATCATAGCATACCGAGTGTTGTGTGATTTAAGTGCAATGCAAATGGTGTAAGTGAACACGTCGCAAGTAATAGTATATATTAAGATCGTCTGCACATGGATTGGTGAAACTCTGAATACTAGCTTCTTGCACTGAAAGAGAATAATATTAGAAGTCATAGGTGGTGATAAATAGCAAGTAAAATAAACTAAAAAAGAAAACTAACTAGAAAGAAGTAATCGATATGAGAGATTAGGTTGGGTTATCATGCGTAGTAGTATAATTGGTGAATGAATTGCTAAGGCAAGTAAATTGCTATGGCAAGTAAACTGCTTTGGCAAGTAGATTGTTGCAGCAAGTAAATTGTTGTGGCAAATAGATTGTTGTGGCTAGTAAATTGCTCTGGCAACTAGGTTAACCCCTTCAATCTTTGACGGAGTGTTCTTCAATGCCTTACAATATCCCTAACCGAAAAACTGATGTTCGTACAAGCGTTGGTGATACATCCTTGCGTTAACCTTGGGTGAACAGCATCAATCTTTGCACTCTTCTTGGTCACTAAAATCCAATCCTTATTCCCAAGGCTAATTACTTTCCACCAACGGTCGTTTAAATAGAAACTGTATCCACTCATTTCGTGAATCTAGCTCTCGAGCCTAGGTAAATAGATGCAATTCAAGTTCCTTTCCAGATTTGCTTGAAGGGAAATGAAAAACCAAGAATAGAAAAACAATTAATTTGTTGAATTAAAAACCAACAACCAAACATTCGTCTCTACACACCAATAAAACTTGATAACCCAAGCCAAATTAATCAATTTCATAGCCGGGTAAAAATAAAGCAAATAAAAACCAGACATGGGATCGCACGATACAAGATGAAAAAGGAATGGTTGTGCGTGAATCCCTCTTACGATTTAATCTCACTCTCCTAATCAACTCTCTTGATGTTGTTGTTCCGATCTCCTTAAATAGGTGAGGAGAAAGAGTCCAAATTTTGAATTTGGGATAATTATCCTTTGAGTTTGAATAAATTCTGCAAATAATGTATTTTATCGCGACTTGCCACGACAACCTTTGGTAAGTCGTCATCCATATCTTAACTTGGCATGGCATCCTTCGGCAAGTGATCTAGCAACTCATCGTACACAAAATAAAGCAAAACTATGAATTTATGTATAAATAACTACAAATGCAACTAAATGGGACTAAGTCTAAATAACAATCCAAGTAAAAAGGGTAAAAATATATTACTTTTCACACCCTAAACACGAGCTATTGCTTGTCCTCAAGCAATGTAAAAACTAGCAATTACCTGCCAAGGCATTTACCACAAAAACATACTTTAAACCTAACTTCATTCCTTAGAACTGTGGCAACAAAGGATTGATTACCTTTCGACCTTCAAAAAGTATAGAGAGTTACTTAAAAATAAACTACAATGCTAATGAAAAATGTTTGTTTAGATTTGTGTACTAGTTAATCAACATGATTCCAAGCAGACCTTAGTTTTTATTCGATTGTTGAGGCAATTTCTTCAGCTAGAGCCATTAGGCACCTATAATAAATTTTCTATTTTGTTGGCTAGATCCAGACAGGCACCTCTAGCGGTTTTCAATATTTTTTTTACAATTAGAGCTAGATGGGAACCTGAAGTAATTAATTATCATCATTCATTTTTCGGCTAGAGCCAGATAGGTACCTCTAGCACAATTTTTTCCATTTTAAGCAACCTAACGATTTCTAGGTCTCCTTAGATTGACAAGTCACATCAGTATTAATATTAAAATTATCATAGGAAATTTTCAAATTAATTCTATGCCAATCCTAAAGTCTAAGGTTCTCTCAACGTCGTGGCAATTAACTCATCACGAGATATCACAGTAGGTTTTAGCATTTTACTGGCAATTGTCATGACAAGTAATATATGCAAAATACAATAAGACAGATAAGACAAGAATTCCCCCAAACTCGAGAGAAGTGTTGTCCTCAATACATGCAAAAAAAGAAATGCAAATGAAAGGAAATGCAAATGAACTAATACGAGAGGTCATCACTGCGAATTCGCAACTTCTATTGGGCAGTTTGCTAGAGGCGTTTGCTGGTGGTGCTGTTGTCGGTGTAGGGTCACTTTGAGTTTCCTTAACCTCCTCAACCAGTTCATCCTTCTTTTCGACCTCTTCGGTTGACAAAACTTGTCACTTCGATGCTTGCTTTGATTTCGTCGCCAGAGGTGGATACTTCAACGGTGTAGATTTGGTATCTTTCAAATTTGAAAAATTCTGACAAGAGTTAGTGAATTGCTAGTTTAATTTTTTGTTCCTACCTTGGTTCGGTATAGGTGTTGTCGCGGCATTGTTGGTCGCTACTGGCCCAAAATTGCCAGCATCAGTTGCCGTGGCAAGTAACTCAGCAGGAAACATAGGAAATGGCATACTACAAGTTGGATAAATCTCTGATAGGACTCTCTCGGATTGATATCTCGGTCCTTCATGTATCACCAAAAATTATGATGTCTTGCCTCCAATTGATCAAATCAATGTAACAAGGGACAAATTAAATTTGCTAGCACTTAGGGAATTATCAAGGTAGGTCTGGTAACAGTGGTTTTGTTTGTTACTCTGTGTGCCTACTTGCATGATCTCCAAGTCGTTATTCCTTTAGAAGCCTTGTTTTTCTTTTTTCTGCAATTTTTCTTTCCCTTAGTAATTCCCACAAAAAATGATGACACTAACAAACCAATCAAATCAAAAAATACTAATACAAAACTAACTGCAAACTATATAAAATAAAGGATTAAAAAAATTAGGGTTGCCTCCCTAAAGCTCTTAATTTATAGTCTCAGCCTGAGCATGATACCTCCCTTAGAATTTTTATGGAATTCTTTCCTTGAATAACCAACATAGGAAACCGAAGAACTTTTTTCCTTTAAGTTTACCAAACTCTAGATTGTATAACAAGGAAGCATGTTTGTCATGGTGGCTTTGAACAACCATCTGAGGAAATCAAAGTACCTCTTCCCTGTAAATCTAATGAGCTTTTGACTTAACTGCGCACCCCAGTAGTGCTTAGGCTTTGCATCCTCTTTTTTCCTTTTCAGGTTGCAACCGAGAGGAAATTATCACGGGCAAGGTGTTATGCTTTACCAAGTAAGCATATTTCAATTGCTTAGGCAACGAATTCAACTCAAGAGACAATGGTTGTTTAATAGATGGTTTAAGGGTTGTAAATTCCTTACTTGAGTAATCAAGAGATTCAAAATTTTTACCCAGTCGATTCAAAACCCAATTTGCTCCTTGTTGAATTTCATTGTCTAGCTCTAGTTCTTTGATGTTCTCAAATTCAGACTCGACAATCATACAATTGTCGTGGCAATATTCCTTCATGTTGATACGTAGATTTGTCTCAACGATTCTAATGAATTGGATTTCCTCTAGATCATTCACATACTCGAGTGTTTTGAAAGCATTCAGCGTGACTTGCTGATCATTCACTCGCATTGTGAGTTGTCCTTCTCGACATCGATCAACTTCCTTCCCATTGCCAAAAATGGTTTCTCGAGAATGATAGGAGCGAACTCATCTGCCTCACAATGCAAAACAATAAAGTTAACTAGAAGAAGAAATTTATCCAATCTTACCAAAGTTTCTTTGATTTTTTCTTCTAGTTGAACGTAAAATCTATCAACAAGGTACAGTGTGACTGTGATGGGTTTTGCTATTTTTATGCCTAATCATTTGAAAATCGATTTTGGCATATGATTTATGTCTGCTCCAAGGTCGTACAATGATTTCCAACATAATGGTTGCCAATAGCACATTGTATCGCGATACTACCTAGATAAACTGTTTCAAATTGATACTCATTCTCGTGCTTCCTCAGCCTCAGTGGAAATAGAGGCGTCAATCTGATTTCTTTTCCCTCACTCGTCTCATTTAGTTTGGCTTTGTTGGATAAACTTGTAGCGACATGTGAACTTGTAATACCCTAAAACACACCCTAAAAGTAATTAAACTAAGTCACCCAATTTGCTAGCTCAATTGAGCTTGATCCTAAACCAATTAGAATATCTAGTGACTTAAATGCAAGAAATGAATGATTGGTGACCAAAATAAGATGACTAAATGAATAAATTGAATGCTAGGGGAAATACATGTAAAATCCATGGAAATATCAAATAAGCCACATGTAAATTAAATGAAATAACATGTGTTATCTCATCTAACCACTTGGCAATGCATGGATAAACAAGGATGACAACTTGTCATCTTCACTTTTTCTCACCATTGCCAAGATGAAGAAAGAAAGAGAGAAAGAAATTGTAGAAAGATAGGAAGAGAATTCAGCCATAAAAAATGATAATTGATCTTGAATCAACCTTGGTAGATAGGTTATCTTGCAAAACAATGTAAGCTCCCATCTTCTTCTTTTTCCATTTTGAATAGAAACTAGGGGCTGGATTGAAATGAATTTGTAATTGCTTGATGTTAGTAGTTGATAGCCATTGTTTAAAGCTTGAATAATGCTTGAATTGATGTTATAGCTAAGTTAAATTAAGGCATGAACAATAGGTATCATGTTAAATTTAGCAAACAATTGAGTTAACATGTTCAAGGTGTAGCCGAATGTAGTTGGAGATATATGTGATAATTTGTATACTAATTTGCATAGGGGGGGTGATTATATAGTAACTTCCTAGTTAAAATCATGTAAACTGAATTAACAAGGCCTATATTGAGTTAAATTGATTGTATAATTGAATGGATCAAGCTTGAAACAAAAGTGGTCACATTGCTAGTTAAATTGATGGCTAGGGACTATTTTGCTAGAATAGAAGTATGAACATGCTTAATTGTGCATAATACCATGTTTTAATCACATTAATAGAAGAATTGGACTGCCTAGGACTTGTATGAATGGGTATGTATAATGAATTGCCATGTAGGAACATTGTATAGGTGATTAAAGAAACCAAAATGTAACCTAGTGTAATCTGCCCATAATACTCTATTCTGGGCAGCAACTTTGAAAAATCACCATAAGTTGTATACATGAAATTTAAGGCTGAAAATTTGATAGATGATGCCTTATCATGTCTATTTTCATTAGGAGAAAGCAGAATTGAATTATGGATTGTGAGCTGGAATCTGGAAATGAAAACCTCTGGACAGTGCAAACTATCCAGAAATGAAATTGCCCTGTCTTTAAGTTAAAAACTGTACTAATTGGCAAAGAACTAAAATGAAAGGCCTATATGGTTAGAACTACAGTTAAGTTATCTTTCCAATGGTGTAAACCAGTTGAAATTCCAACGTACGGAATGAAAGTTATGCATGTTTAAGTGAACAGACTACATGCTGCCTAGTAACAACAGTTTAGGTAATTGTACACTATTTTGTGGAATTTTTGGGACATTGGTTACTGCCCTGTTTTACATGAATTAAAGTATAGATAAGTGTAGTTATGTATAGTAAAGAATGTGTATAAACATGCTCCCAGATTTGTATATGATGTGTACTTGTAACATTGCCTTGATTGAATGATTATGTGAACTTGTTTTAACATGTATGTACTTGTGTAATGTGTATGAAAAACCATGAGTGAACTTGGTGGAAGAGGAAAAAGTGGAACATTCTAAAGCCAAGAACAAAGGATTGTGGATCCACGACTAGCTAAGCTTGGAGTATTGTGAGTGTAGTTTTGTAGGGTTATGACTTAGGTCCTAACCAAATATGCATGCTTAAATTACTTGCCATCCTTGTATTGTTTAAATAGACTTAATGTAGGCTTGATCATACACATAAAGGGAAGATTGGCTAAGCTAAACTTGTAAGTGAATAAAAGCATGAAAGTTGACTAGATAATCAAAAAGAAAAGTGAAAACAAAAGTGTGAATTCTTGTTCTTGAATGTGGCTATTCGAATAGTAGCATATATATGTACTTCCATGATATATGAGGTGTGATCTTTGTGTCTTGAATACTATTCATTCGAATGCCTGCTTGATGCCTAAGGTAGTGTATGCTAAGTGTTTACTTGATGAATGAGATGGTTATGTGAATGCTTTCTTGTATGTTCTCCATGGTTTAACATTTACTAACAAGATTGAACCATGAAATAAAGACATTGCTTGTTGCCTAAGGGCATATATTCAAATACTTGCTTGAATGACAAGATAACAAGTGAATTGAGGAGCTAAGGCTCAACTAGCCTAAGGGCTAAGCATGATATTGCTATAACTTGCTTGAATGTGATTCTTGAACACAATTATCTTGACTTGAACATGAAAGCATAAAAAACAAGAAACAACAACAAGCTTTAAAGTAAAATAAGAATTATTGTACCATAAGATACTCTCTAATGAAAGTTAATGATTTAAAAGAATTATGTTGACTTAAATGGAAGTCCTTGGATACATTGGTATGATGCTTGGCATTCTTGGGACTACGGTCCATGAGCCACGGCTCGGTGGGACGCCCCATTACATGTAATATGTTATTGGCGACAGTAGGAGGTAACATGGGAGTTGTACGGAGATTGGCGATAGTTGGTTGGATAGTGAGAAGTATAGGATTCTTGGTCCTCTATGGTGAAACACGGACCAATGTCATTCATAACCAATTGTGATCCAAGGCAAACATGTTAAAATACATGAACCTTATTGTGAAATTAAATAAAAAATTCAAAAGATAATCTTGAATGCGTTACATAATGTTTAAAGAAAGCTCTTGGTGAGCATAATGTTTAAAGAAAGTTCTTGGTGAGCATAATGTTTAAAGAAAGCTCTTGGTGAGCATAATATCTAAAGAAAGCTCTTGGTGAGCATTACTTAACATGAAATCTTGCTACTTGAGTTACTTGATATGTAAGCTTACTTGAACACTTGAATTACTTGATATGCAAATTTGATTACTTGGACTACTTGTTACTAGATTTGATTACTTGAGTCAGTTGCTACTTGACTTGATTTCTTGGGCTACTTGTTACGTGACTTGGATTGATTGGAAATATGACTGTTTTATGTGTGTAAATGCGGAGTAAGTGTGCTGCCATGTTAAGTGATATTAAGTCTAAAATCGGACTGTTTTATGTGTGTAAATGTGTCAGTAAGTGTGCTTCCATGTTAAGCGATATTAAGTCTAAAACCAGACTGTTTTATGTGTGTAAATGTGGGAGTAAGTGTGCTGCCATGTTAAGTGATATTAAGTCTAAAACCGGACTGTTTTATGTGTATAAATGTGGGAGTAAGTGTGCTGCCATGTTAAGTGATATTAAGTCTAAAACCGGAATGTTTTATGTGTATAAATGTGTAAGTAAGTGTGCTGCCATGTTAAGTGATATTAAGTCTAAAACTGGACTATTTTATGTGTATAAATGTATGAGTAAGTGTGTTTCCATGTTAAATTATCTTAAGACTAGAATTGGACTGTTTGCTAGGCTTATTGTCTTCATAATTAAGTAAACAAGTTATAAACATATATGGATAGTTTTGAACTTGTTATAAGCGTACATGGACATATTTAAATAAAATAAAAGTCACCATGGATTGCTTTTACTTGTAATTAAGTGTAAACATGTATAATGAACATAATTGAATGAGTAATGCTAGAAAATAAGAACTGTTTTTAGGTGATTAAATTATGTAAACACGACATGTTGTTAAGTATAACCTTGATTGATTGAATGTGGCTATACTTGACTTGGAATTATTGTGAGTTAATTGAATATATTATTGATTGTTTGAAAGGTGTTAAAGCTTGAATTAGGATCCATGTCCTTGTATGTCATGTTATTCGAAATGCTATAAACCTTGAACAGAACTCCTTGACTAAATGGAACTTGGTCTAAATAATTGGTTAAATCTAGATGCTACCTCACTAAGTACAAATTGTACTTATCACTCTTGTTTCCTTTCTTCCCAGCCAACAGGTTAGGTGTTCTAAACACTTTCTTGATCCTGAAGTTAGATTCTTGAGCCTGAAGCATGACACAAGTGGAGCTTGAGTATGAATCCTTACTTGTTTTGTATATCTCCTAATTGTTGGTGGCACCTAGTCCTATTTATAGCTAAGGCTAGTTCATGCATTTTGTATGATTGGAAGCTTGTATATAGTATGGTTCGACCTCTAATGTTGTGTAAGACTATGATTCGAATGTTTACACTAAATGAGCTTGTTTAGTTGAATCTACATGGAATGTTGCAAGTCTTGAATATAATAACCTACATGACCATGTCTAATTAATGTGAAATGAGTATACCATTGAAACCTTGTTAATTATTGTTATAAGATATATGAGATGCGCATAATTCAGATTGAATGATACAAATGATTCATGATATGCTTGAGAACTGATATTGCTGAATGGTAAGGAATGAATCTTTACATGCTTGAATAGATGTTCAAATATATGTGCATATGATTATGCTTAGTCAAACCTTCATGAATTGGTTACATGTCTTGAACGAAACGTGATGAAATGAAGTTAAAATGAACACATGCTAGTCTAGGTAAGCTATTTGAATGATATGATCACATGAACTTAAATTCAAAAGTGAATAATTAAAGTGGTATCTTATAATGAATAAGAACTTGTCCATGCTTATGTAATTGAATGCGATGTCTATGTGTCGTGCTAGTTCTCTACTCATCTAGGATAAACAAGGATGATATCAATACTTGTATTTTAAGTGTTTATTCGAATACCTCTCATGTATGATCATTTAATCAAGTAGTAACTAATCCTTGAATGAATCTTGAAGGTAACCGCTCGAATGAAAGCCTATAATGAATATGAAATATATTATATATATATCCATGATTGTATGATGAAATGTTAGCTGCATATATAGATAACATGGAATGAAATAAACATGCTTGTTTGTTATGTCATTCGAATGTTATTGGATAAACATTAAAGAAAATGCTAATGGTAAACTAAGGTGGTAATCTCAAATGAAACAAATGTTTGCTTGATTGTTTGATAGATATGTTTGCTTAAGTTACTTACTAGTCAAGTAACTCATCTAATAGAGATCAGTTCGAAAAGTTTTAAATGGTTCGTGTTTCTGCTATGATTGATTGTAAATGCCTATGCTGCTAGCTAGTTAAGGAACTCATTTAATAGGGATGATTTCACCTTTCCTTGCCTTGTTCTTGTTTGTTCTTGCTCCATAACGCTCCCGAGCCGATTTACTACTAAACTAAGGTAGGGGGTGTTACAGAACTTACCATGGAAACTACTGAAAGCTTGTCATCTTCGATTGTTGTGGCATTGTTTTAAGGCACTTCTTTCAGAACAAAGGACTACTCTACTGGTTGACTACTTTCCTTGGGTTGGATAGGATCATCATTCACCTTTGGTCCACTTCGGGTGGATATTGCCTTACATTGTTCATGGCCCGATCCTCGTACAACCTTTGTGTTGCTGGGTAGACTTCCTTGTGGCCTAGAGCTCAAGATTTGGGAAAATTGCCCAACTTGTGTCTCCAAAGATTTCAACATTACTCATTGGCTTTGCATCGTCATCTTAGTCTTGTTTATAAAAGAGTAAGTCTATTTCATAAAATTACTAGTCTCAGCCATATAAGACTCAGTCTTAAGCATAAAAACATTCAAAGTTGTTTCCGAAGAACTTATTGATGATGATTGTTGTTGTGGCAATTGAGTTTGTTGCCCTAGCAAGTTCGGTTGAAAGACTGATGATTCAGTGTTCCGATAGGGTGGATTGTTGGAGTCGTCCTAGTTACTAAAGAAAACTTTTGGGTGCTTCCCCCATTCTGGATTATATGTGTTGGAATATGGATCGTCATTCTGATTGAAATTCCCAACATAATAACTTGACTCCGTATTCTATGGAAAATCAAAAGAATCATGGTTAGTATTACATAAATGTAACTCCCTATCCCCGGGTTAGCCGTAATCCAGTTCAAGAGCGTTACCGAGGCGAGAACAAAGCAAGAGATAGGTTACTTGTTGAACAAGTAACCACAATATAGATAACTTGCAACGCAAGTAACCCAAACACAACAATACAAGATATACAAGTAACCCACAATAATCAAAACAAACATACTGAGCATGCTAATTTAGGTACTAATTTGTTTTGTTTCATACTTATATCCTAAGTTACCACTATCATATTACAATCCACCATTCTATTCAATACACATGCACCATTCGAATATCAATGACAAGTATGGCATACTTCACAATAGGTTTCTATTAGACATGACCCAACTTACATTCTTATTACATGTTCACATACCCTATTCTAACAACAAGGTGGTCACTTAACACATTTCATATGTTTCTTTTTTTTTCAAACAAGACATACTATTTCATGGCATCATTAGCTAGTAACATTGTTAATGCATGCTTGTACATACCTTAACTCCAATGCTGATTCTTACCAATGGCCACAATAACAAATGCATGATCATACAATATTGGTCTAGTGTTCGAATGATACAAGATTTCAATAATCATTGAATTACTTTCACAATTTGTGCAACATCATACTTATTTATATATATATATCAACATAGTTATATACATAGTTCAAGTCACCCATGTTGGTTACAAGATAGGCCCATACAAGTTATACATAATTTCAAGTCTTAAACACACAACAAAATGCATGATCATAGCTAAATATTACAAGTTCTAGTGACACCAAACTAGGAGTACATAAAAAGTATGAAATCATACTTTCAAGCTTGCTTCAAAATGTTGCTTCGAGTTCAAGATATCCTCTTGAAAGTGTCCTTAATCTTTTATGGGAAGAATGAAGAGTACAGTGGTAAGTAAAAGTTATGTACTTAGTGAGGTAACACTAAGCTAACCAATTTCAAGTATAGATATCCAAGTTTACAAGTATTTCAAAGAATCAAGATAATCACTACATGTCATAAACTATTCGAATGCATGGGGTAAACATAGGCAAGCTTCACATATCACACATTCAACATAGCAACATCCATCATGTATACATATCATGCTATTCGAATTATTGATTAGAAGACAAGCAATCAAAAACACCAAGTACCAAGTAGACATTCTTGCATAATAACATCATCTATGCATTTATTTCATGGAAAGTAACAAGTTATACAATCATTCAAGAATCTTACAAGACAAGTAATGTTCACATCACACATCCAAGACAAACAATGTTCATTTCAAGTTATTAATTCAGCTTACAATACCCTTGGTAATTAGTTCACTAGATAATAAAATCTTCAACAATATGCACCGAAGTGCCAATATGCACCGTTGTGCCAATATGCATCGTAGTGCCAATATGCACCATCGTGCCAATATGTACTGTAGTGCCAATATGAGCTCTAGACACTAAGGCATGCCCTTCTATCTATCCAAGCTAGCTACCAATGTTGTTTGATTATCAATTTCATTCAAGCTTTATACAATTCATTAATCAAGACCTGATTATGTCATTCAAAGGCCAAGCCCTTAGGCTTATGGAGTCTTAACTTATAAGACAAGTCTATCCATGTCATTCGAATGACATGAACACAAGGTGGTACCATTGTTCAACTCATTTCAAACAAGTCATGCATATCAATCACAACCACATTCATATGTATGCAATGTGCATACCTTATTCTCCAAGCAAGCACGCCATTTCTTACCTTTGGCATAAGCAATGCAACATGTCAAGCATTTCATTTCATTTCATTTGCTTAACAATCAAGTAAACAAGTAAAACATGGCATCAAACAAGTTGTCATTCATATCATTCTTCCCTTAATTAGCCAAATATATATTAGGTCATGTTATATGGCAATGCCATTGAATTAATACAATAGCAGGATTGGTTAGGACCTAAATCTTAACCCTAAGGAAGGTTACACTCACAATACTCCTAGCTAATCACTTGTCTTGTATCCAAATCTCTTTGCCTCTTGATTTGGGATGTTCACTCTTTTCTTCCTCTTCCACAACCTGCTGCCCTTGGTCTAGCAAGCATAACACATACAATTCATCAAAACATGTATATAATGTCACTCATATATAGTAAAAATGTTACCACATTTGTACCTAACATTTAGCTACAATTTTTTATGCTTTCTTTTAAGCATTTCTTACTTGTTCATCTCTATCTTGTTATTAACTCATTCTAGGACATAATTGGACATATTACAATGTCCCAAAACTGTTTTGGAAACAATTTGCTTCTAGGTGCAAAAATAGTCCCAAACTGCTCAGGACACTGCTGCTTGGCAGTTTGCACACTGTCCCTTTAAATGGTCATATATTTTAATCCGTACGTCAGAATTTTGATTAGTTTACACCGTTGGAAAGATAAAAAAATTGTCTTATGACCATTTAAGGCTTGTATTTTAGTTCTTAGCCAATTAATACAGTTTTTTACTCAAAGACAGGGCATCCTACTTTATTGGGCTGTTTGCGCTGTCTCTAGTATTTCTACTCTACATTTCAGTACACAACCCATAGTTTAGCTCTATTTTCTCCTAGTGAATATAGACATTCCAAGGTGTAGTCCATAAAAATTTCAGCCTTAAATTCACTATATACAATTTTTAGTGATTTTCTAAAGTCACTGCCCATAACAGAACATTCATTTTCTTTCTTTTAATTACTACAATTGATTTCTTAATTCTATTAAATTAAGTCATGGTTCAACTATTTAGTAGTAATTAATCTAGGCCTAGTTTAGGGGTGTTACAATTATCCCCCCTTAAATTAAATTCGTCTTCGAATTTACCTTAATCGAATAGGTGAGGATACTGCTTCCTCATGACTTCTTTAGATTCCCAGGTAGCTTCTTCCACCTTATGGTTTCTCCATAAGATCTTAACAAGGGGAACAATCTTGTTCCAAAGCATCCTTACTTCCCGGTCAAGAATTTGAATGGTTCTTCTTCGTAGGACAAATCAGAATTCAATTCTACTTCTTTGGGCTCAAGGATGTGTGAAGGATCAGAGCGATACCTTCTGAGCATTGAAACGTGGAAGACATTGTGTATTCTATCGAACTCTCTAGGAAGAGCTAGTCGATAGGCAACTGGACCAATTCTTTACACAACTTCAAATGGTCCGATGTATCGGGGACTGAGCTTCCCTTTTCTTACAAGGTGAGACCTTTAGGAAGACTTTGTATCCAATAGAATACTAGATGTCTCTCCTTTTCAAGTCATCATACGCTTTCTGTCTATCAAAAGTTGCCATCAATCGATCATGAATGATCTTGATTTGTTCTTCGGTTTCCCGTAGCAATTGAGGTCCCAATACTTTGTTTTCTCCCAATTCAGACCAGCATAAGGGAGTTGTACATCTTCTTCCATATAGAGCTTCAAATGGTGCCATTTGAATAAAAGATTGATAGCTATTGTTGTAGGCAAACTCCACAAGAGGTAGGGATTTCTCCCAATTCTTTCTGAAGTCTATAACACAAGATCGTAACATATCTTCGAGCACTTGTATGATTCTTTTATATTATCCATATGATTAAGGATGGAAGGATGTACTAAGATGCACTTTAGCTCCTAGAGCTTTCTGTAGAGAATTCCAAAATCGAGAAGCGAATCAAGGGTCATGATTGGAGATGATTGTTGTAGGTACACCGTGTAACCAAATCACTTCACGGATGTACAGCTCGGCAAGGGTTTCCAAACTCATGTTCACACCAACATGGATGAAGTAAGTAGATTTAGTGAATCTATCAACAATCACCCATACAACTTCATTCTGTCTTGGAGTAGAAGGAAGACAGGTGACAAAGTCCATAGTAATTCGATCCCACTTCCACTAGCGAAGTTCAATAGGTTGGAGCTGTCCAGTAGAGACTTGATGCTCGGCTTTGACTCTTTGACAAGTTAAGCACTTGGATACGAAGTTCGTGATTGCAGATTTCATGCCTGGCCACCAGTATTGTGGCTTTGGATCCCTATACATCTTAACCGAACCAAGGTGGATCGAGAAAGAACTTTGATGTGCTTCTTGCAACATTTCCTGATTCAATTGTTCATTGTTAGGAACACAAACTCTATCTTTGTAATAGAGGAGTCCATTTGACTTGAGGGAGAAGTTAGAGCTAGACTCAGAAGCAAGTTTAGACATGATCTTCTAAAGATCTGGATCAACTTGTTGAAGTTCTTTGATCCTCGAGACTAGATTGGATTGAACTTGAAGTTCAGACAAGAATTTATGACCCTTGGATAGTTAGAAATGAGCATTGCTAGCTGTAGTAGGTACGAAAGAATTAACAAGGTCATTAGAATGATTTTCAATAGATTTCTGGCAATGCAAGGCATTGTTCGAATTGTTACCTGCATAACAAGGCATTGTTTCAAATTGTTTCTTGAAGAATAAGGCATTATTCGAATGCTTTCTTACAAGCTAAGAAAGACTCAATTTCAATGGTTACATGTATTTTAGGCACAATTCTTATTCGAATGGGTTACTGTTACTTGTAACCTAAGAAGGTTTAATTCGAATAGTTACTTATATTTCAAGGAAGATTTCAAGTTGTTACTTATCAAACAAGAAGGATACAAAATTTAATGAATTCATTTAGAATTTTGAATTTAGGAGTTACCCGAGTATGATCTACGACTAAGGGCATCAGCAACTACATTTGCTTTCCCCGGATGGTAATCGTTAACCAAGTCGTAATCCTTAAGTAATTCGAGCCATCTCCTTTGCCTCAGATTCAAGTCCTTCTGAGTTAGGAGGTATTTGAGACTTTTGTGATCAGTAAATAGATTGCATTTCTCTCCGTATAGATATTGTCTCCATATCTTGAGAGCAAACACGATAGCTGCTAGTTCCAGATCGCGAGTTGCATAAAGCGTAAGCAATTACATTCCCATCTTGCATCAGGACACAACCGAGTCCTAGATGAGAAGCATCACTATAAACAGTGAATTCTTTGCCCGATTCTAGTTTGATGAGTATCGGTGCATGAGTCAGAGCTTGCTTAAGTTGATCACAGCTTCGTTGTTGGTTCTTCGACCAAACAAAAGGCATATTTATGCGGGTAAGCTTAGTAAGGCTTGCGGCAATGGAGGAAAAGCCGTCGTGCCAATATGCACCGTAGTGCCAATATGCATCGTCGTGCCAATCTGCAACGTAGTGCCAATATGAGCTCTAGGTTCTAAGGCATGCCCTCCTATCTATCCAAACTAGCTACCAAGGTTGTTTGATTATCAATTTAATTCAAGCTTTATACAATTCATTAATCAAGACCTGATTATGTCATTCAAAGGTCAAGCCCTTAGGATTATGGAGTCATAACTTCCAAGACAAGTTTATCCATGCCATTCGAATGGCATGAATACAAGGTGGTGCCATTGTTCATTTCATTTCAAACAAGTCATGCATATCAATCACAAACATATTCATATGTATGCAATGTGAGTACCTTATTCTCCAAGCAAGCATGCCATTTCTTACCTTTGGCATAAGCAATGCGACATGTCAAACATTTCATTTCATTTGCTTAACAATCAAGTAAACAAGTAAAACATGGCATCAAACAAGTTGTCATTCATATCATTCTTCCCTTAATTAGCCAAATACATATTAGGTCATGTTGCATGGCAATGTCATTGAATTAATACAACAGCAATATTGGTTAGGACCTAAGTCTAACCCTAAGGAAGGTTACACTCACTATACTCCTAGCTAATCACCTGTCTTGTATCCAGATCCCTTTGCCTCTTGGTTTTGGGTGTTCACTCATTTCTTCCTCTTCCACAACTTTCTGCCCTAGGTCTAGCAAGCATACCACATACAATTCATCAAAACATGCACATAATCTCACACATATATAGTAATAATGTTACCACATTTGTACGTAACATTTAGCTACTATTTTTTATGCTTTCTTTTAAGCATTTCTTACTTGTTCATCTCTATATTGTTATTACCTCATTTTAGGACATAATTGGACAGATTACAATGTCCCAAAACTATTTTGGAAACAGTCCCAAACTGCTCAGGACACAACTGCTTGGCAGTTTGCACACTGTCCCTTTAAATGGTCATATATTTTAATTCGTACGTCGGAATTTCGATTAGTTTACACCATTGA
The DNA here is from genome assembly GCA_019671005.1 of Hibiscus mutabilis. Classification (NCBI taxonomy): domain Eukaryota; kingdom Viridiplantae; phylum Streptophyta; class Magnoliopsida; order Malvales; family Malvaceae; genus Hibiscus; species Hibiscus mutabilis. Next base: position 47,045,417 of record CM033721.1, on the reverse strand, counting down.
AAGCTAAAAAAATTGTCTTTATGATCATATAAGGCTTATATTTTAGTTCTTAGCCAATTAATACAGTTTTTTACTCAAAGATAGGGCATTCTGCTTTACTGGGCAATTTGCATTGTCTCTAGTATTTCTACTCTTCATTTTAGTACACAACCCAGAGTTTAGCTCTGTTTTCTCCTAGTGAATTTAGACATTCCGTACGTCAGAATTTTTAGTGAATTTTCAAAGTCACTGCCCAGAACAGAACATTCTGGGCAGATTAAACTAGGTTGCATTTCTAGTTCCTTATTTCATTCTAGGAAAGTCCTAACATGACATTTTCATTCATGATCATGTTCATACATGTCTAGGCCATCATAATTCACCTAACAATGTTCTCAAAATAGGGCATAGTCATGTTAATCCTAGTTTAATCCATTTGATCACAATTACACATCAATTCATCAACTAGGCAGTCCATTACCTAATTTAACTAGTTCAATTAGGTGTAGTCACATTTTCCAGCAAGTTACCGATTAAATTCAATCTTCTTTTTACCTAGTAACATGATCAAAACAAAGTTCTAAGTTCATCTAACATGTTTTCTCAATTTCTATAACCAAAACAGTCCCTAACCAGACTGTTTTCTATCATGTTCATAATTCCCATATTTTCCAGCACTGGTTACTAACAATTTAGCTTGTTTAACACCTTAATTACATTATCTAATCATAATCATGTTCAATTCATTAGTTCCGTAGCTCAATTACATGTTCTAACAATTAAATTCTTATAACAACATTTCATTTCAAATTTCCAGCAACCTATGTTATCACAAATTCAACAATTCAAACATAAAATCAATTGAAATAGCATCCGATTACCTTACTTAAGCTGAACCCTAACTAAATTTAACCTCTAACCAAACTCAATCAAAGTAGTTCCTCAACACTCCATGGATAACCAATAGAGCTTTCTCTCCTTTCTCTCTCTTTTCTTTCTTAATCGGTGATGAATAATGTGAAAGAAGATGGGTATTATCCCTCCATAATGGCCGGCTAAGACATGGAGTAACGGACATGTGTCATGTCCATTTTTTTATTATAATTTAGCATGCATTGTACAAGGTTTCCATTGATTCATTTTGATCCTCTTAATTTGGCTCTTCTCTTTGCATATCTTTTATTTCCAATCCTTAATCGTTTGACATTCATTTTCTTTCTTTTAATCACTACAATTGATTTCTTAATTCTATTCAATTATGTCATGATTCAACTATTTAGTAGTAATTAATCTAGGCCCGGTTTAGGGGTGTTACAATAAAACTCAAAATGAATCAACTACCTTGAATTTCTATGTATCGTTGGGTCACTACAAATTCTTAACCATGTTGGTTAATGTAGGAAGTTGTGCTGAAATAGCGTCCGAGGAATCAAGCTCAATTGCCGTGGCATTTCTTCTTGTCAATCCCTTGCTGATGGTTAGCAACTGGTAATCATTTCTGAAAAGTCTATCCAAGATCTCTAAGGCTCCCTTAGGTGATTTGTCTATGTATCCTAGTCGGTGCATGTACTCTGTTGTAGAACATTACCACTTGTGTCCAATCTGTAAATCTTTGCGTGGGACATTTGCGTAGAAGTTCTTTATACCGATCCCAAGCCTAAAACATGAATTCATCATCTACTTGATGAATAGAAGTAATGCCATTACGCTGTTTATTAGTCATTTTTTGATGATTATACCTTAATAGGAAACTATGACATAGTTATGCCCACAATTTTTGTAACCCCCTTGATCCAGCCTAGACGCCAGACCGAACCGAGCGAGCTACATTAAGTTTTATCGAAACAAAACCCGAATTGATTAACTAAACTTAGGTCCATTTTTTATTTTTATGTTTTCTAGATACAACATTATATCCTAAGGTGTGCATACTGGTAGCGGGTGAAAACTCAACTAAATCAGACGTCAATTCGACATCCAATTGAGCAAATTGCAATTTAATGACCTAATTGCAAAACTAGCACATTACAAAGACTTAATTAGTTTTGAAGTTGCCTTTCCTGAACTAGTCAAATTACATGCTTGCTTGTCAAATTTTAGCTCAAAATGATAATCCAAACTCATACAATTGCATACATAACATCAAGGACCAAAATGGAAGGATATAAAACTGAGGCTTCAATGTATCTAACATAACAGACTCCCATATCGGTACACGAGCAAGTATATCAGTACACTTGCACCATTTCAAAATTCCAAATTCCAGTAGCTCAAAGCTGTACCGATACACCAACCTCTGTACCAAAACCCAGGCTCAGATTAAGCCTACGCGTACCGGTACACCATCAAGCGTACCGAAACGCCTGAGCCTGAAATGTTCACTTTTGTTGGTTTTTCATCCACTCATGAAATCAAAATTGCCCAAACATGCTTCAAACACATACCAATCCATACTAGGATTCAAACCATACCAAAACATCAGAATTAAATGACTAAAACATAACAACATGCTTCAACCAAGAATCTAGAGGCATGCTTCCTAGAAAAAAATCCATCCAAAGCATGGAACATAAATCCAAAAGATCAACCAAACATATAAATCCAATTAAAATCTCAAGACAACATAGCAATCTTGCTTAAACAGTGACTTTAGCAAAAACACTCCCAAAACAACAATGAACCCCATTGCCTTGGTTTTCCCCTCGCTTGCTTGCTGCCTCCAACCTTTACTTCTCTGCATTGATGGACAAGGAGTGCGTAAGCACACTAGGCTTAGTGAGGAGTGCTCAAAACACAACACCATCAATGCATTTAAAACCGATTTCCAACTAACTATGAGTTCATTGTGTAAAACAACTTTCAAAACATTGTCATGGCTTTTAAACCATGCACTTAACATTTCCAAAACATGCATATTACACCATATGCAACATTTATCATGGATCAACAACAAAATTCTATTTGCTAACCCTCAATTTAAGCTTTCCCATGCATAACAACCCATATACAAGGCTTAAAGAGTAAACATGTATAAATCAACATTATACAACAATATTCGTCAACATGATACATTATCAATAATATTGGCTTTCAAGTGATCATGAACCAAGTTCCTTTTCACAAACTATTACATCAGATACACAGATTCAACAATTGTCCTTTCAACACTTCATACAACCTCAACCGGAATTATGGTACAATCAAAACCATGGTACAACCACAACCGGGTACAATTACAACCCAAATCATCGGTTAGGTGTATAATCCACTAATGGGAGTTTTCGATACCATATAATCCCTCAACCGTTAGGGTACTCGAGTGGTGTATTCGGTACCTTACAACCCCTCAACAACCAAGGCGACTTTTTATTGTGCACTACCAATCCTATGGTCAAACAACTATATCTGATAACATTTTGAACCATATAACTTGCCAATAAAATTCATTATTAACCATGTACCTCATTGTTTTTATATGCAACATCAAAACCATTTTCCAATGCATCAAACCATGCATTCCAAGTATTCCACACACTACCATGGATCATTTACCAAATGCAACCATCATCAATATATATTCAAAAATAGTATAAAACATACTTAAATCATACATAAACAATAGGTACCATGTAATTCCAAAACAAGTGCATAAAATAATTTCACCAAAGCACGACCGAGGGAGAAATCTCTTTATACTTACTTCTGAGTTTAAACAAGTGTTTCATGCTGAATTTAAACTCCCAATATAACCTTTAAATCATTTCAAAGCTGAAATCCATTTTCTCACTCACCGACAACGCAAAGCTTCGCTCATCGATGCGAATTACTCCCACAAAGCTTTCGTAGCGATGCCACAAGCTTGAGGATCAGTTGCCCCTGATCTAACCACACAAAAACAAGGGATTCAATGCATCAAAATGCATTCAAAGACTCAGCAACATTAAACCCCAACAACATTATCCAAAAAACCATTCCACAACAACCGAAAACAACATCAAACACCTTCCAAACTTAACCCAGTCAAAACCTAAAGGATTAATCTGTCTTTTAACTTCAATTAACATCCAACAACAACTTATTATCATCCTTATACTTCCAGCATTCATTAAACAACCAAAACTCGCCAAAATACAACACTAGCAACCTAGGAAATTAGAGATTCACTTAGTTTTGGGATTCCAATGTTAACACCAACTTGTTAACATTATTAAACATCAAAATCATGATTAAAACCAATCAAGAACTCAACAAAATAGATTTGAAATGAAAATCACTTAATCTTATCAATTAAAACTTGATTTACCCAATTTTCATAACTAAATCATCAAAACTCATTAGAAAACATTAAAAAAGGATTAAAAACTTGGGAATTTTAATAAAGAAGCATTCATTAGAGGAGTAGAACGAACCTTACCTCTAATGAGTGAATTTCATCTCAATTGGATGTTTACTCTTGAAAAACAAAGGAAGACGATAAGATTTTGGAAAACAAGATGGAAGAATCATTTAGAAATCAAGAGCATTACCTGAAATCTTTGATGAAAAATAGAATGTTTGGCCGAAGAGATTTGGGAGAAAACTTAAGAGAAAGAAAGTTACGTCAAAGTAGTTTTTAGGGAAAATAACCACCTCTCCTTAATTAAATCTCTTTCAACCTTTAATTAAAACTTATTAAAATAATCCCAATTGAGAGAAAAGTCTGATAAAACATTTAGGTAAAATAGCTCCTTAAAGATTCAAAGTTTTGTCCTTTTACAAAACACTCACTAAAAATAGCTTTCAATATTTACATTTTGGTCACTAGCCAAAATTTCCAATTTCCAAATTCAATTTTCCAAAATTGACTTTGCCAAAAATATTCATATATTAAATAATGATTTTTAGATATTTTCCTACATTTTTCCCACACCAAAAAAATTTATTCCGATTTAAATCTCGAATCCGACTCGAATCTCTAATCCAGGACCACCGGTACGTCTAATCAACCTAGAAATTCCTAGGCCCAAAACCAGGGCATTACAATTTTAATGATCATGGTGGTACACCGTTCAACCACGTTCTCGCCTTGTCCCTCAGTGAATAGGGAAACAATTTTATCTCTAGGACATCTTCATGGACTCTTTGTTGATGAAAAGAGCCACAAACTTCTAAGAAAGCTCTCAAATGTTGTCCGACATCTTCATAAGGTGAACCACCAAATTTTCCAATTGAGTTGAGCATGGTGAACATAATTGGCTTCAACTCAAATTGTACAGCTTGGATCTCAGGAGTGATAATGCCTGGTCTGAGATCCTCAAGATCTGGAAGTAGATCATCTCAGATGAGCATGTTCCATACACTAATAGGCTGCTCTGCAAGAACTACATTTTCTCCTGCTGCATCATTTTGATTTCCAACTGGATCAACAGGTGGAGTTGCCATAGCTCTTAGCTCTCTTCTTCTTCTATGAAGAAATCATTCAATCTCTAGTTCACGTGGGTAGTCTTGTGCTGTAGGTCATGGTTTGGTCAAACACAAGTGCAAAACCTGTAAAATAAGGTTAACCCCTTGAATTAAATAACAGTGTAAAATAAAAGTACAAGAAATTAAAAATGAAGTCATCATTGTCAATCCCCGGCAATGACAACAAAATGTTTTACGTGATTTAAGTGCAATCCAAACAATACAAGTGGTTATCATGAGTAATAGTATAGATTAAGATCGTCTCCATAGGGATTGATGAAACTCTAACTTCTAGCTTCTTTCACTAAAAGAGAATAATATTGGAAGTGATAGGTGGAGATAAATAGCAAGTAAAATAAACTAAGCAAAGTAAAGTAACTAAAAAGAAGTAATCGATATGAGAGATTAGGCTGGGTTATCGTGAGTAGTGGTGTAATTTCTAAATGAATTGTTGTGGCTAGTAAGTGCTGAGGCAAGTAAAGTGCTTTGGCCAGTAGATTGTTGTGGCAAGTAGATTGTTGCGACAAGTAAATTGTTGTGGCAAGTAGATTGTTGCTGCAAGTAAATTGTTTTGGCAACTAGGTTACCCCTTTCAATGTTCAACAAAGTGTTCTTCAATGCCTTCACATTATCCCTAACCGAAGAATTAATGATACATCCCTACGTTAACCTTGGGTGAACAACATCGATCTTTGCACTCTTCTTAGCCGCTGAAATCGATCATTATTCCTAACACGAATTAGTTTCCAGCAATGGTTGTTTAAATAGAAACTGTATCCATGCATTTTCTGATTCTAGCTCTCCTAAGACTAGATAAATAAATGCAATTCAAGTTCCTTTCCCAGTTTCCTTAAAGTGAAATGAAAAACCAAGAATGGATAAACAATGAATTTATTGAATTAAAAACCAACAACCAAACATTCGTCTCTACACACCATAAAACTCGATAACCCAAGCCAAATTAATCTAGTTCATGGTTGGGTAAAAAGAAAGCAAAAAAGAATAAAACCTAGACATGGGATCCTAGGATAAAAGATGAAAAAGAAATGGTTGTGCGTGAATCCCTCTTTCGATCTGATCTCACTCTCCTAATCGACTCTCTTGATGTTGTTGTTATTGTGATCTCTTTAAATATGTCAGGAGAAACAGTCCAAATGCCTGTGGAATCCGTGTAATTTGATCCCTAACTGATTTGGATTTTGAATTTGAATTTGGGATAATTATCCATTGCATTTGAATTAATTTTGCAGATAATGTCTTTTATCGCAACTTGCCACGACATCCTTCGACAAGTGGTTCGGAAACTCATCATGCACAAAATAAAGCAAAATAACAATGATCTCTCCACAAAAATAGCAAAACGCAAGGCCAATCCCAATAAATGGAAGAACTACGAATTTATGCATAAATAACTACAAATACAACTAAATGGGCCAAAGTGTAAACAATAATCTAAGTAAAAAGAGTATAAAATATTGTACTTTTTCACACTTAACACCAAACACCATTAATTCAATCTAAGACATGAAGTTCCTTAGCCATGCCGTGAAGCAAGAAAAATTGATCCACACCAAGATAAAGCACACAACATTGCGAGTTAAGCAACACATGGTGAGGACCTACTCTTTCGAGTTTGCCGACACCAAAATTCATTTTTTACCCAACTCTAGAGGGTGGAAACAACTTGTCTTTGATCTAGGTATCTACTATTATTGGATTTAAGTGTTACGCAAATGGTGCAAGTATACATGTCACAAGTAATAAAGAGATACGTTTCAAGTATCGTCTCCATAGGGATTGGTTTGCACTGTAAAAGAAATATAAGTTGATGTTGATAGAGAGTGATAATACGCAAGTAAAAATAAACTAAGTCTAAAAGAATGTAAATAAATGGAAGAGAAAACTGATTTTAGAGATAAGGCTGGGTTACTAAGTGTAATGGTGAAGTTTCTGGATGGGTTGCCATGGCAATTAATTGTTGTATCCATGTTCACAGAGTGTTCTTCAACGCCTTCAAATTATTCCTAATCGGAGAACTAATGATTGTGAAAGCCTTGGTGATAGATCCCTACATTAACCTTGGGTGGACATCATCGAGAAATGCACTATTCATAGTCGATGATAAACACTTTAAATGGAATTAAGTAACGAACCAAGAATGGATAAACAACAATTTATTGAATTAAAAACAAAAAACTAATAATCTGATCACAAACACTTTAAACCCAATAACCCAAGCCAATTTAATTTAGTTCATGGTTTGGTTAAAAATAAATGAACAAAGAATAAAACCCAAACATCAGGCATTCAAAAGATTAGAAGAAATAAAAATCCTGAGAATATGAACTCCTCCACGATTTAATCTTCCCTCTTCACAATATCCCCCAAGCTTCAATCTCTCTCTCAATCCGTTGTTGTTGATGTTGAATATGTGGTGCATTTATATAGAGGTAGTGATCTCTATTTGAATTTCGAATTAGAGGGGATAATCTCTCCATCTTTATCTCCAACGACTTTGAATTTGAATTTTAGCTTTATCACATGTGACAAGGATAACGATAATGAATATTTCTTGAAAATTTTGCATTTATCCTTAAATTGCCCTAGCGAAGCTCCACAATCGTCTCGAAAATTTGTACCTGCAAAAAAGAAAGCAAAACATTAGCGATTTCTCCTCAAAATATCTAATGCAAGGTCAAGCCCAATAACAAAATGAATACGAATTTATGCATGAAATACTACAAATGCAACTAAATAGGCGTATGTCTAAACAGTAATACGAGTAAAAAGGGTATAAAATATAGTACTTTTCACACTTAACACACCCCTAAACTCGAACTATTACGTGTCCTCAAGCAATACAAAAACTAACTATTACCTGCCAAGGCATTGACCACAAAAACATGCTTCAATCCTCAGAACCGTGATAACAAGGAATCAATTACCCTTTGATCTTCGGAAAGCACAAAAAGTTACTAAAAATTAAACTACAATGCTGGTGAATATGTGTGTGAAGAGTTTTGTACAAATCAATCAACATGATTCCAATCATACCTCAGTTTTTATTAGATTGCTGAGGCAATTTATTCAGCTAGAGCCAGTTAGGCACCTCTAGCACATGTTTTCTAATTTTTAATAACCTAACGTTTATGATACATGCATAGGAGGGCTGAAATAATTGTTTTGGACAAGAAGCTGAAGCTATTCTTGAAGTCTTGAAAATTAGCCTATTTAAGAAGAACTTTCGGATTGGTTCCGGGAATTTTTGGGTCGAGTTGTCTTCTACAAAATTTACCTTTATTCAGTTAACTTTCCAACGCATCTTGAAACGCATCAATCAGACATTGGAAGCTCAAGATACATTTATTTTACTAAAGATTGTGCAAGCAGAAAACTGGATACGGGTTTAACTACGGGCTTTTGTAAATTCAGCCCAAAAGCTAATATATTAAGCTTTTGGACGAATTAGACAGCCCAACTTAATTATTAACATTTAATTTATGTTTTTAGGGTTTTATATACTTTAGGAACCAACCACCCTACTCTCAAGCTGTTAGATCAAGTCCAATTTAACGAACCATATTTCTTTATTTATTTTATTCATTAATATCTTTAGGTTAAAGTCATCCTTCATCTATAAAATGGTGGTAATCACTTCTTCGTTTTTTTAGATTTCATTGATTGAATAAAAATAAGGTTCGCTTTGAGTTCATACTTGCAAGAAGTTATATTGTATTTTAGAATCGAATCGATATTCAAGCCCTCGAGATTTGTTGTTGAAGATCTTCACACTCCTGGTTGCCTAGTCAATCGCGATTAGGAGGGTCAGTTAGAGCCCTATTGATGAGTGTGTAAATGACCTATATTGCAGACCCTTTTTACTTGACTTTAGCGTGTGTTCAAACTCATTTAGTTGCATTTAGGAGTCGATTGCATATAGTTTACATGTAGTTAGGGAGTTACACTGTTTGTGCTTAAATGTTATATATTTTAGTGTTTTTCATGGGATAGATAGTGTTTTTGTGGTGCATGCGCAGGAACAATTGGAGCTGGAGGAATGCTAGAGAAGAAGAGTAGGATATCTCTCGGTTGGAGCTGACATGGAAAGAAGAGTTGGAGATAATTCTACCTTTGATCCACATGGACTTTCTCCTAGATACAAAACATTAAAGATATCAGGAAAACAAAGATCTTCTTAAAGGTCATGCACTTTAGGGTTATAAAAACCCTAGCTTCCCAACCTATATAAAAAAGACTTGGACAACAATTCAAAGTGAGAGCGATTACAGATGACTGTCCTTAGTCTTCAGCTATCGGAGAACCACCAGAGTTGAAGTGTTGGAGGAGTCTCCACACGATAGAGGCCATCGAGAGAGGCAGAAGGAGTGTGAGACCTGCAACAATAGTTGGAAAGCACGGAGGAAGATTTTTGAGGACGCTATAATCATTTCTACCCTTTGCTTGATAAACTATCGTACTTTTATTCTTTTATTATGGATGTTTTAGGCTCATACATGAGCTAGATACTTTAGTTGGTTTTATTGCTTCACAGGATTTTATGTTTCGAATACTTTATTTTAATGCTATAGTTTGTTTCCCTTATCTATTATGTCCATCGTTCTTCATGCATTGTTATTGTAAGAGCTATCGAGAGAGCCCTTTTAACTATTGATTTGTTGCTTAAGATTGAGAGAGTTAGGTTAAACATACGTGAACAGTAGGACTAAGCTGTTAGCATAGTCTTAATTTGGCTTAGACATAAGTTTAGGGTTTCAACCACTAATAGGGAGAACTTAAACAGATAATAGAGCTTTTAAGATTTTACGCAGACATATATTACCTTAGCTTCAATGATATTAATCTCTAGGCATCAAGAGAGTCAGAGGTTCATTAGAAAATCCTATCAAGTAGATAAAGATCTTAATGGTTTACGCAGACATGTATTGCCAGTCGTTATAGCATTGAAATAAGTAATCATGCATATATCTTGGGCAATAAACCCAGCCTATATAATTATCTATTATTTGCCGCAACATCTATTTATCTTAACCATACCTATTTTTACGCTTTTTGTTTTGATAAACCAACACCAACAAACACTTGCTCAAACATTCTTAAGTTCAAAAACTTCGTAGTTATTGATCCAATCCTTGTTGGTTCGACATTATACTCTATCACTTTATTACTTGATCCGACGAGTATACTTGTTCTAATGTGCATCACTATTCCACAAGAATAATGTTTTGGTGTCGTTTTCGGGGATTGGCAATTGATAATTACGTAGTAATTGCACTTAAGATTTTATTTTATTTGGATTTATTTTTTATTTTTGTTTTTATTTTCTTTTTCTGGTATGTCCCAATGCATGACCTGACGCACAAATCATGAGGAACCAACTCTCCCTTACAATCCAAAATTCGAAAGACATCTAAAAAATCTCCGTCAAGGATAGAGGAACATGGATTCCCCTGGTCACTGCGTAAAAAATTCATAGGACGACCATGAGAACAAGCATAATAATAGTATACCACCAATAGTGATTGTTGAAAATGCAGCCCATAATGGAGGGCAACTATGACTGGAGGCTCCACCACATGCCAGACCTAGAAGGCCCATTAGAGACAACATGGGGCCTATTATTAGCAACCTTAAACCATCGATTGTTGTGTCTAATCTAGGGGTTAAGTTGAAGCACGTTATGTTCAACATGCTCAACTCCATTGGACAATTTGGAGGATCAACAAGAGAATATGGTAGAGAACACATTCAAGCTTTCCTAGCAGTTTGTGATTCTTTTAAACAACCAAGAGTTCTTGATGATGTGTTGAGACTTAAACTATTTCCTTACTCTTTGCGAGATCGAGCCCAAGTATGGTTGAAGACCATAACCTTAGGATCTGTTACATCATGTGATGATCTGTGCAAGAACTTTTTACACAGATATGATCCACCAAACATGCACAATCAGAAGCGAACCGAGATCATTGCATTCACACAGTGTGATGATGAATCCATGTATGAATGATGGGATAGATACAAAGATATGCTACGCAAGTTATCGATTCTTGGATTCCATGATTGGCTACAAATAATGGGGTTCTATAATGGCGCCAATGCACCAACAAGGATGATGAATGAATCTTCAGCCAATGGATTTTTGCTTACTAAGATCTTGAAGAGGCGTTCGAAATACTATATCAGATAGCCAATAATGACTACTAGTTTTCTAGGGGCAGATTGAAGCACAAACCAAAATCTTTAGGATGATTCCTAGAGTGTAGTGGCTCAGCTCTCCACCATTACAAATATGCTCAAGAACATGCATCAGGTATCCAATACACTAGAGGCTAAGGTAAACTAGTACACATGTAATCATTGTGATGGGGAACACTAGTCAAGTGAATGTTGTTGCATGATTTAAGTGCAGCATAAATGGTGCAAGTAAGCACGTTGCAAGCAATAAAGTGATACATATCAAGTATCATCTCCACATGGATTGGTTTGGGCCACTTTGCTTAAGTTACTACATTGTAAAAGAAATAGATTGATGGTGATAAATGTAAAGAGAAACAAACTAGGTCAATTGTTGTGGCAACCAAGACCGGCTAAATTACCGTGGCAACTAGGTCACAAAATTTGCCGCGGCAACTAGGAATGGTTTTAATGTTGTGGCAACTAGGTTTCCTACTTCAAATCTCAGTGAAGTGTTCTTCAATGTCTTCTCGTTATCCATCCCCGAAGAACTGGTAGATTGTGTATGCCTTGGTGATACATCCCTATGTTAACTTTGGGTGAGCATCCACCGATCTTACACTTCTCTTAGCTACTGAAATTCATTCCTTATTCCTAAGGAGCATTAGTTCCCACCAACGATCATTCAAATAAGAACTGTGTTCACTCGTTTCTTGAATCTAGCTCTCCCGAGCCTACATAAATGGATAACACTCGAGATCCTCTCCCAATTCTCCCAAGATGAAGATTAAAAATCCAATAGTGAACAAACTTCAAAATTTATTGAAATCAAAAACCTAAATCATCCAATTGTTTATTACACAACAAAACCCAATAACCTAAGCCAATTTAATTTAGTTCATGGCTGTTGAAAAAGAAAATACAATCAAAATAATCCCAGACATGGATCGCATAAAATACGAATGAAGAAGAAGAAGGTGCGTGTGATCTGCTCTTTCTCTCTCTAAAATCTGATCCTCATAAGAAGCTGTGATTTGATCTTCTATTTGTAGGAGAGTTTGCGATCAGATTTGTTGTTGATGAGGATATAAATAAGCTTGAATTAATTTGAATAAAAAATAATTAATCTCTTTTATCTTTAACTCCAAAATCTGATCATTTATCTCTTTCCAATTCTTCGTGTAAATCCAGATCTGAGGAATTATCCCCTGATTTTTGTATTTATCCTAAAATTGGGCAGACTTATCCAGTTTTATCCAGATATGTTGTGAAAATCAAATTCTGCAACTCCTTCAGTATTCTCCTCAATTGCCATGACAATACTATCTTGCACAAAATAAAGCAAACCAACAGGGACTTCTCCACCAAAAAAAAAATAACACCAAGCTCAATAGACAAAGAAACTATAAAACTATGCATTAATGCCTAACAATGCAACTAAGATAAGCCTAAGTCTAACAATAATATGAGTAAAAAGGGTATAAAATATAGTACTTTTATACGCTGAACGCACCCTTAATCTCAAACTATTACTTTTCTTCAAGCAATGCAAAACACTATCACTTGCCAAGGCTTTTACCACCAAAAACATGCTTCTTACCTGACTTCAATTGTCAGAACCATGGTGCAAATAATTGGTTACCTTTCGATCATTGGAAAGTACAGAGGATTACTTAAAATTAAACTATAATCCTAGTGAAAATGTGTGTGAGGCGTTGTGCACAAGTCAATCAACAGGATTCAATGCAAATAGTAGATTCTATTTTTTGACTTGTTGGGGCAATTAATTCGGCTAGAGCCAGTTTTCGGCACCTCTAGCAAATCAATTTCTTTCAAGATTAAATCAACTAGAGGCAGATGGGCACCTCTAGTGATTCTCAATGCACGACAACTAGAGCCAGATTGGGCACCTCTAGTAAAAAATTAGGTTAATTTAAATTTTATTTCATTTAAGCTAGAGCCAGTTAGGCACCTCTAGCTTACCAATTTTAATAACCTAATATTCAATAGGTTTCCCCCAAATCAACAAGTCACAATAGTGTCAATATAAGTAGCAGCACAGCAAAATCCCAAGTAAACTCCATGATAATCCTAAAATCCAAGGTTTTCTCATCTAAGAGCAGTGACAAACTCATCATAGGATATCACAGTAGGTTTTAGTAGTTTTATCAGGTAACTGTGATGGCAAGTAATATATGCAAACTAACATGGGGCAATAAAATGAATGCAAACTAACATGAGACAAAGAAAAACAACCCCCGAAACTTGAGAGAGGCATTGCCCTCAATTTATGCAAGATGAAACAACGAAAAAGAAAAACGATATGAAAAATGAATTAATCATAGAGGTTGTCACCTTAAATGACTAGTTTCCTTCGAGCCATTTGCTTGGTCCTTTTTCCTGCTTGTGGTGGCTGTTGACGCAAAGGTAGTGGTGGATCCTAAACCGTAGTTTCTGTGACCTCCTCAATCGGTTCATCCTCCTCGGCGGCCACCTCTAGTTTAGAAGCTTTACGCTTCGATTGCAATTTTGATGGTGCAGCGAAAGAGGACTTCATTCGTGTTGAAATGGTGTCGTTTAAATTTGAAAAATCATGCAGAGATTCAGTATAGGCCGGTTCAATAGCAGGGTCTTTAACTTTATGCGGGACAATGGTTGCCGCGGCAATGTGAGACTTGCCACTCATGTAGTACTTGCAGTGGCATGTTGGCTTTTCCATGTTATATTCACTTTCCGTGATAAGTCTGATTGTTTGGCCTTCTTTCAACACCCTGGCCTTATTAAAATGGAAAATAGAACAACAAATAAAATCAAAATGAACATAAAAGAAAAGAAAAATGGAATGAAATAGGATTGCCTTAAAGAAAGCTCGATTAGGGTCCTTTATGATACTGCTTATCTTCCATCCGCACCCTCTAGCAGGTGATAATATTACACAAAAAGAGTTGGGCCATTGCGCTTGGAGCTACTCCGTTTTGCGTTACCATGGTGGAGGTGTCTTTCTTTTGTGTTCCCTTGTAGTCCATGTACACACTCCACCTTGCTACTGTTCCTGAAGGCATGAATATATTAATAGGAAAAGTTATATCAACACCTAACCATTTAATTACCTTATTCATCATGGATGGATGTAGCGTTCGTTGTCGTGGGAATGACTGCTTCAGCCAATTGCTGTAGCAATCTTCTACTAAAGTTTGGTGTAAGTCAAGGGAAAAACCAATTTTATGAAAAGCTTCATGAATCCAAACACTATTTTCTTTAGGCCTCTCAAACATCTCCATCGGTAGAGATTTGAATGGCTTCAAATCTACTAGAGGTGATTCCTTAGGACATACCTACAACGGATGAGGTCAGTTTTTAAAGAATTCAAAAAGGTTTAGCCATCACCTGCTCATATTCTATTAGCAAAGTATTGCCATCTCGTTTATATTGCATGTGGTCATGTATTTGCCGTGGCAAAGGTTGATGAGAACAATCTCCATATTCCTGCTTTAGTATCAACATTGTAACATTCTGGGCATCAGATTCCTTAAAATTTGTTGTAGATTTACTCTTCTTTGACTTATTGAGTGTTGTCGCGGCATTTCTCTATTCAGACTACGTATTCTTTGTCATGGAAATTCGTTGCATAGGCTCATCAAGTGTTGGACAGTCTTTCTCATTGGTAGATTCTCGACTTGGAGGTTTTAGTTGTTCCTCACACATCAGAGAGCTATCTCTGCATTGTTCCTTGACCTCTTGCCTCAGGATTTCAATATCCCTAGAACTTAATTGTTGGGGCATGTTATCCATGGCATATGTGGATCTCCTCTATTGATCTTCTTAATCCCTCAAGAGTGCATCTATCCTAGCTATCCTGGCATCCATGGACTTTGATAGCTCCCAAATCTCGTCAATTGATCTGCAAGGTCTAGCCAAGAAAGCTGGAAACATTTCCTCCAAGGAAATTGAATGCTCTTGAAAAGGACTATATTGCCATGGCATATCAATTGTTGCTGAGACTATATTGCCGAGGCATGTCTGTTGTTACGACAATACTATCATGGTAAAAAAATGAGCTTTTTGTTCATGCCATGAAGGATTTTGCTGATATTTCAATCTATGGTCCTCCATGTAGCCATATGCACTAGGATTGTGATGGCAATTTTCAAACGCATGATGTTCTCCACAACAAGCGCAATAGTTTTCCACAGTGTGGACTCTTTGGGCTTTTCTCGGTTGGTATATATAATCATCGGTGGGTGTAAGAAATTTTTTAGTCGACTGATTTCTATCTTCCCACATCAACTCTTGAATAGTTCAATTTTTATTTCGTCATATGTTGATGTCCCTTAACTTTGTAGCGCACCTATTTTTTATTTAAAAAAACAAAAAAAGTTAGTAAAAATAATAAGAAAAAATGCAATAACAAAAACAACTAACACCAATTGCCAATCCCCGTCAACAACACAAAATTTTGTTGCACGATTTAACTGCAACGCAAATGGTGCAAATGAACACGTTGCAAGTAATAAAGTGATATGTATCAGGTATCATCTCCACATGGATGGTTTGAGTCACTTTGCTTAAGTTACTTCATTGTAAAAGAAATAGATTAATGGTGATGAATGTAAAGCAAAATAAACTAAGTAAATATAAATAAATGAAAAGAGTAATCGATTTAAGAGAGTAGGCGGGGTTATCATGAGAAGTGGTGCAATGGCTAAATGAATTATCATGGCAATGGATTGTTGAGGCAACTCAATTGTTGTGGCATCCAAGACCGGCTAAATTGTCGTGGCAACTAGGTCAAAATATTTGTCGCGGTAATTGGGACTGGTTTTAATGTCGTGGCAACTGGGTTTCCTTCTTCAAAGCTCGGTGAAGTGTTATTTAATATTTTCTCATTATCCCTAATCGAAGATCTAGTAGATTGTGCATGCTTTGGTGATACATCCCTGCGTTAACCTTGGGTGAGCATCTACTGATCTTACACTTCTCTTAGCTGTTGAAATTTGTTCCTTATTCCTAAGGCAGATTAGTTCCCACGAATGATCATTCAAATGAGAATCGTGTTCACTTGTTTCTTGAATCTAGCTCTCCTAATCCTAGATAAATGGATAATACTCGGGATCCTCTCCTAATTCTCTCAAGATGAAGATTAAAAATCCAAGAGTGAACAAACTTCAAAATGTATTAAAATCAAAAACATAAATCATCCAATCGTTTATTACACAACAAAACCTAATAACCCAAGCAAAATTAATTTAGTTAATGGCTGGGGAAAAAGAAAACACAATCAAAATAATCCTAGACATGGATCGCATAAAATAGGAATGAAGAAGAAGGAGGTGCGTGCGGTCTGCTCCTTCTCTCTCTAAAATATGTTCCTCCCAAAAAGCTACGATTTGTTCTTCTATTTGTAGGAGAGTTTGTGATCAGATTTTTTGTTTATGAGAATAGAAATAAGCTTGATTTAATTTGAGTAAGAGATAATTAATATCTTTTATCTTTATCTCCAAAATCTTAGCATTTATCTCTATCCAATTCTGCGTGTAAATCTTGATCTAAGGAATTATCCCTTACTTTTCGTATTTATCTTGAAATTAGGCGGACTTATCCAGTTTTATCCAGATATGCGGTGGCAATCGGCTTTGGCAACTCCTTCATTATTCTCCTCAATTGCCACAGTAATCTTGTCTTGCAAAAAATAATGCAAACCAACAACGATTTCTCCACAAAAACCAACAAAGCATAACACCAAGCTCAATAGACAAGGAAACTATAAAACTATGCATTAATGCCTAACAATGCAACTAAAATGAGCCTAAGTCTAACAATAATATGAGTAAAAAGGGTATAAAATATAGTACTTTTATACCCTTAACAAATGCCCCTAGCAACAAGAATCTGGATGCTACGCAGAGAATGTCAATTGCAACAAAAATCCCTACTACAACACCTACAACCCAGGGTGGAGGCAACATTAAAACTTTGGTTGAGGAGGTAATGCAGGTAATTTAGGAGTGCGACAAAATACCACAACAGAACCTTTTAGATTCCAACAGTAAAATCAAAGGCAAAACCAAGGAGTTTCTAACTCTAACTATATTTCTTTTGATTATACTTATCAAAATTTCATGGAAACTAATTAAGTGATTATGCAGGATCAGTCAGTGCATTTAAAGAATCATAGTAACATGCTTACAAAATAGGTCGCTATGTTACAAAATCAGCAATTGGTCATGAAAAAACACACTACTTCCTTATTGTCCTTGAAAACTCAAGTAGGGAAGATTGCCCAGGTTTTGATGATGCGACCTCTAGGCGTTTTACCTAGTGATACTAAAGTCACTAAAGCTTTTAATGCATAGCAATGCAATGCCATCACACTGCGTAGTGACACCCAATTGAAGCAAGATGATAAGTTTGGGGGAGGTTCCCTTGTGGATTCCACAATAAGCAAGCCATCCATTGATGTTCTTGTACCTAAAGATTTAACTCTTGTGACTGATACGGTGAGTGAACTTGCTACTAATGGCAAGAAGGACAACGCCAAGGATGCCACTGCATCTAGTAAACCACACAAAGAGCCCAGACCTTTACCTTTGTTTCCATAATGATTGAAGGTTCAAAAACAAGATGCTCAGTTCTAGAAGTTTCTAAATATGCTTAAACAGCTGCACATCAA
The DNA here is from genome assembly GCA_019671005.1 of Hibiscus mutabilis. Taxonomy (NCBI): domain Eukaryota; kingdom Viridiplantae; phylum Streptophyta; class Magnoliopsida; order Malvales; family Malvaceae; genus Hibiscus; species Hibiscus mutabilis. The sequence continues at coordinate 47,027,134 of CM033721.1, read as the reverse complement.
TGTCCAATTCTTGGAGTCCATTGATCAAATGCCAATTTATGCAAAAGTTTCTAAAGGAGATCGTGATTAAGAAAAAGATGGTGGGTGAAGTTGAAATGGTTGCTACGGTTGGGGAATGTGTGGCTGTGTTAAGTGATTTAGCACCCAAGATGAAGGATCCTGACAGTTTTATCATTCCATGATCCATAGGCCATAACTACTTAAGCATTGTCCTATGCAATCTAAGTGCAAATATCATTTTGATTTCGAAATCCGTGTTTACAAGACTAGGCATGGGTAGAGATAAGCCTACATCGGTGATCCTTCAATTGGCCGATCGATCTCAAATCCGACCTAAAGGTAGAATTGAAGATGTCCTAGTCAATGTCGATAGATTTGTCTTCTACGTAGATTTTATCATCCTTAATTGTAAAGATAATAATAATGTTTCCATCATCCTCGGGAGACCATTCCTGCCACCGGGCATATTGTGATTGATTGTGAGAAGGGTGAATTTACTATAAAGATGAACAACGAAAATATCACACTCAATGTCTTCCACACTCTCAAGTACGCGGATGAATATGAAGAATGCCAACTTGTGAAAAGTGAAGAAGCCCTAATTGAGGAAAGTTTGCAGGAAATATATTGCAGCATTGTGCTTGGCACTGTGGAGCAAGCTGAATTCGATGAGGCCTTGCATGAAGTTGAGGAAGAATGTAAGGTCAAGATTGAACAATCTAATGATGCGCTTACCAGGCCAGGTATGTCTTTTTAACCTTTGGATTATGCTGAGTTCAAATCTCCCAAACCATCACTAGAGCATCCACTGGTACTTGATCTTAAGCCTCTTCCCCACAGTTAAAATATACATATCTAGGAGAGAATAACATGATGCCTATTGTCATATCTGCTAGCTTAACGTCTAACCAAGAAACTAACTGCTACATGTCTTATCCCAATATAAGAAAGTTGTTGGTTGGACTATGACTTGAATGGTATAAGCCCTCCTTTGTGTATGGGTAAGATTTTACTTGCAAATGATCATATCAGCTCGATAGAACCACAAAATCTTAATTGAATTATTAGGACTATGCTTGTAAAGGAGATCATTAAATGGCTCAACATCATAATCATCTACCCTATCTCAGATAGTTCGTGTGTGAGTCTTGTCTAATGTGTGCCAAAAAAAGGATGCATGACCGTTGATGTTTGTCGAATAGTTATGCACTTTAGAGCAAGTATACTCGTTGTATCAAGTAATAAAGCAATGAGTAGAGTATTGAACCTACGAGTATTGGATCAATAACTACGAAGTTATCAAACTTAAGAGTGTGTTTGCAAGTATTGATGATTGTATATTTGATTAAAACTAAAACAATTAAACTAAATATTGCTCAGAATAAGACAAACATCTGTAACAACTAACAATTAATTATAGAGGTTGGGATTGCTAAGGATATATGCTTAATAAACAGTTACAATGCTATAGCGACTAACAATACATGTCTGCATAAACCATCAAAATCATTATCTACTCGACATGATTTTCAAAAGAACTTCTGGCTCTCTTCATGCCTAGAAGTTAATAACATTGAGGTTAAGGTAATACATGTTTGCGTGAACCCAATCAATCCTATTATTTGTTGAAGAACTCCCTTTTAGTCGTTGAAGCCCTAAACTTATGTCTAAGCTGGATTAGAACTAAGTTAGCAGCTTAGCCCCACTATTCACATTTGTATAACCTAATTCTCTCGATATGAAGCCACAAATCAACAGTTAAAAGGCCTTTCTTAATAGCTCTAACAATAACTATGCCTGAAGTATGATGAACTTAATAGATAAAGGGAAAAACATTCTACAACATTATAAAAAGGTAATTAAAACATAAAATTCTAGGACACAATAATCTCAACTTAAATTAATTAGCTCATGTTTGAGTGTAAAACATCTACAACAAATTATTAAAGTATGACAGTTTATTAGGCAAGGTAAGAAAAGAGTCAAGCGTACTCGACAAACTCCTTCCAAGCCGTCCAACTATGCTACAGAACTCCCACTCCGTCACCTCTCTTGATGTCTCTATCGTGAGGAGAATTCTCTAGCTTCCACTTTGGTGGTTCTCTACAAGCTTTAGACTAGGACTATTTCCTATAATCGCACTCTCCTTTGAAGTAGTGTCCAAGTCTCTCTTATATAGGTGCTGAAACTAGGGTTTCAGTACCCTAAAATGCACGCAGCTTCATTAAAGAAAGCCATTGGTTTTTTAATATCCTAAATCCTAGCCTAGAAGAATTGTAACCAATTACCTAGATTGTTAATTTAATTGAACCTTGAACCTAGACTAATTGAATTAATTAAGGACTTAATTGAAAGATGAATGAAATGGATGACCAAATTGAAGTGACCTATTTGAAAAAAATGAGAAAGGAAATGTTTTCATGCCAAAATCATCTATTCCTCTAATGCCCATGTTTAATTATTGAATAAGGCTTAACCAAAGGCTAATTAAGTCATTTCCTAATTCCAATAGTGGGATAATAACTTGTCATCTTCATTCTTCTTTCCCCTTTAGCCGAATGAGAGGGAATTAGAGAGAAATAGCTAAATTGAGAGAAAACACCATTGATGATAAGATTGAAGCTTGCATGTGTAAAGATTATCCATTGAAATTAAGCTAAGAAGTAAGTAAGCATGTTGTCTTCTTTGTTCATTCGATTAAATGATGATATTGATTTAAATGGGTTGTGAGATGCTTATATATAGAATTAGTTGTTGTATAAGCTTAATTGATGCTTGAATTAATGTTAGAACTATGTGAATTGAAAGAAGGAACTGTGGGTAATATGCTAGATTGTACAAATATTGGATTGATAGTTAAAGCATGCTAGCTGAATTGACCGAGTGGTTCAATTGAATGAATTGATGTGTTAAATGAATAAGGGAAGATGCTAGTTTGAAATTACCTAAAAGAAATCATGTGATATGTTTAAATGAGGCTCTGATCAAGTTAGATTGGTAGTTAAATTGAAGAAATTGAATTGGTAGGCAAATTAGTCACAATTGTAGTAACAAATTGATTAGTGACTGTTTTTGAATGAATTGGTGAAATTGGGATTGAATTGAACTGGAATAAAGGCTGGAAAAATTGTAAAATACATTGGAGGGAGAAAAATGAATGTTTGATAATTAGGTTGGCATGAATTAAGGTTATATGAATAGCTTTAATGAGAATATTGGCAGAATAGGTGAAATTGGACTGTTCTGGAATACTGATAAAACTGAGGACCTAAATGAACTGAATAGGGACCAAACTCAACTTGTAAGAACAGGGGAAAATCATGGGAATCAATGGTAAAAAGGACTACAATGAACTAGTAAGGGTCCTAGGATAAAAAGCTCACTAAATTGGATTAAACTACAAGCTGGCAGAATAGTCACTGGAAAAAGGACCTGACTTTAAAGTGAAATATGTATTGATATAGAAGGAAATAAAATATGAGCCTTATATGGATAAAAAGGTAATTTAATAAGCTTTCTATTGGTATAATTTAATTGAAAATCCAATGAGTAGATTAAATGATACGAACAGATTACTAATGGGTATACAAACTGCCTGGAAGCAGAAACTGTTTTGGATGATGTAGTTTAAATGAGCCTGAATTATTATTGCATTGATTCTAATGATCCTTCTTTGTTGTGTATGACTTTCTAGACCAAGGGATAGACAAAAAGGAATAGCAATACAAGACTAGCTTGGAGTATTGTGAGTGTAGACTTTCTTAGGGTTGGAACTAGTGTTCTAACCAAAGTTGCATGTCTAAATACTTGCTTGATGATTGATAACATGAAATGAACTTAAATTGTATTTGGTAATATTAAATTAAGGGAAGAATGGACTAATTAAAGACTTGACAATTCAATATGCTTGCAATATGGTTTGATTGTGGAAATGAAACAATTGTCTGTTCTCTAAGAATCTATACCCTATTCGACTGCTGCCATGGTTATGCTTGATAGATTGTGTTCAATTGAATGAATATGCTATTGAAATTTGTTGGTTTCTTGAATGTGTACATAATGGAAGTACATGGAAGCCTATAAAATGATCTTGACCTTACTATGTTTGTTGCTTAATCACTTGATGTGTGATTGCTTGATAATGAAAGACTTAACAAGTCCTTGGATGCTAGTTGGCCTTAGGTAGAACGGCATGGCTTAGAGTCTAGAGCTCGACTTAATATGCTCAGGTACTTTGTGTGCCTTAATATGTGGTGTAGATGACACGATAACACGATTGGTACTTTGTGTGCCTTAACATGTGGTGTAGCAGACACCTTAACATGATCAAGTACTTTGTGTGCTCTAATATGTGGTGTAGAAGACACCTTAACATGATCTGGTACATTGTGTACCATAACACGTGACACGATTACCTAGTCCTACTATCTACCAAGGCAAAATAAGATTAAATGAACGTAAAGAAAGACTTATAATATGAATGAATGATGAATATGTTATCTTGGTTTAATCTTTTCTTGAAAAATAAGTTACATGGTATGATACCCTATTCGAAGTGGAAATTATGATCTTCATGATTGAATTGCTTGATATTTGCCGAATCTTCCTTACTTGAGTAGCTAGTTTTGAAGATGCCTACTTGCTTGATTGTTCCATGTGGGATTTGAAATAAATCTTGATTGTCTAAGCTTGTCTATTCGAATGCTTCATGAGAACTAGCTAGGTCATGACTTTGTTTAATTGAAGCCTAGCTAGGTTAATCTTGATTAAAATGAACAAGGAATATGAGATAATAATCTTGATAAATTGATAGAATTAGGTACTACCTCACTAAGTACATTATGTTCTTATCACTATTGTTTTCCTTCTTCCCAAACCACAGGTTTAAAGATACTCGAATCGGATATTTGATCAACAAGTTATCTTACTTGGATTTTTGAAGCAAGAATCAAGCATAGTCAAGTATGATTTTGGTACTTGTTGTTGATACTCCTAGATGGTGGCGGGTAGAGTTAACTTTAGAACTCATGTTAGTTCATATGTTTAGAACTCTAAGGATTATAATTATATGTTCTTGATAGTTAAAGTAATGTGTAAACTTTAGAATATTGGACCATGCATTTTGAATTATGTAAATGTATTTAAGTAAGTATGTATGGTCTTTGATGAAATTATATAATGAATGAATGACTAGAACTTTGTTTATAAGTTAGTTGTTCGAATATGTTTGTATAAACTATAAAATTGAATGTGTTAAATTGACTCATAATAAGCTTATTCTATCTTGACCCTAATCGAATGAAATTGAAATTAGGTTGTTAGTTTAATTCAATTATATGATATAGATGTCTAGATCAATCTATATGTAATGTCCATGGTAAAACAATGAGCTAAAAGGTACAGTTGATGCGCATATAAGTATAAGGTTATGTAAAATTGGTCATGAAGAATGATTGACTTAGATTGCTAGTAGGAATTGAATAGTTAATTGAATTTGTTATCTAGTTAGCCGAATAGTACTATGAGTAACAAGCTAATTGGATGATTAATTTCTTTGCCTAGTAGTCGAATGATGTCTTGTGCATCATGTGAATGAAAAATTTTAATTAGCCCTAATCTTGTATGTTATAACTTGTATTAGATGATACGATTTTTGTTTGTTTCCTTCGGTGACGCTCCTTACTCCTAACCCGGGCGAGGGGTGTCATATAAAGTGGTAATCAGAACTAAAGGTTTAGATCCTTGGAGTAAACCGAGTCTTCATGCATCATATAGGATTGAGTTATGCCACCTAGGAGTTGTATCTTAATATTATTGTGTTCTTGCTTATCTAACTCCTTCATGTTTATCCAATCGTAGTATGTCCGAGACAAGATTTGCTCGGGACGATAAAAGTCCCCGAGGATCCTCTAATGAGGGCAAAAGTGTGAGGATGGAAACAAATCCTCAAAGACAAAATGAGCCTCGAGAACCTGTTCAACCTCGAGAGCAGGCTCAACCGCAGCAGGAAGCTCCTTCTATTCAAGTTGTCCAAAGAGAATGTCTCCTTAGCATGAAGGAGATGTTCAATCAACTTGTATCGAACTTTAAACAAGATCATCTTGCTGCTCCTGCTGCTGCACCAAGCAGATCTCCTATCGATAAACTTGCCCAACACCGAGCTTACACCTTTACTAGTGCTAATGAAGAGAAACCCGAAGATGCAGAGTACTGGCTAAAACGTACAACTCAAATTCTGAGCAAACAATTGCAATGCTCGAACAAGCACAAACTTGAATGTGCCATAACACTCTTAGCTGATGAAGCCTTGAGTTGGTGGGAAACCACAACCTTGACTGTTCCCGCTGACTCGGTCACCTGGGAATTCTTTGTTGAAGAATTCAAGAAGAAATACCTCAACGAGTAATAATTAGCTGATCGTTGGAGACGTTTCTTGTACCTCAAGCAAGCTAACAGGCCCATTGAGCAATATGTTGCTGATTTTTGCAAATATTGCAAGTATGGCTCAAGTATATCAAAACTGAAAAAGATAAGTGCCAAATCTTTATTGATGGCTTGAATGATGAGCTAAGTCTGATGTTCACGGCTCTGGGGATCATAGATTTTCAAACTATTGTCAATCGAGCCATTGCAACTGAGGCAAAGATGAAAGCTTGGGATAGAAGAAAGGGTGGTAATAGAAGTGATAAAAAGCACAAGCGTGATGATAAGCCTCATTGGCAATCCAAAAAAGCCAAATTTTAGAAAGAAAGCTCCTCAACTTATACTCCTGCTCCGAGAAGAAATTATATGCCGAGACCTTAATCGGTGAACAAGCCCTCAATCCTGGTTATTTCAGTTAATAGTACGGGAAATCCTAAGAAAATTCTTCCTTGCATGTTCTGTTAGAAGCTTCACCAAGGCCAATGCTGAGCCCAATCTAACTTGTGCTATGCGTGTGGTGGAGATGACCACTACATTAAAGATTGTCCTCAGAATGCTAATAAAGCTTCAATTCAATCTTTTGCAAATCCTAGTCTTGCACCATCTAACTGAAACAAAGGCCCAAGACAAGCACAGTCCAGGAACCAAGGCAGAGGGAGAGGCCACCATTCGGCTACTACACATAAAGAATCCCGAGCTCCTGCTCGTATCTACCACAGTCGTGGTAGGGAGGATGAAGAGTCTCCCAGTGTGATCGCATGTACCGTTGAACTAAACTCAAACCATGCTTATGCTTTGATTGATTCGGGATCTACCTATTCCTTTATATGTTCTACCTTGCTTGTTAAGTTAAATATGAAACCCGAACTTGAAAAATCAAGCCTAGTAGTATCAAATCCTATAGAAGGAAGTTTGCTTATCAATTTAATTTGTAGATCTTGCCCAATTGCTATTCGAAATATCCTTTTCCCTATAGACCTCTATGTTTTGCCAAATTGCGAATTTGATCTAGTGTTAGGACTAGATTGGTTGGGAAAACACCAAGCCTAGATTGATTGCCAAAATAAGAGATTGTATCTCCGGGGATTAGGGAAAGAATCTATCATGCTAATAGATAAGAAACCAACCTCAATCTTTGCTTCCATGGTCTTAAAAGATGAATATGAATTTGGTTTCCCATCTATACTTATTATATCTGAATTCATCGATGTTTTTCCCGAGGAACTCCCTGGTCTTCCTCCAACTGGTGAAGTGGAATTCAGGATTGACGTTCAACTTGGAACCAACCCGGTGTCAATCACACCATATCGAATGGCACAAGTAGAGTTGAAGGAACTCAAGAATCAACTTCAAGAACTACAAGACAAAGGCTTCATTCGTCCTAGCACATCTCCCTAGGGTGCACCTGTCTTGTTCATAAAGAAAAAGGATGGTACGATGCGACTTTGTATCGACTATCGTCAATTGAATCAATTTACCATCAAGGACAAGTATCTTTTGCCAAGGATAGAAGATCTCTTTGATCAACTTAGGGATGCTTTAGTGTTTTCTAAAATCGATCTTCGATCTGGGTATTATCAAATGAAGGTGAAAGAAGAAGACGTGCCTAAAACAGCCTTCCGAACTCGTTACGGCCACTTTGAATTCCTCGTAATGCCTTTCGGGCTAACTAATGCCCCAGCTACATTTATGGATCTTATGAATCGAGTATTCAAGCCTTTTCTTGACAAATATGTGGTTGTCTTTATCGATGACATCTTAGTCTACTCTCGTAACAAGGAGGAACATGTTGAACACCTCAGAATTGTCCTGCAAACACTCCGAGAACGTCAGTTGTTCACTAAGTACTCGTTAAACGTGATCAAGAACAATGCCGATGAACTACTCTCGACCATAACTGTTACTAGATGGTGGATCTGTATAGATTTCTAATGCTGGACAAAGCCACACAAAAGACCACTTCTAGTTGTCGTTTATGGATGAATGCTTACGCAAACTTCCCAAGGTGTTGAAATGGTTAATGATTTACAAAGGAGCACCAGTCCATAGTGACAAATCTTTGGTCACGTTAGCGGATGACTAGCACATCCAACTCTATCCTTTTACTTTTATGCATATTTAATTTTCCGCAATTTAATTTCCATGGTTTTAATCTCTAATAATTAGGTTTTATTTTATGTTTTTTCTTTTCTTTTTGGCAGTTATCACACAAGGAACACTTTACAGGTCCATCCTAGGGTTGTACACAAGGCCTTTTTTGGCAAATTGGGTTATGTCTCGGAAAAGGGGAGAGAATATCTAATACAAAAACATTAACTTTCCCTATAATAATCACACCAACTTTCCCTTTCCTACTTTACCTTACACACTTTTCCCTTGCTGCCACACGTCATTTCCATCAATCCCACGCAATTATACTCGTCTTTCCCTCCATAACAAACCATCCAGAGACCATTCCCTCTTCTTATTGCATTTCCTTAATAGCCAGAGAGAAAGACGTGTTCCCCTTTCTTGCATTCTTGATCCTTAACCAAACCCTAGAACTTTCTTTCTCTTACCCTCTTTTCTCATACCAATATTATGGCTATGACAAGAAACGTTGCTCACACTAGTGCAAGGCTTTGCTTATTTCCCCAACACCAACCGGTACCAGTCCGACCACAAAACCCTTCTCACCAACACTAACCGTTACCACTTCTGCTAGCCCCATACACTTGGTTACTGATGACTCCACGGAGGTGCAACAATCAGTGGGCCAGGCTGCTCATTCTCATACCAAGACATCACCCACTCCAACTCCGACTGTTACTACCTCTAGGACTTTGACCAAACTCATAGCTGGACGAGTCCTTGAGCTCATTGAGGAGTTACAAGCACGCCTTGGGTGTAGGACCTCATTATCTACCTCCTCAGAGTGTCCAGCATCCACCACTACTCCTCCATCACAGGTTGCCCCTCCATCCCCTATGACAAATCAGTCCCTACAAGAGCCTGTCCTATCGCACCACGTAGTGAACAATGGACAAAGAGCAAGTTGTGATGCTATGAACCTTCTCCATAGTAACTCCCTCAATTAGTTTTTCCTTTCTTTTATTTTGTTTTATTAGTTTAATTTTTCATATTGCATTGCATGTTTTCTTTTATTTTTATTTGCTCTGAACCTTCTTGATGTGATCCTACTCAGACACCTATTCGTGTTCATCACTTTTTCATCTTTATTCATAAGGATGAGAAAAGAGGGAGTTTTTACTTACCTTTTACATCTTTCTATTTTCTATGATTTGCATGTTTTCTTTACTTATCTCATCCATGCCATATGTTACCAAAAGTTTTTCTTGCAAAGAATGCATTATCATGACATTAACATACCTTACAATATGCATCTCATACTAGGAATCATGTTCGTGTATCTTAGTACCTATGATATGCATATTACATAAGTAGCATGAGTGATTATAAGTCCACATCATTATAGTATGTTACACATTGCTTTGCATACTTAGCATAATTATTTAATAGTTTACTTATATATTTATCTTAATGTTATTAGGTGCAAATATTGATTACACAAGCTATGGCAGCTCAAGGATAAGAATGGCATCTTAATTTAGCTTAAACTGAAGCTCAATGAATGTCAAGAATAGTTGAATCAGCTCGAAAGCTATCTTGGAGCAAAGTTAAGGAAATGACACTAGGGAGTTGAAATGTAGCTCAGCTCAGGAGTTAACACTAGCTAGGAGGGAGCTGAAGGTCAGGTAGCTATCACTAGTGTGTAGCTGAGCTGAAGGAGCTGAAGGTCAGGTAGCTATCAATGTCCTATACTTCTATTGTTCAATGTCAATGACAATGGTGATGCCAATATTGATGCTCGATGACAATAACAATATCGATGTCTAATATTCAATACAAAGCTTACCGATGCTTACCAATGATGCCTCCTAAGAGGTTCGATATGATATCCTTTAACAAAAAGGTTAGCAATGCTAAATTCAATGACAAAGAAATCATGGAAAGGCACCTAGCCTAATCCTGAGACTCTGACTACACTCACCTCGATATTCTGAAGCTTCTAGGGCTCTCGGATTACAACCCCTTTGCTCCTAGCTTTTGATGGTGATGGTGGATGATCTTTCTCCACTTCTTGAGCTATGTAAACAATAGGAAATTATTAGGGTGGGTAATACGATATTGAAATCATCATAACAATATAAAAATCAATATCTAAATTCAATATAGCCATTAGCTATAGAATATCCATGGATTAAAGCTTTGAAAATCCTATGTTATCATAGATGACCAAATCCTAACTTGAGATTAACTCAATATGTCCATGGATTTCAATAATAGATTAGGGATTATAGCTTACCCGATCAATATCTGTGCAAAGGATTCGATAAACCGAAAAAAAGCTAAGCTTGAAACCTAGCTCCAATAGAGGTGCTTGCTTAGGTGAAGACAATGGTGAGGTGCTAGCTTCTTTCCTAATCGGGTAAACCCCTTTTTACTATCCAATTTTATTTTTAATAGCCAAAGATTTCCTTCAATTGAAGGAAAGTATTCTGAGCAATCCATATAGTGGATAATAGGGTTTTAGAGGGGTTAATTGCAAGGTTAGTCCCTCAACTCTTGGTAGCTTAAGCCTTTACACCCGAATTTCCAATTTCTACAATTTAGCCACTAGATAACTTTCAATGTATTCAATAAGGCTCTTAATCGATAAATTGAATCTATTAGAGTCCAATATCAGTATAATTAACCTCATGGTCAAAGTCAATGCAATATTTGGGCCTTTCCAATGTAGGGTTTCTGATCGCCGGAACCCCATTATGACTAGGCTAGTTTTCGAGGTGTTAAAAAATTTATTAACTTCTAAGTATCGAGAAAGTCATAAGTTCTTTAGAAAATCCTATCGAGTATATAAAGAACCAAAGGGTTTACGTAGACATGTATTGCTCGTTGCTATAGCATTGAGATAGATAGTCAAACATATATCCTTAACAATAATTGAAACCTTCATAATTAATCATTTAGTCATTGCAGCAGTATCTTACTCATCTTTAGATTAGTTAAATTTGTTATTCTTAAACCGACATTCACCATACTTGCAAACACATCCCAAAGTATGATACCTTAATATTTATCAATCCAATCATCATGGGTTCGACACTCTACACTCTTTTTATTACTTCATACTATGAGTATACTTGCTCCAAAGTGCATCACGATTCAAAAAGCATCAAGTTTTTGGCGTCGTTATCGGGGTTGGGCAATTAATAATTACATTGTAATTTGGCTTAAGATTTTTATTTTTATAGCATTAAATTTTTGTTTTTATTTTTACTCTCAGGTTTGTTTTAGTGCATGACAAGAAGGTCTACCACAGAACCTATTCTTCCCAATAATTTGGAGATCAAAAGAACCTTTCAGAGACTTCTATGAGAAAACAAGATGATGGTGAACGATGAAGAGATTCCACCAAGGAACAATGTTGAGAACGCGTGTAATCAACAAGAAGTACTTCCAGTCCAAGGATATCAAGGTATTGGAGAAAGAAATAAAGGCCAAGTCCAGTAGGAGGATCCACCTCATGCCAGGCCTAGAAGATTTATTAGAGATATCATTGAGCTTGCAACCTTATTCCACCGATTGTGGTACATGATCCAGGGACGACCCACTTTGAGTTAAAGTCTATTACGTTCAACATGCTCAACAACATTAGACAGTTTGGAGGATCCGCTATTCTAATGACCACATCCAAGCTTTCTTGGAAGTCTGTGACTATTTCAGGCAGCTAGACATACCTACTAATACCTTGTGACTCAAGCTATTCCCTTTCTCACTACGATATTGAGCTACAGCATGGTTGAAAACTTGTTCTGCGAGATCTATTACATCCTGAGACAACTTGTGCAACAAGTTTCTACACCGATATGATCCACTTAACATGCACAACCAAAAGCGAAGTGACATTATCTCGTTCCATCAAGACAATGAAGAATCAATGGATGAAGCATGGGACAGATATAAAGATATGCTTCGGATGTACTCGATCCTTGGATTTATAGATTGGCTACAAGTCACGACCTTTTATAATGGCATTAATGTGCCAACAAGGATAATGATCAACTCGTCAGCCAATGATGGTACTTTGCTTGATAGAGAACCTGAAGATGCTTTTAGAGTATTTGATCGGATATCTAACACCGACTACCAGTTCCCACAAGGACGACTGAAGATTGGACCTAAAGCAGTTAGAACACTCCAATTGGATGATTCACAGACTGTACCAGTAGAGCTCTCGACATCATCATCCTGCTCAATAACATGCAAGGAACCTCCAATGTTCCTGAGGCAAAGGTGGTGCAATACACTTGTAAGCATTGTGATGGGGAACATATGTTGAGCGAATGCCCTCACCAACAAGAATCTGAATGCTATCTAGGGAACACAAATCGTAACAATAATTAGAACTCCAAAACCTACAACCCAGGGTGGTAGCAACATCCAAATTTGGTTGGGGAGGTAACAAATGAAATTCAGGAGCACAACCAGCTACATCAACCGACCTTCCTAGATTTCGAAAGACTCAGAGGTAGAACTAGGGAGCTTCTAACTCCAACTCTAATTCTTTTAATAATTCTTATCAAAATTTTATGGAAAACTGCTCATGTCATTATGTAGGATCAAGCAACCCACTTGAAGAATCACAATGACATGCTCACCACATAGGCTGCTGTGTTGCAAAACCAGCAATCGATCATGCAAAAAAAATTGCCTCAATCAGGTCTTTGGAGACTCAAGTTGGGTAGATTGCTCAGATTTTGAAGACAAGACAACCTAGCGGATTACCTATTGACACTGAAGTCACTAAGACCTTTAATGTAGAGCAATACAATGCAATCACTCATCATAGTGGCACATAATTAAGGATAGAAGCCAAGTTTAGGGAAGCTCGCAGTCGATCCTACTCCAAGCAAGCCATCCATTGACACTCATGCACTAAAGGAACTAACTCTTGTGTCTGATACAGTGAATGACCTTGCTACTGACGATAAGGAATACAAAGCTAAGGATGCACCTACATCCAATAAACAATAAGACGAGCTCAGATCACCACCTCTATTGCCATAGAGATTGAAAACTCAGAAACAAGATGCCCAGTACTAAAAATTTATGGATATTCTAAGTGATTTGCCACCAAAGATGAAGGACCCTAGCAACTTCACCATTCCATGCTCGATACGCGACAACTACTCCGACTGTGCCTTATGTGATCTCGATGCAAGTGTGAACTTTATGCCAAAATCTGTGATTAAAAGATTAGGGATGGGAAAAGCAAGGCCTACATCAGTGATCCTTCAATTGGCTATTCAATCTCAAATTCCACTTGAGGGTATAATTGAAGATGTGCTTGTTAAGGTACATAAGTTTGTCTTCCCGGTAGATTTTATCATCCTTGACTGTGAAGCAGATGAGAATGCTCCCATCATCCTGGGGAGACCATTCCTGGATAACGGAAGGATCGTGATTGATTGTGAGAATGACAACTTCACCATGAAGATGAACAACGAGAAGATCACATTCAACATTTTCAGCACGATAAGGTATGCAGACAACTATATAGAATGCTAGCGACTATAAACAAAAAGAGCTTCTACTAGGGGAAGTTTGACTAAAATGTGCCACAGCAATATGCTTAGTACTTATAACCAAATTAACCTTGATAGAGCCGCACATGACGCAGATGAAAGAGGGAAGGTCGCACAGTCTAAGGTTGTGCTTCATGAGCCAGGTATGAACTCTAGACTTGTGAATTATGCTTGGTATGATACTCCCAAATCATCACCTAGATATCCCATGATACTTATTATTCACCTTTTTCCCTCACAAAATAATACACTTCTTGGATGGAATATTATTAATTCTGAGGAAGTAAGTCCTACTTTAGAAAAGCATAAGGTTGTACTTGTAGGTAATCACAACAGAAGAGACACAACACAGTGAAAATTTGTTCCAATTAAGAGAGTTTTAGACGAATTGGAGATTATCAAATGGCATAGTGGACGCATTTGCCTCATCTTTGATGCTTCTTGGGATCCATATACCTTGCTAATTCTCAATTTGGGCAAGCTTAATGAGTTCTTGCAATGGTTAGAAATTTTTAAGGGAGCATCGGTTTTTCGTGATAAGATTAAACTCTCGTTATTAAAAGCCTAGCAAATCCTCCTCTTACTCCCTTTTACTTTTTTACAATTTAGTTTCCAGATTTTTTTAGCTTGCACTTTCTTTCAAACGTTTTCTTTAATAATTTTTGGCAGCTACCATGCAAGGTTATTGGCGGAGCGTTTATAAGGTACGCCAATAAGCATTTGATCAATGTGGATATTCCTTGGAAAATGGGAAAGAAGACTTTTTATCCCACTTTTTTCCACCTTGCTCACATTACCCTACACACTTTTCTCCTGCTGTCACAAGACTCCCGTCAATCACATACAATTAAACCAATCCTTTCCTCCTTCAACACGTTGCCCAAAAACCGTCAAAAACCAGAATTACTTGGTCTTCCCCTTCTTCAACACTCTTGATTCTTACCCATCCCTCCGATAATCTCCTTCTCAGCCTTCATATTTTTTTATCTTTCCAATGGCCAAAACAAGAACTGCAAACCACATCAATGCCAATGCTTCACCTGTAAATCCAAAATCCACAAAGACAACTCAGTCTAGAAAAACCTTTGCATACACCTCTCGCTGAGTATTGAGAAGCCAATCCTGACATAACCATTTATACTCAAGAGATGGAACAATGATTTGAGATCTTCAAGAACAAATAGCTACTCTTAGAGGAAGGACTGGAGTTCATCGGCACACACAAGACAAAATTTGATGACAATATTTACTCTCTGATAGAGAACCATGAATGGGAAGAGTTTGTTTTGTGCCCTGGGTGCATTAATGTCTCATGGGTGCATGAATTCTACACTTACATTACCAAGGCTACGGACTCCACCGTATTTTTTCACGGAACAATTGTAAACTTCTCTACTGAAACAATCACTATGTTATATGACTTTGATAATGCAGAGAACAACCTTGAGGAGTTTGCACTAACGGCAACCAACACTATCCATGATGAGGTTTTGTGAGATTTGTGCATTTTGGGGACTGCATTGATGTGGAAATCCACTAACCACAAGATCGTAAAATAGGTCGACCTGAAACTAGACCCCAAGTTCCTTATCCACTTTATGAACTTTAGAATGGGCCCCACCAGACACCATTCTACAATTCCCGCTGAAAGAATGCTACTTTTGCACTCAGTGATGACCAGACAAAAGATCAACATTGGAAAGATGACCTACGAATCCATTGTAAACAGAGTGATTTCAACTGGCAAGAAACGGCCTCTACTCTTCCCTAGCTTTATATGCAAAAAGGTACAAGTTAGGGCTAAACTAGATGACGTGATCATTGAGGCTTCTAGAGGGACACTTCCAAAGGAGATACTAAGACTTAAGGGATTGGTATCCAGCTTGACACCCTTCAGCACCACGGCCACAAATTCGTTGTGCACCACTTTGTTTGGTGCAATGGTAGAATTCTTCAAACCATTCTTTGATTATGTTCAAACCAATGATCTGGTGAGAGTTGTGCTAAATCAGTTGTCCCCAGGGGTCATTGAGATGTTCCCAGAGTTCCCAAAGCATTACTTTCCCGTATTCCCTGCTAGCCAATAACCTAGAGAAGACAATAACAAAGAAAAAAAGAGGAAGAGAATGAAAAAGAAGATGAAGAGAAGGACGAAGAAGAAGCAACGAAGGACTAAGAAGAAGAATAAATACCCCTAGCCCTCCCACTGTTGCTGATAGGAAACGGAAGAGGAAGAAAAGTCCTGCTGTGTTTGCTCCCCGCCGAATGAGTAAGCGAACAAGAGCCTAAAATAGGGGTAAGGCTCCCATGCTCTCTGACCCCTCAAATCCAGCTAGCCCAGTTCACTTGGTTAGCGATGATTCTTTGGAGGTGCAACAGCTAATTGGTCAAGCCACTCCCTCTCCTATTCAGACGTCACCAACTCTAATTGCTACCATTCTAGGCCTTAAATAAAAGATCTCTTTTGGCCGAGTCCTTGATCTAATTAGGGAGCTACAAGCACAATTTGGGCGAACACCCCCACTATCCACATCCTTCAGCTCCTCGGCGTCCACCATCGCCCATATTAACAAGGACGCTGCTGCATCTCTAGCACCCCATGAAATCCAAAAGACTTCACTGGCACCTATCCCTTCTATGCCATGCACTGGTAAATGATCGAAGAGCTAGGCCTGTCGCGCACCACCACCTCAGTAACTCCTCGGGTTAATTTTTCTTTATTTTTTTTAGTTTTTACTTTTTATTTGCATATTAGTTTGATTGATTTTGATTTTCTTTTCTTTTTGCATTGGGGACAATGCTCTTCTCAAGTTTGGGGGATTACATACCCATACATTTAGTAGGTTAAATTTAAGTAAAAATTTAAAAATTTAAATTGTTTAGAACTGTAATTAGCCTAATTTAACCGATAGGTTCCCCTTACTATGATTTTTTTTCATTTTCAATGTGCTACTACGTTGATCATGAGTTCCTATGATGAATCTATGTTGATGCACTACAAGGTGTTAAGAGCTTTCTAGTTTTTGAACTTAATGATAAATCTAATGTAGGCCTTAAACCACAAGTTACATGCAATCTAACACTTAAGAAATCTTAGGGATGCTCTAGGTTGACTTTCTAATGCTTAAGCATGAATCAAAAGAAAACGAACTTAAACGCTCAATGTAGAATATCAAAGGATAAAAACTCATTGAAAAATCAAGAAAAAAATTAAGACTTGATAATTTAAATAAAACTATTGAGGGGAACTCTTCTACGCATGTTGCTATCTTAGTAGGCTAGGTGAATTGTGTTTGCTCCATTTAACATTCCCTAGTAGGAATGATAGTACATGCAAAGAGTGAATGAAAGTCTTCATGGGATGACACTGCTCGTAGGGCTCGGGGATGGGCTGTTTGCTCCACTCCATCTTCAAGTATCGAAGGGTTAGTGTGATAAGCTAAAGCCCCAATGATACAGTTTTCAAACGTAAAAATGAGTAAAAATGTGCTAAAAAGAAAAACAATATGTCGAGGCAAGAAGAGAAAGCAACCTTATGTTTCTCTAAGACTATTAAGTTGATGTATACATGTAACCAAGAACACTCTGCACTTATAGTAGATTTAATCTTTTGAATAAAACTTTCAGCTCTGATATACTTTCTTATGATCAACATAGCTGAGGAATGAATTATTGTTGCAGCATAACTTGGAATCACTATAATCATAGCTTAGTGGAACCTTAGTACTTATAGGTTGTTTACTGTTCTTATTTACTATTTTGATGTATCTTGTTTCCATTTTGCATTGCTTGCGGACAACCAACAATTCAAGTTTGGGGGCATTTGACGAGTGCGTAATTGTTCTATTTTATATGCCCTTAATCCTTGTATTTTGCATGTTTTCAATCTCATTTAGGTTACATTTAGGTTAGAATGTACATATTTGAATGTAGATAGGGAGTTACACCACTTGTGCTTAAATTGCCATATATATTGATGCTTTTCACGGGAAAGGTGGTGTTTATGGTAGATGTGCAGGATGCTGGTGGATGTTGGAGGATTGTTGGAGAAGGAGAGGAGCATATCACATGGTTTAAGCTGACGAGGCATAAAGAGTTGGAGATAAATCTACTTTTGCCCACGTGGACTTTCTCTCAAATACACAACATTCAATGCAGCATGAAACAATTGGCTTTCTTTAATGAAGCTGTGCAACTTTAGGGTATTAAAATCCTAGTTTCACCACCTATGTAAGGAAGACTTGGATGCTAATCAAGGAGGACAGATAGACAGAGAGCACAATTTAGACAACAGTCCTAGTCCAAGCTTGCGGAGAACTCTCAGGGCGAAGCTAGATGATTCTCCTCATCGAATGAAGCCATCAAGAGAGGCTGAAGGCGAGGAGGCCTGTGGCACAGTTAGACGGCACGAAAGGAGTTTTGTCGAGGATGCTCAGCTTATTTCTTTTCCTTTGCTTGATAAACTGCCATATAATACTTTTAATTATGGTAGCTTTACGTTCATAAATGAGCTAACTTTTAGTTGGGATTATTGTGTCCCAAGATTTTATGTTTTGATTATTATATTTCAATGCTTTAGTTTCTTTTATCTTCATCTATTTTGTTCATGTTCTTAATGCATAGTTAAACGTAAGAGCTATTCAAGAAAGGCCATTTAACTATTGATCTATGGCTTAATATTCGAGAGAGTTAAGTTATACAAACGTGAACAATGTGGTTGAGCTATCAACTTAGTCTTAATCTGACTTAGATATAAGTTTAGGGTTTCAACGACTAAAAGGGAGTTTTTAAAATAATAATAGAGTTTTAGGGTTAACAAAGACATGTATCACCTTATGTACAAAGTTATTAACTTCTAGGCATCGGGAGAGTCAGAAGTTCTTTAGAAAATCTTGACAAGTAGATGAAGAACCAAAGGGTTTACACAAACATGTATTGCCTGTCGCTAGAGCATTGAGATAGATAGTCAAACATATATCCTTAGCAATAATCCCAACCTCCATAATTAATCGTTTAGTCATAACAATTGTTTGTCTTTATCTTACTCATCCTTAGATTAGTTAAGTTAGTTTTTCTTAAACCGACATTCACCCATACTTGCAAACACATCCCTAAGTGCGATAACTTCGTATTTATCAATCCAATCCTTGTAGGTTCAACACTCTACTCTCACTTTATTACTTGATACGATGAGTATACTTGCTTTGATCTTCTCATTGTCAACTTGAATGCCATGTGCACTTATTACAAAGCCTAAGAACATAAGCTTGTCACTACAAAATACACACTTATTATAACACCCCAAAAATGGGCTTAGAAGTATTCTATTAATTCGATTATTAATTTGTTCATTAAATTGTGTTACATGAAGGATTAATTAAGCAAATATGATTAAAATTTAAGCAAGGAAAAGTAGATAGCTAACTAAGAAGAAGTATGCGACAATTTGATCTTTAACAAAATTGCTGTAAAATTTTCACCTATTAGATTAATTATTTGATAAAGAACCAAATTGAAATAAAGAAAGAAATGGATGGCTCTTGTTGAAAGGACTAAAATCGAATGATAGGTCAAGCTAGAGTTTGCATGCTAAAAACTGAAAGATTCAAGGACCATTACACTTGTCAAAGAAAAATGAAGGCTATGTGGTGGGCTTCTTGGCCAAGGGAGAAAAACAAGGGAGAATCATCTTCATACCTCGTTACCCAAAGCATATGAACAAGAGAGAGAGCTAGAAATTTTAAGAGAAACTTGTGTTGGAACATTGATCTTGAGAATTTTGGAAATTTAATCCATGGAGTGGTCTCTAGAAGGTAAGTAAACTTCCTTGCCTCCATAGAATTTGATTAGAAGTCAAGATAATCTAGTATGCTTCCTTATGAGCATGATGTTAGTAAGCTGTGTTTTATATTGAATTACTTGAGAATATCGATTAACGGTTCTATCAAAGCATTGGACTAGTGTAGAAAGATTAAAATTGGTTGATAATATAAATGTTGGATTTTTTGTAGGTTGTAGTATGTGATTGAAATCATCAATTTATTGGAATGTTTGAAATATGTTTTTGAATTAATTGGATGGTCTTGAAAGCTTGTTTATATATATATGTATATATATGAATTGATTTTGGTAACATGGTTGCTGCCATTATGTTGTGTTTAGAAATTCTAAAGATGTCCTGAGACCATTGTTGAGTGTATAATTAAAATCGAAACTGGTTTTAGCTGCCTTTGAATGATAGTAATAAAATTTAGATTGTCATGGCTAAAATGAATCATTCAAGGATTGATTTGATCATAAGGGGACTATTCTAAAAGAGTTTTGGATCTGGTAAAATCAGTGGAAGGACTATTTCAAAATTTTAGGGGTTGTTAAGGGTTCATAAAGAATTGTTTTGGTGTTTTAATGGGCTATTTTATAATATGGAAACAAGAGACTATTTTACACTAATTAAGGGAAATGTTTTGTATCAATATTAGACTACTTTTGTAACCATAAAGATTGCTTGATCAACCAAAAAAATTGAGACTCTTTTACAAAGTTTAAAAAACTATTTTTATAGTTAAATGGGGGTTGCTTTATGTTGACGTAATATTGCATGGCAAAAGATTAAGTATTCAATGTAAATAAGCAAGTTAAAACAATGCCAAGAATATTCCTTTTACGTGCAAGTATACATGGTCAGCAAATAATATAGCACTGAGTTGAGTATCGTCTCCATAGGGATTTCCTAGGGGAATTAATGTCACGATTAATACTTGTGAACTAGAAAATAAAAGTGGTGGCAATTGACTGAGGGAATGAGTAAAATAAAAGAACTAAAGAAAAAAAGATGATAAAAAGAATTGAAGTAAAGTGAAGCAATTGGTGCAAGAATGAAAACAAAGATTTGGCATAGAATGTCTGAATTTTATGCTAGCAATGTGGGCTAGTAATAATGTCCTACCTTGACATTGATTGTTGAGTAGATTAAAATTGGCAAAGCCTCTCTCGATGGTTGTTGACCTAAATCGACCATGTAAAAACCCCTATATCTCTATATCACATGTTTTTTCATAAACTGATTTGATTAAGATCCAATCTATATCGCATGTTTTTCCACCCCCAAAGTAAGTTCATCTACTTGAACATCTTCTCTCAAAGCATCTCGCTTTAGTACCCAACAACATGATCATTGCCACCCAAGTCTGTTAAGATATTGAGGTGCAATAGGCCAACTATGCCAGCTCTCGCTTGGCACAATATTTAGGAAACAGTAAAGTATGCTAGATAGAACAAACAATGTCAAGAAAATTGAATTATTAATAACTAAACATAAAACACAACAAATAATAGTTTGAAATCATTCTTAAACACAGGAAAGAAATACGAAAATCAACAAAGAACTAAAGCAAGAAAGGATGTCTCTCGTACAGCCCTTCAACTGATTCCAGATGTCTCATGGAATCTTCAAGCCTTTGATCTTGTTGCCTCTGATTCCTCCTCCATTGTTGTAGACCACTTCTCAAGTTTAAGCCTTTATCTTCTTCATCATCTTTTTCTCCTTCTTCAATCTATTTTCAGTGATGATCGATCTCCTCTTTAAATAGGCTTGTGTAGAAGCCATAGGATAAGCCTTGGCATTTTGAATTTTAATGCACAAGGGATAAGGCTTTGATCATTTTATCCTTTTTTTTAGAGTACAAGGCTGATTAAGTGATAAGCTGATAAGGTGATCAGCTGATAAGGTGATGCGTTGATCAGGCTAGGGCTGAAGTCATCATGCCAATGTTGCCTTGGCACACAAGCTTGGCATGTCCTTGCCAACATAATTTGGCATCACCTAATCTGTTATTTTGTCGGAAGTTGATCCATTTGAGATCTTTTAGGAGCCTGAACATATCCTATTTTTTGGGGTTCAATAGCCTCTTGGCATGGCATCAAGGTCATTTCTTTGCCAACAAGTGCTTGGCACTATCTGGTCCTTCTATGCCAACAACACTTGGCATTCTCCTTGCATTCCTTCATGTGTTGCTTTTTTGTGCCAAATACTATGCCAAACCTACAAAATTTCCAACAAAACAAGCATTTATACTAGCATAAACAGAATTCCTAACTCCTTATGTAAATGCATGATGTTATCATCCTAATGCAACTAAATGTACCTAAAAACAAGCAAAAACATTGTAAGATTGCTATTAAAAATAGTACTTTTAGAGAGGTAACACTTTATAAACGTAATTAAAAGGTTTAATTGCAACTCAAAAACTTGATTGTTTTGAGTGAATAATTGTGTACATATATGAACTGCCTTGTTTTGCATATATATGTAAGTAATTGGACTGTTTTGAGTTTATATATATATACATATTGAATTGTTATATATATATATGTCTGTGTGTGTGTAATCATCAATTAGTGGTACTATGAATGACATAGGTGTTTAATAGGATGAACAAGTGAAATGAGTTTACTTGACTGCCTGGGTAGATCAAAAAATGTCTTGTGATTAAAGAACTAGTCAATATAAGGAAATTGGTTTCTTGCATGTTAAGAAAGGATATCGATGTTATATCTCATTCCTTTCTTTTGTATATCTTGAAATTCGAATAGGTTATATATATTTGAATGCCAACGTGTTATAAATACTTTGAGTGGTTGATACGAGTTAAGATTGGGCTCACCTTTATGCTTAAGTAAGTTGGAAAATTGGATAATTAAGAGAACTTCATTTGCATCTAAACATATATTGTTGCGTGTTTAATCAATGTCTCGTATGCTCTATTCTCTTGTGCCCTTTTCTACCTCATAAGAGATCACTTAGTCCTTTTCGCAATGTTTCAAGTAAAGATATGTATTCCTTTTAGTCGCGGAGCTCAGTCAAGATCTCAAGTATAGGAATGTAAAGTTTGTAATTATTTTGTTTAAAACTCCTAGCATGGTGACCACATGTTTGTATTTACATATAGATATTTGTCAGTTCGATCTGATGCTTGTGAGCATTTCATTTTTTTGGTTTGTAAATATGTATTGGACTCTAATACTTGTTAGTTGATGATATTCTAATCTTTGGATTAGAATGTCTATTATGGCTGTGTTAAGTCATGAATTAGAGAACGTGGTGCCTATCTGATTTGAACAAGATAAAAATAAAATGTGGCTGAAATGCCATCGGGCTATGAGATGATTGTTAATTGGTTATTATTTATAGGAATAGTTCATGCTTATGCGGAATGTCTTGGAAAAAGTTTGAGCTATAGTTTGTGTGCTTGTTTGCTTGAATATTCAAGACCTTTCCATGTTTTGTTTGAATCTTTTAATGGGGGATACTTGTATAGTCTAAAATGAAGATATCGTGTTTAGAAGGCATGGGTTAAACCCTTAGGGTTTAAAAGTTTCAAATGGGTTATTCATGTTAAACGAAGCTACATTATTAAGATAATGGTAAGTTCATGGGTTAAATAATAATTTAAAACCTTTTCTTTCAATCCGAAGTTAAGAATTAATCTATAGAGCTTTCTTCTTTCTTAAGTAATTGTATAAACAAGCTTGAAATTGGAATAACTAAGATTATAAATGGTTAAGCAAAGGTCTCTAAGGTGTCTTACTTTTGCATATTAAGGGACGTTACTCTATGAGCTGTATAGTGGAATGTTATTCATAGTGTGTAAGCATGCTTGTTTGAACATGAATTGTATCTTGGAACATGACCTTTGAAAGTTGCTAAAAAGTTTTAAATCACCCTGATTTTTAGTTGCATGCTTAGTTGAGAAGTGTTAGGACATCATATGCTTGTTTCAATATTTGTTTAGTAACACTTCTTAAACCAATTTTTTCCTAGACCGGGTAAGAGGTTTTACATTTATTGGTATCAGAGCTAGAGTTTAGTTGATTCTAGGACTAAATTGAGTCTCGTTGCATAATCATTTGATACATGTGCCACCTAGGAGTTACATTCGACAAAGTACTTGTGATTTATGATTGATACAAGCTCCTTTGTATGTTGTAAGTTAAAGTAAATGTCAGAAATTGCACCAATTTTTACTTCTTTGAAGAGACCTTTCCAACTCCTTATGTTCTTTCCTTGATTAAGTAATCAGAGACTTTGATGGAGAAGTTAGCTTAATATCGAAGATTGCGCCTTCACGAGTATAATTGAGTTGTACTCAAATCCTGTTATTGCCATATTCGATTTTTATTCCACTTCTTTTCTTATATTTGTGTTCCATTTTCTTGAGAATATTAATTGCTCCTTTTAGATCTGTAAACTATCACCTTGTTGTTACCAACTCTTTGGAAGATAAGATGTGATAAACCGAGCATATAAGAATTGTTCCTTGCTCATACAAGGAATCTCTTTCCTGACAGGCTCTTTAACCCTACCCTTCTAATAATTTGATCTTATTCTAGGATTTGACTAACTAAGTAAAGCTATCGAACTACCTTAGTGGAAATGAGAATGTATAGCTATGGACCTTGTAATTGGCTTACCTTTGTATCCAAGGAAGAAGGTATTTGGGATGTAGGAAGAAAAGAAAGCTTGGCCTTGGTTTCTTGAATCTGTTCCTCTCGTAAATGTATTATGGAGTAATCACAATACTAAAAAGGACAATCTAGGAAATTTGAGTCTACTATGAAGGATCAGTATTCTCATATGTTCACCGTACTAAAAAGGATGAATTTTCTTTTAGGGGAGGAGAATTGTAACAACCCAAAAATGGGCTTAGAAGTATTCTATTAATTCGATTGTTAAGTTGATCATTAAACTGTGTTACATGAAGGATTAATTAAGAAAATAGGATTAAAATTTAAGCAAGGAAAAGTATATATCTAACTAAGAAGGAGTATGAGACAATTTGACCTTTAACTAAATTGCTATAGAATTGTCACATATTAGATTAATTATTTGATTAAGAACCAAATTAAATTAAAGAAAGAAATGGATGGCTCTTGTTGAAAGGACTAAAATCAAATGATAGGTTAATTTACAGTTTGCATGCTAAAAACCAAAAGATTCAAGGACCTTTACACTTGTCAAAGACAAATGAAGGCTAGGTGGTGGGCTTCTCGGCCAAGGGAGAATCTTCTTCATCCCTTGTTACTCGAAGCATATGAACAAGAGAGAGAGAGAGAATGAGTTGGAAATTTTAAGAGAAGATTGTGTTGGAATGTTGATCTTGAGGATTTTGGCAATTTAGTCCATGGAGTGGTCTCTAGAAGGTATGTAAACTTTCATGCCTCCATAGAATTTGATTAGAACTCAAGATAATCTAGTATACTTACTTATGAGCATGATGTTAGTAAGTTGTGTTTTATATTGAAATACTTGAGAGTCTCGATTAAGGGTTCTATCGAATCATTAGACTAGTGTACGAAGATTAAAATTGGTTGATAATATATTTTTTGGATTGTTTGAAAGTTGTAGTATGTGATAGAAATCATCAATTGATTGGAATGTTTGAAATCTATTTTTTGATGAATTGGATTATCTTGAAAGCTTATTTATATATATGTATATATAAATTGATTTTGGTAACATGGTTGCAGCCGTTGTGTTGTGTTTTAGAAATTCTAAAGATGTCTGAAAACAATTGTATAGTGTATAATTATAATTGAAATTGGTTTTAACTACCTTTGAATGATTGTAATAAAATTTATATTGTCATGGCTAAATTGAATCATTCAAGGATTGAATTAATCATAAGTGGACTGTTTTGAAATAGTTTTGGATCTGGTAAAATCAGGGAAAGGACTATTTCAAAATTTTAAGGGCTACTAAGGGTTTACAAAGAACTATTTTGGTGTTTTAATGGGCTGTTTTATAATCTGGAAACAAGAGACTGTTTTACACTAATTAAGGGAAATGTTTTGTATCAATATTGAACTACTCTTGTAACCATGAAGACTACTTGATCAACCAGAAAATTTGAGACTGTTTTACAAAGTTTAAGAATGTTTTTATAGAAAAATAGGCGCTGCTATTTAAACGTAATTGAAAGATTTAATTGCAACTAAAAAACTGGGCTGTTTTGAGTGAATAAATGTGTACATGTATGAATTACCCTATTTTGCATATATATGTAATGCCTCCAATGTATGAATTAAAAGTATAAGTGATTCAATTGATTTGAAAACAATCTATTATTAAGCTCCATGAATTTTCGAAAGGGTTAATTAGAGTAAATCGAAAGTTTGGAGGTTTAAGTTAAATGACTAAAAAATGTAATCTTTATGATTCAAGAATTGCATGGTAAATCAAAATAAAGTGGGGGACAATCCACATGTCCATCTATGCTTGCTTACTCGGTCACTTGAGATAAGCATCTTCTTTATTTGTCTTCACCGAAACCAATTTAGGAGAGAGAGTTAAAGAGTGAGAAAACCTGAGAAAACATGGGATTGAGCTTCAAATAGGGATCAATCTAAGTATAATTGGTACATTTAGGAAGATCGTGAAGAAATTGAAGATAAAAGGGACAAAGTATATCAAACAGTCGATAGCCAAAAGAGAATTGTAATCTGGGATCGTTTGTAGCTTGGAGAAATTAGTGACTAAAGTTTAAACTCTCGGAAGGGAATCGCAACCCTTTCGAGCATTGTACTTAATTATCATGCTTTAAAATTAGAATGATTGGCTGGTTTATGTTAATATAATGCAAGCTTGGAGATGAGGTAAGTATTACTTGGAAATACTTGTTTATGCCATGAACTTTGAGGCATGCTCAAATTGATTGAATTGCCATGTTAAACCTTGAATAGGTCGAATGGACAAAGTAACCTACGTGTAAAATCTTGCGAGTATGAAATTAAATGTGAATGAGTTAAATTTGATTGACCATGCATATTGATCATAACCAAAGGTTATATTACAACAATTCAATACAAGAAGGTAGTTGATGAGCTAAAATGTGTTCGTCCTTGGGCCTATGAATGTGAAAGTGAAACTTGGTCTCTAAATGTGAATGTTAAGACCCTAATGATTAATATTAGGGAAAAGGCACAATGTTGTGCAAATTTGAATTCTATTGAGCTCATATTAAAGCATTGAATATAATGAGGATAAAAGAAAGCCTTGGTCACGGGTCAGTCAAAGATATAGTTGGCATGCCATAGAGTCTATAGAGCTCAGTGTCAGGGTAGGACTACGGTTCGGGACATTGGTCCCTAATGGCCGACAGTAGGATGGATGTGTATGTGGTCACTTGGCGACAGTAGGAGGGATTGACCGGTACCGCGAGTACCAAGTGTTATACGGGCGACAGTTGGTTGGAGGACTCATGTATCTAGATTAGATAGTCAAGTCACAAGGCTATGATAATTGATAATATGAAAGAAAGTTTGATGAATCTTATGAACTAAGAAATCATGTCGACTAAGAAAGACTTGTTATATGATGATAAACTCCAATTGAGATCTAAGAATATTGTACAAAGATATTAAGTAATTGAAAGAATTATCTTGTTAAGCTTGATTTTAGAATAATTGAAATCCATGAGTGAGATAATGATGAATTTAAATGAATGTTTATCTTTACAAGTTGTGATGTTATAAATTGCTATGGAGTCAAATATGAATTTGTACAAGAAACTATTCATGTTTTAATGGAGAACTAAGTAATATGTAGATGATCAAATGATTATTTCTTAAGGAGATTATTGGAGTTGTGTTATATGTTAATGCTAGGCTTTAAACTTACTCACTAAACATATCCTTACTTATTGTCTCTTCACTACATGACATGATAGTATTGAAGACTCTTTTTGCTTGGATCTTGGGCAAGTCACACTATCCTTAACAAGTAGGTTTTGTTGTTATCGTAAGGACTCATAGGATGGTGGCATTTTGGTTGTACTTATGTTTGTGTTTGATATTTTTGGGACTGTATAACTATTTAAGGTCATTCGAATTAGAAGGTAAATCTTGTAATTGCTCGATGGTTTTTGTGTTGGGTGACTTTGTTATATAATTTAAGCTACCAGTAAGTGTTAAATATATACATCTAGGATGATCATCACATGTGGGTTATAAAGAGAAATGAGCCTAAAATCCATTAAATAACCGAAACCATAGTATTTAGGTCCATTTCAAATGACAAAGCTTTTTACTTAATTTAGTTGTCCCGAAACTTGGTATGGTGAACACTTGATTGTTATGATATGATTGTTTGATTACATTGAATGAGTTTGATTTAAACTTGTACATCTAGGAATATGTTATGTATGCAATGAAGAAATAGTTAAAGGATATTAAAGTTACATTGATTGTGAATAACTTGTAATGCAAGAAAGTTTTATTTGAACCTCCATATACTTGTCTGAATCATGTATCACATAGGATAAGTCGAAAACATCTAGTTAAGTAAAAATTGAAATCAACTTTATCTTTGGTCTAATTGAATAATTGATTCCAATGTTTTCTTGAGTTCTAAGAAATCTTGAATAACTATCTTGTTTGAATGCTTCATGACCATTTCAAAGTCAATTATGCTATTTGTTAACATGTTAGCCTTAGTTTCCTTTAAGCCTAGATTCGGATGTTACATTTTGGTAATTAGAGCTAAGGTTGCATGTTCCTAAGGCTAAGTTGTAGTATTGTATTGTAATTATTGTTTTAATGCCACCTAGGAGTTAGTCTATTGTGACTTATATTTGATCAAGCTCCTTCTCTTCTTATATTAGAATGTCTGAAACAAGGTTGGGAAAGGATAATGAAAGCGCAACAGGTTCCTCCAATGAAGGAGGAAGTGTGAGGATGAATCATGATCCTCCAAAGGTTGTTGAGCCTCAACAAGTTCAGCAAGAAGCTCCTATGATTCATCCCGTTCAACAAGAATGTTTCTCTAGTTTAAAAGAAATGTTTGACCAAATAATCATCTCTATGAGACAAAACCCCCTAACTCCTATCAATCCTTCGGTAGTAGTACCGGCAAGAGCTCCAATCGATAAGTTAGCTCAACATCGAGCTTATACCTTTACTGGAGCAAATAAAAAAAAACCTGAAGAAGCTAAATTCTAGCTAGAGTCGATAGTGAGGGTTTTGACTAAACTATTACAATGTGCGGATGAACATAAGTTGGAGTGTGCGGTGGCC
The DNA here is from genome assembly GCA_019671005.1 of Hibiscus mutabilis. Lineage (NCBI taxonomy): Eukaryota > Viridiplantae > Streptophyta > Magnoliopsida > Malvales > Malvaceae > Hibiscus > Hibiscus mutabilis. The sequence continues at coordinate 46,997,993 of CM033721.1, read as the reverse complement.
CTTTTGGCTGAGGAAGCACTTAGCTGGTAGGAGACTATGATTCTCGTGGCCCCGATTGAAGATATCACTTGGGAATTCTTCCTCAAGGAATTCTGAAAGAGATAGTGACCAATACCTTGCTGAACGTAAGAAGTGATTCCTATATCTGAAGCAAGGAAGTATACCAATTGAGCAATATATTAGTGAGTTCTACAAGTACTGCAAATATGGGTCTGAATTTATTAAGAAAGAAGAAGGCAAGTGCAGAATGTTCATCGATGAGTTAAGTCTGATGTTTAGTGCTCTCGGGATTACAGATTTCCAAGATTTAGTCAATCGGGTGTTAGCCACTGAGCCTAAAATGAAGACCTCATAGAAAAAGAAAAAGGAACCAGTCGAAAGGTGATAAAAGACACTGGGATGATCACAAGCCATATTGGCATAATAAGAAGCAAAAGTACCATGAGGGAAATTCTTCCAATTCCAGTAACTCCTCCAAGGGCAATTTTATTCCCAAACCTCAATCCATGGGTAAAAATTCTGCACCATCAATATCGGTTAATAGCATTGGAAGAGAAATTCAAATTCCAGCTTGCAACATTTGTTAGAAACATCATTCGGGAATATGCAAAAAGCAATCTAATGCCTGTTATTTGTGTGGGGAGACTGCACACTTCATCAAAGATTGTCCTCAAAACCCAAATAAAATGCCATCCCATGTGTCTAGAGGTTCGAATAAGAATCCTTCACCCAAAGGAAAAGGGTTGAAACAAGCCCATTCTAGAAACTATGAAAGGAATAAGTGCCAAGGATTATATGCTACTTATAAAAAATCTCAGGCACCGGCTAAAGTTTATCATATTCGAGGGCATGAAGAGGAAGGACCACCCGATGTAATTGCATGTACAATCTGTTTGGACACACATCTTGCATCTTTTTTATTCGGGTTCAACCCGTTCCATATAAGTTCTTATTTGATTGAAAAGCTTAATTTTAAAATTGAACCCACGAATAGTGAACTCATAGCCACAAATCCTTTAGGAGATAGAGTGATAGTAAATCAAATATGTAAAAATTGTCCTTTGTTTGTACAAGGTATACCGTTCACTGTTGATCTTTTAGTCCTGTCCTTCTCCGATTTTGATCTCAGTTTGAGCTTAGATTGGTTGGGTAAACATAAGGCTTGGATAGATTGTACCAAGAAAAGATTGTATCTTTTGGGGTTAGGAAAGAATTCAATTGCCTTGCTAGGCAAGGAACCATTCGAACGAGTGACCATGTTTGCACCCATATCTCAATTGAATGAGTCCAATTTGTCTTTTGAATCCATTTTAACTGTGTCAGAATTTCTTTATGTGTTTCCTGCAGAATTGTCGGGATTACCTCTAACAAGAGAAGTAGAATTCAAAATCAAAGTTTAGTCAGGTTCAATACCAGTTTCTATTACACCCTATTGCATGGCCCCGATTGAACTCAAAGAACTTAAGAGTCAATTACAAGAACTGCAAGACAAAGGCTTCATCAGATCAAGCTCATCACCTTGGGGAGCCCCAGTTTTATTTGTGAAGAAAAGGGATGGATCTATGAGACTCTGTATAGATTACATGCAGTTAAATCAACTAACCATCAAGAACAAATATCCTTTGCCAAGAACAGATTTGTTTGATAAATTAAAAGGTGCTACTATATTATCTAAGATTGATCTACGTTCGGGATATTATCAAATGAAAGTTAAGGAAGTTGAAGTGTCAAAAACTGCTTTCTGAACCCGTTATGGCCACTATGAATTTCTAGTAATGCCTTTCGGCTTAACTAATGCCCCTGTAGCCTTTATAGACCTAATGAATCGAGTTTTTAAACCTTATTTAGACAAGTTTGTTGTAGTCTTCGTAGATGATATTCTCGTCTATTCAAAGAGTATGGAACAACATTCAAATCATTTGAGAATTGTTTTGCAAACTCGGGCCAAGCAATTATATGCTAAATTCAACAAATGTGAATTTTGGCTCTCGGAAGTGTCCTTCTTTTGCCATGTAATATCGGCTGAAGGTATAAAAGTTAACCCGAAGAAAATCTAGTCCATTGTGGATTGGAAACCACCGAAGAATATTGGAGAAGTTAGAAGCTTTCTCGGGTTGGCTGGATATTATAGAAGATTTGTTAAAGGTCTCAATCTTAGCTGCCCTTTTAACTCGACTTCTTAGGAAGGATATACATTTCGAATGGTCATAAGGTCAACAAAGAAGCTTTGATCAATTAAAGCAGGTCCTCACTCGAGCTCCTATTTTAATTCAACCTGAATTGGGAAATATTTTACAATTTTTAGTGACACTTCCCACCTCGGTTTAGGGTGTGTTCTAATGCAAGACGACAATGTAGTTGCTTATGCTTCTCGGCAATTAAAGTCACATGAATTGAATTATCCAACACATGACTTGGAATTAGCTATAGCTGTTTTTGCTTTAAAAAACTGGAGACATTACTTGTACGGGGAAATATGTCATCTTTTCACAGATAACAAAAGCTTAAAATACCCTTTCACCCAGAAAGACTTAAACTTAAGGCAAATGAGATGGATGGATTTCATCAAGGACTACGACTTGGTTATCGATTATCATCCGGGGAAAGCAAACGTTGTGGCTGATGCACTCAGTCAAAAACGTTCTTTTGGTAAGATCCTAAAAACTTAAAAATTGTTTTATCAAGACCTTGTCTATTCTAAATCTTTCAAGCTTGGTGTCTAAAATGATTCATTATTTAGCCCATTCTACAATCAATGCTCATTTTAGACTATAAAGGAATCAAAAACAGTTAGCCGAACTTCAGATACAATCTGAATTCAATACGAGAATTAAGAATCTCTAACAAGTTGATCCTGAGCTACAAAAGATTCTGAAAAAGCTTGACTCACCCACAAATTATGATTTCCTCCTTAGGTCGAATGGTCTCCTTTATTTCAGAAACCAAATTTGTGTGCCTAATGATAAAACCTTAAAAGACGGAATGCTTCAAGAAGCCCATAACAACCCCTTTTCGATTTATCCTGGCTCTGTTAAGATGTACAAAGACTTGAAAGAAGTCTACTGGTGGCCTAATATGAAATCTGACATCACTGAATATGTATCCAAACGCTTGAGTTGTCGAAGAATCAAAGCTGAACATCAAGTACCTTCAGGATTACTTCAACCTTTAGAAGTACTAGTGGAAGTGGGAACGTGTAACTATGGATTTTGTAACCAGGCTGTCTCTGTCACCAAGAAAGAATGATGTTGTTTGGGTGATAGTTGATAGATTTTCTAGATCAGCTCATTTCATTGTTGTTCGAATGAATATGAACCTTGAGGTGTTAGGTAATATCTATATCAAAGAAATAATTCATCTCCACGGTGTTCTTATTTCCATTGTTTTAGATTAGGATTCTCGTTTTACTTCCAGGTTCTGGGTTCCTTACAAAGGGCTTTAAGGACCAAAACCAACCTTAGTACTACTTTCCATCCACATCTGATGGACAATCTGAAGGTGTAATCCAATTGCTTGAAGATATGCTTAGAGCTTGTGTGATTGACTTTGGAAGGGATTGGGAAAAGTCCCTATCATTGGTCAAATTTGCCTATAATAATAGTTACCAAGCCTCTATTAAAATGGCACCCCTCAAAGCTTTATATGGGAGAAAATGTAGGACTCCTTTATGTTGGTCCGAATTAGGTGAAAACAAGGTCTTAGGACCTGATTTGCTCAGGAAACTGAAAAATCAAGTTCAGATTATACATGGTAGATTGAAAGAAGCTTTTGACAGACAAAAAGCATATGCTGATTTTAAGAGAAGGAATGTTCAACATGAAGTGGGGAATTGAGTATTCTTGAAAGTATCTCCTTGGAGGAAAATTCTTAGATTTGGGAAGAAGGGGAAATTGAGTCCTCGTTTCATTGAACCATTTGAGATTATAGAAAGAATTGGACCAGTTGCATACAGATTGGCACTTCCCAAGGAATTTGATAGAATTCACAATGTCTTTCATGTATCGATGTCAAGAAGATACAAATCAGATCCATCACATATTCTGGAGCCTGATGAACTTGAACTTAATCCTAATTTATCATATGAAGAAAAACCAGTTCAAATTTTTGATAGAGAGGTTAAAAGATTACGTAAAAAGATGTTGCCATTAGTTAAAGTGCTAGGGAGAAATCACAAGATGGAAGAAGCTACATGGGAATCAGAAGCAACTATGAGAGATCAATACCCGCAGTTTTTCTTATAGGTAAATTCGGGGACGAATTTCCTTTAAGGGGGAGAAAGGTAATACCCCAAATGTATGAATTAAAAGGTATAAGTGATTCAATTGATTTGAAAATAATATATTATTAAGCTCCATGAATTTTCGAAAGAGGTTAATTAGAGTAAATCGAAAGTTTGCAGGCTTAAGTTAAATGACCAAAAAATGTAATCTTTACGATTCAAACATTACATGGTAAATCAAAAGAAAGTGGAGGACAACCCACATCTCCATCTAAGCTTGCTTACTCGGTCACTTGAGGTAAGAATCTTCTTCATTTGTCTTCACTGAAACCAATTTAGGAGAGAGAGTTAAAGAGTGAGAAAGCTTGAGAAAACATGGGATTGAGCTTCGAATAAGGATTAATCTAAGTATAATTGGTACATTTAGGAAGATCGTGAAGAAATTGAAGATAAAAGGGACAACGTAGATCAAATAGTCGATAGGCAAAAGAGAATTGTAATTCGGGATCGTTTGTAGCTCAGAGAAACTAGTGACTAAAGTTTAAAGTCTCGAAAGGGAATCACAACCCTTCTGAGCATTGTACTTAATTATCATGCTTTAAAAATTAGAATGATTGGCTAGTTTATGTTACTATAATGCAAGCTTGGAGATGAGGTAAGTATTATTTGGAAATACTTGTTTATGCCATGAACTTTGAGGCATGCTCAAATTGATTGAATTGCCATGTTAAACCTTGATTAGGTTGAATGGACAAAGTAACCTATGTGTAAAATCTTGCGAGTATGAAATTAAATGTGAATGAGTTAAATTTGATTGACCATGCATATTGATCATAACTAAAGGTTATATTAAAATAATTCAATACAAGAAGGTAGTTGATGAGCTAAAATGTGTTCGGCCTTGGGCCTATAAATGTGAAAGTGAGACTTGGTCTCTAAATGTGAATGTTAAGACCCTAATGATTAATATTGGGACAAAGGCACAGTGTTGTGCAGATTTGAATTCTATTGTGTTCATGTTAAAGCATTGAATATAATGACGATAAATGAAAGCCTTCGTCTCGAGCCAGTCGTAGAAATAGTTGGCATGCCATAGAGTATATAGAGCTCAGTGTCATGGTGGGACTACGGTCCGGGACATTGGTCCTTAATGGGTGACAGTAGGAGGGATGTATATGTGGTCACTTGGCGACAATATGAGGGATTGACCAATACCGCGAGTTCCAAGTGTTATACGGGCAACAGTTGGTTGGAGGACTCATGTATCTAGACTAGATAATCGAGTCACAAGGCTATGTTAATTGATAATAGGAAAGATAGTTTGATAAATCTTATGAAATAATAAATCTTTTCGACTAAGAAAAGGCTTATTATATGATGATAAACACCAATTGATATCTAAGAATATTGTACAAAGATATTAGTAATTGAAAGAATTATCTTGTTAAGCTTGCCTTTAAGAATAATTGAAATCCATGAGTGAGATAATGATGAATTCCAATGAATGTCATCTTTACAAGTTGTGATGTTATTAGTTGCTTTGGAGTCGATTATGAATTTGTAAAAGAAACTATTTATGTTTTAATGGAGAACTAAGTAATATGTAGATGATCGAATGATTATTTCATAAGGAGGTTATTGGAGTTGTGTTATATGTTAATGCTAGGCTTTAAACTTACTCACTAAGCAGATGCTTACTTATTGTCTCTTCACTACATGACAGGATAGTATTGAAGACTCTTTTTTCTTGGAGCTTGGTCAAGTCACACTACCCTTAACAAGTAGGCTTTGTTGTTATTGTAAGGACTCCTAGGATGGTGGAATTTTGGCTGTACTTTTGTTTGTGTTTGATATTTTTGGGCCTGTATAACTATTTAAGGTCATTTGAATTAGAAGGTAAATCTTGTAGTTGCTCGATGGTTTGTGTGTTAGGTGACTTTGTTATATAATTTAAGCTGCCATTAAGTGTTAAATATATACATCTAGGATGATCATCACATGTGGACTATAAAGAGAAATGAGCCTAAAATCCATTAAAGAACCTAACCTATAGTATTTAGGTCCAATTCAAATGACAAAGCTTTTTACTGAATTTAGTTGTCTCGATACTTGGTATGGTGAAATCTTGATTGTTATGATATGATTGTTTGATTACATTGAATGAGTTTGGTTTAAACTTGTACATCTAGGAATATTTTATGTATGCAATGAAGAACTAGTTAAAAGATATTAAAGTTACATTGATTGTGAATAACTTGTAATGTAAGAAAATTTTATTTGAACCTCCATATACTTGTCTAGATCATGTATCACATAGGATAAGTCAAAAACATCTAGATAAGTATAAATTGAAATCAACTTTAACTTTGGTCTAATTGAATAATTGATTCGAATGTTTTCTAAGTCAGTTATGCTCTTTGTTAACATGTTAGCCTTAGTTTCCTTTAGGCCTAGATTGGGATGTTACAATATATGTATGTAATTGGAGTATTTTGAACATGAAGAAAATTTAAGGGGCTGTTTGTGAAAATTTGAATCCATATACAAGTATTTTTTGCACTATTCTGTATGTATACATGCTTTCAAGGACTGTTTTGGATACTTAAGTGTTTAATGGACTACCTTGGACAATTATACATGTGAATATTTGTGCCTTGGGGCTGTTATGTATGCATATGGACATTGGAGTATGGTTTTGGTTGTACATATAGATATCTTGAATTGTTTAATATATGTTATGGACTGTTTAAGTATACATAAGTATTCACCTGCACCTTGAATTATTATGTGTATGTATGAATGTATTTGTATGTGTTTATGAACTTCAAATTGCTTGGTGCATATATGATCACTTAGTGGACTGTTTTTGCATCTATACTTGTGTGTGTGTAGAATTTTAATGCATCTGTATTGTTTTATGATTAGACCAAGGAATAGTAGAGGAAAGAAGGTCCAATCGGATAAAGCTATAGAGGGGTAATCTGGAATAGTATCTCAGGATCAAACCTAGCTCGGATATACTGTGAGTCTAGTTTAAAGTCTGGGGATAGGCTTGTAACCTTCCTGAGCATTCCTTGTAAATTTAAATTCATTCTTTTATTCTAAACTATGCTATCATAAGCAAGCTTGGATCTCGAGTAAGTACTTATAGAAAAGTACCTTGTGATGTCAAATTGGTTGAAAGAATGTTATATGCTTGGGATTTTTTGTGCATGAAGATACATATATATTATATGTACAAGTTTGACATGGTATAATTTAAGCCTTTCTATGAGTACATGAATTTGAATGATACAAGTAGTTGAACTTGCGATGTACTATGAAATAAGCTTTGGTGGTATGAAAATAAGAATATGGAGCAATGCTCATCTTTGATAAGAATATGGCAAGTTCATGATTATATGAATAAGGAGCTAAGCTCAACTTTGATTTTTGATAAGATACGAATATATGAAAAACCTTGGTTTTGAGTCAGTCATAGGTATAGTTGGCGTGTCATAGAGTCTATAGAGCTTGTGTTTGGGGTGGACTATGGTCCTGGACTACGGTCCTTATTTGGCGACAGTAGGAGGGAAGTGATGTGGTCATTTGGTAACAATAGGAGGGATTGACCGGTACCTTGACTACCAAATTGTTTGGCGATAGTTGGTTGGGGATTCGTGTACCTAGGCTACTTGATTCTAAAGGTTATGTTAAAGACAAAACATGAAATTTCAAATTAAACTAATGAATTATTTTGATAACTTATGAGACAAGTAACACATGTTTACAATATATTCTGTTTTATAGCTTATATGATAAGTAACACATGTATATATGATGCTATACATGATTCGTGGACTGTTTTCGACGTATAATTGTGTATACATGTTTGCTAGACAATTTTGTATAGATATGAAAGTATATGAACTATTTTTGATGTGTAATTGTGTATACATGTTAGCTGGACAGTTTTGTATAAATATGAAAGTATATTGGACTCCTTTTGATGTGCAATTGTGTATACATGTTAGCTGGACAGTTTTGTATAGATATGAAAGTATATGGACTGCTTTCGATGTGTAATTGTATATACCTGTTTAGCTGGACAATCTTCTATAAATATTAAAGTATATGGACTGTTTTCGATGTGTAATTGTGTATACATGTTTAGCTGGACAGTTTTGTATAAATATGAAAGTATATGGATTGTTTTCGATGTCTAATTGTGTATACATGTTTAGCTAGACAGTTTTCTATAAATATGAAAGTATATGGACTGTTTTTGATGTGTAATTGTGTATACATGTTAGCTAGACAGTTTTGTATAAATATGAAAGTATATGGACTATTTTCGATGTGTAATTGTATATACATGTTAGCTGGACAGTTTTGTATAAATATGAAAGTATATGGACTGTTTTCGATGTGTAATTGTGTATACATCTTTAGCTCGACAGTTTTGTATATAAATGAAAGTATATGGACTATTTTCGATGTGTAATTGTGTATACATGTTTCACAGGACAGTTTTCTATAAATATGAAAGTATATGGAGTACTTTTGATGTGTAATTGTGTATACATTTTAGCTGGACAATTTTGTATAAATACGAAAGTATATGGACTGTTTTCGATGTGTAATTGTGTATAGATATTTGAATAAACATAAGTATATCTTGGACTGTTTTGAGTTTATATATATAGATAAATACATATTGAATTGTTTTCTATATATAAATGTGTAATCATGAATTAGTGGTACTATGAAAGACATATGTGTTTAAGAGGATGAACAAGTGAAATGAGTCTACTTGACTGCCTCTGGAGATCAAAAGATGTCTTGTGATTAAAGCACTAATCAATCTAAGGAAATTGGTTTATTGCATGTTAAGTAAAGATATCGATGTTATATCTCACTTATTTCTTTTGTATATCTTGAAATTCGAATAGGTTATATATATTAGAATGCCAACGTGTTATAAATACTTTGAGTGGTTGATATGACTTAAGATTTAGGCTCACCTTTATGCTTAAGTAAGTTGTAAAATTGGATAATTAAGAAAACTTCATTTGCATCTAAACATATATTGTTGAAGTGTTTAATCAATATCTCGTATGCTCTATTATCTTGTGCCCATTTCTACCTCATAAGAGATCACTTACTTAGTCATTTTGGCAATGTTTTAGGTTAAGATATGTAGTCCTTTTTGCCTCAGAGCTCAGTTAAGATCTCAAGCATATGAATGCAGAGTTTGTTAGCATTTTGTTTAAAACTCCTAGCATGGTGGACACTTGCTTGTATTTGCATATAGATATTTGTAAGTTCGAACTGATGCTTGAAATGAGTTTGAACTGTTTTTGAAAGTATATGGACAGTGTTCTATTATGAATGTGTTAAGTCATGAATAAGAGAACATGGTGCCTATTTGATTTGAACAAGATAAAAAAATGCGGCTGAAATGCCTATCATGTCTATGAGATGATTGTTAATTTGTTATTGTTCATAGGAATTGTTCATGCTTATGCGGAATGTCTTGGAAAAAAGTTTGAGCTATAGTTTGTCTGTTTGTTTGCTTGAATAGTCAGTACCTTTCCATGTTTTGTTTGAATCTTTTAATGGGGGATACTTGTATAGTCTAAATGGAGATATCATGTTTAGAAGCCATGGGTTAGACCCTTAGGGTTTAAAAGTTTCAAATGGGTTATTCATGTTAAATGAAGGAACAATATTAAGATAGTGGTAAGTTAATGGGTTAAATAATGTTTTAACACCTTCTCTTTCGATCCAGAGTTAAGAATTAATCTATAGAGCTTTCTTGTTTCTTAAGTAATTGTATAAACAAGCTTGAAATTGGAATAAATAAGATTGTAAATGGTTAAGCGAAGGTCTCTAAGGTGTCTTACTTTCGAATATTAAGGGGCGTTACTCTATGAACTATATAATGGAATGTTATGTATAGTGTGTAAGCATGCTTGTTTGAACATGAATTGTATCTTGGAACTTGACCTTTGAAAGTTGGTAAAAAGTGTTAAATCGCCCTGATTTTTAGTTGCATGCTTAGTTGGGAAGTGTTAAGACACCATATGCTTGTTTGAATATTTGTTTAGCAACACTTCTTAAACCGGTTTTTCCTAGATCGGGTAAGGGGTGTTACATTTATTGGTGTTAGAGCTAGAGTTTTGTTGATTCTAGGACTAAACTGAGTCTCGTTGCATAATCATTTGATACATGTGCCACCTAGGAGTTACATTTGACAAAGTACTTGTGATCTATGATTGATACGAGCTCCTTTGTATGTTGTATGTTAAAGTAAATGTTAGAAATTGCATCAATTGTTACTTCTTTGAAGCGACCTTACCAACTCCTTTCGTTCTTTCCCTGATTAAGTAATCAGAGACTTCGATGGATAAGTTAGCTTAATATCGAAGCTTACACCTTCACGAGTATAATTGAGTTGTACTCAAATCCTTTATTGCCATATTCGATTTTGATTCCACTCCTTTTCTTATTTTTGTGTTCCATTTTCTTGATAATACTGATTGCTCCTTCTAGATCCGTAAATTGTCTCCTTGTTGTTACCAACTCTTTGGAAGATAAGATGTGATAAACCAAGTGTATAAGGATTGTTGCTTGCTTATACAAGGAATCTCTTTCATGGCAGCCTCTTTAACCCTACCCTTCCAATAATTTGATCCTATTATGGGATTTGGTTGACTAAGTAAAGATGAACACCAAGCCTCCTACGGGAATTCTATAGTTTATCGAACAACCTTAGTGGAAATGAGAATGTATAGCTATGGACCTTGTAATTGGCTTACCTTTGTATCCAAGGAAAAAGGTATTGGGATGTAAGAAGAAAAGAAAGCTTGGCCTTGGTTTCTTGAATCTGCTCCTCTCTTAAATGTATTATGGAGTAGTCACAATACTAAAAAGGACAATCTAGGAAATTTGAGTCTTCTATGAAGGATCAGAATTTTCATATGTTCACCTTACAAAAATTCGAGGATGAATTTTCTTTTAGGGGAGGAGAATTGTAACACCCCAAAAATGGGCTTAGAAGTATTCTATTAATTTTATTGTTAAGTTGATCAAACGAAATATCTTACATGAAGGATGAATTAAGAAAATAGGATTAAAATTTAAGCAAGGAAAAGTAGATTGCTAACTAAGAAGGAGTATGAAACAATTTGACCTTTAACTAAATTGATATAGAATTGTCACCCATTAGATTAATTATTTGATTAAGAACCAGATTGAAATTAAGAAAGAAATAGATGGCTCTTGTTGAGAAGACTAAAATTGAATGATAGGTCAAGCTAGAGTTCGCATGCTAAAAACCAAAAGATTCAAGGACCTTTACACTTGTGAAAAACAAATGAAGGCTAGGTGGCGGGCTTCTCAGCCAAGGGAGAAAAACAAGGGAGAATCATATTCGTCCCATGTTACCCGAAGCTTATGAACAATGGAGAGAGAGTGTGAGTTGAAAATTTTAAGAGAAGCTTGTGTTGGAACATTGATCTTGAGTATTTTGGCAATTTAATCCATGGAGTGGTCTCTAAAAGGTAAGTAAACTTCCTTCCCTCCATAGAACTTGATTAGAACTCAAGATAATCTAGTATACTTCCTTATGAGCATGATGTTAGTAAGCTATGTTTTATATTGAATTACACGAGAATATCGATTAAGGGTTTTATTAGAGCATTGGACTAGTGTAGGAAGATTAAAATTGGTTGATAATATAATTCTTGGATTGTTTATAGGTTGTACTATGTGATAGAAATCATCAATTGATTGGCATGTTTGAAATCTACTTTTGGAGCAGTATAGGAAGATTAAAATTGGTTGATAATATATATATATATGTATATAAAAATTGATTTTGGTAGCATGGTTGCTGCCATTATGTTGTGTTTAGAAATTCTAAAGATGTCCTAAGACCATCATTGAGTGTATAATTATAATTGAAACTTGTTTTAGCTGCCTTTGAATGATAGTAATAAATTTTTGATTGTCATGACTAAAATGAATCATTCAAGGATTGATTTGATCATATAGGGACTGTTTTAAAATAGTTTTGGATCTGGTAAAATCAGGGGAAGGACTATTTCAAAATTTTAGGGGCTGCTAAGGGTTCATAAAGAACTATTTTGTTATTTTAATGTGCTATTTTATAATCTGCAAACAAGAGACTTTTACACTAATTAAGGGAAATGTTTTGTATCAATATTAAACTGCTTTTGTAACCATAAAGATTGCTTGATCAACCAGAAAATTTGAGACTATTTTACAAAGTTTAAGAACTATTTCTATAGTTAAATAGGGGCTGCTTTGTAATCGTAATTGAAAGGTTTAATTGCTACTAAAAAATTGGACTGTTTTGAGTGAATAAATGTGTACATATATGAACTGTCCCGATTTGCATAAATATGTATGTAATTGGACTATTTTGAACATGAAAAAAATGTAAGGGGCTATTCGTGAAAATATGAATCTACATACAAGTATTTTAGTGACTGTTCTGTATGTATACATGCTTTCAAGGACTGTTTTGGATACTTAAGTGTTTAGTGGACTGCCTTGGACAATTATCCATGTGAATGTCTGTGTGTTAGGGCTATTATATATGCATATGAACATTGGAGGATTGTTTTTGTTGCACATATAGATATCTTGAATTGTTTAATATAAGTTTTGCACTATTTAATTATACATAAGCATGCACATGCATCTTAAATTATTATTTGTATGTATGAATATATTTGTATGTGTATATGAGCTTCAAATTGCTTGGTGCCTATATGATCACTTAGTGGACTGTTTTTGCATCTATACTTGTGTGTAGGTAGAATTTTAATGCATATGTATTGTTTTATGATTAGACCAAGGAATAGTAGAGGAAACAAGGTCCTAGCGGGTAAAGTTATAAAGGGGTAATCTGGAAAAATAATTTAGGATCAAACCTAGCTCGGATGTACTATGAGTGTAGTTTAAAGTATAGGGATAGGCTTGTAACCTTCCAGAGCATTCCTTGTTAATTTAAATTCATTCTTTTATTCTAGACTATGCTATGCATACGCAAGCTTGGATCCCAAGTAAGTACTTAAATAAAAGTACCTTGTGATGGCAAATTGGTTGAAAGCATGTTATATGCTTGGGACTTTATGTGCATGAAGATACATATAAATTATATATAAATGTTTGACATGGTATGATTTATGTCTTGCTATGAGTACTTGAATTCATACTATGTTCAATTCTGACCGTGATAAGATCTAAGCCTTGTTGTAAATACTTGAATTTGAAGCTATGCTTACCTTTCAAATAAATAACAATAAGCTTTGTTCACTTAATGCATACTTTGTTCGAATGATACAAGTGGATGAACTTGCGATGTACGGTGAAATAAGCTTTGGCATAATAAGAATATGGAGAAATTGTAACATACTTTAACCACCCTAGTAGGATTAGGCAAGTTACCACAATTAAAATCAATACTTCATACCTTATAAGCTAGTTAGTTCAATTCAACTTAAGCCTTTCTTGTACTTTAAGAAACAATTCAAATAGGTGAGGACCCAATATACAATGCATGATGCACCTATTAGATACATTAGTACCCCTAATGCAATTTGATATCATAATCAATACCATTTAGGACTTACTTGATTTACAAGAAACCATTCGAAATAGATATTTAACACAATAGAAGATTTCAAGATTCATTATAGCTATTAAGCATACCAATAGATGAATTACATCATTTACTTCAGTTACCTTAATCAAACATACCATTCGGCTAGTACCCTAAGTGATCAAAGTGGTTCAAGTCTAAACATGTGGATTACTACATTTATTTGATGTTAACTAGCCATTACACGATCTATTCAACCATTACATGCATAATTCAACCATGGGAAATCTAACATTAGGCTAACAAGCATACATGCTCATATATATATATACCCTACTCTTTATAGATCATAGTTGGAGTTAATTTATACAAACCATAACTAAGTGAACATGAATATACAAGCCTTAGGTGCCACCAACCTAGGAGAACTATAACAAGATGGAAACATACTATTTCAAGAAAAATGTAACTTGTACGAGCTTAGACTTCGGGATAGTATCTAATATTAACTTGTGTCATAGTAAAGAGACTTGATTAAGAAAGGCTTAGTGAGTGAGTTTAAATTACAAGACAATCAATAAAATAAGTCTCAACTACGAACCATCTAATAGATGGTATGGTTCCCCCATCAATAAGGAACCATTCGAAACTAAGAAATCAATACTAGATACATTTGTTTAATTTTCAATCCAATATCAATACAAGGTTTGAAGTTTAGACATGCTCAATCATCCAATTGGACTTCATTAGGCATAACATGTCATTTGAACACAATCCATGATTCAATACTCAAGCAATCTCAAATAAGCAATGTTCAATCAATGTCTCAATATCAATAGTTCATGGCAATCAATTTTCCTTTTCTATCAATCAATGCAATTCAATGTATGAATAGATTCAATGTACATGAGTTATAGTTCATTTTAAGTATAGCCTTGAGAATTGATTACTCAGTCTAGATACTTGAGTCTCCAACCAAACTGTCGCCAATAACAATTGTCAATATGGTACATAGTACCGGTCAAATCCCTCCTACTGTCGCCAATGACCAATAACAATACTTCCCTCCTACTGCCGCCAATTAGGGATCAATGTCCCAGACCGTATTCCACCCCGATAATGAGCTCTATAGACTCTATGGCATGCCAACTATATCTAAGACCGACTCGAGAACAAGGCTTACAATAGTTATCACTTTCAATCAATTAGAAGCATGATTCAATTCAATGTGCACATTTTGTGCCAATATCACCTTTCAATCAAATAGGGTTCAAGCCAATACCAATGTCAATGTTTCAATAGTCAATGAAGGTGTGTCAATCAATATGTCATTAAACAATGAATTGAGTTATTTCAACTATAACATCTTGCTTCATTTCAATATAGTTCAATTGGGCAAGAAGCATATCATGACAATCAATAGTAATTCAAGCATGCTTCACAATCAAGTAACCACTCAATAGAGCACTTACCTTGCTAATGCTCCATAGTAAGCTCATTACACAATTTATACTTAGGAATCAACAAGAAATACAACTCATAAATGAACTTGGAGAGGTTACCGCCCTCTCCAAACTTTAAACTACACTAACAAGAATTTTCTGAGCTATTGTCGATCCCGGATTGAAATCCATTTCCCTCACTACCTTGTTGTTCTATGTGAGCCCCTTTTCCCTCAATTTTCGCTTGATCTAACATTCATACAATGCATAGTGTATTAGGTAAAATCCCGAAACCACTTGAGTCATTATGTGACTCCATGTACTCAAACATTCAATTTCAAACATCGAACTATTGCTGCCTGGCAGCATGTGCACTACTTGCTTAAATGTTCATATCTTTTATTTCGTACGTCAGAATTTCAAACCGTTTACACCGTTAAAAAGCTAACTTAATTTTCCTTCTAACCATATAAGCCTTACATTCTTATTCATAGTGAATTAATACAGTTTTTTATTTAAACAAATACCAAATTATGCCACTGGACAGTTTGCACTGTCCTTAGAGAATAATCTTTACAAACTGTTTTGTAACTCAGAATTTGATTCTGTTTGTTGCATACGAAACTAGACATCCACGTGATTCTGTACATATATGATTTACTCCCTAATTTGGTCTATGTGATTTTCTACAATTTTTCAACCTCACTGCCCAAAACAAAGTATTCTGTACAGCTTTCCATTAGCTAGGTTCTAGCTTCTTTAATCACTTAGACAAGGATCCTAACATGATTGTTCAATATATATACTCATTCATACATATCTAAGCCAGTCCAATTATGTGTCAATCCTATAAAAACAGGGCAATTGAGCAATATTTTTAATTTGATTCATTAAGACATCAATTCACTAGAATTTCCAGCAACCAAAATTTCTATTCACATATCAATCATCCATTCTAATCATCATCCAAATTTTACAGCAACTAGCATAGCATTTCACCATCAATTTGGCTATTGAAAATGTCAATTTCACCTACTCATTCGAATGACACTATCAATTTCATGGATTAATCAATCAATTGAACTTCTTAACTAGTTCATAGCATCAATTCACTAACTAATCATCAAATTCATGTAATTCAAGCAAGAACCTAAAATTTACATGCATCATTTGAATCTATAATGCATTAAGGAAGAGATTTTACCTTCCTATCAATATAGTATGAATTCTAGCAACTCCAATTTCTCCAAATCTCAAGCTTGAATCTATGATATAGAGTTTTCTCACTCAATCCCCTTTTTTCTCTTCTTTGTTCATTCACTCGGCCAACAAGGGAGGAAGATGACAATGGTTCATCAATTATCTCCTCCTAAAATGACTAATTGTCCTTAATTATCCACTAATTAATGACATGTGTAGGGGTATTTTAGGAATGTGAGAATTTATCATGCATTCCTTCAATTTGTTGTTTGTTTCGGTTTGGTCACTTACACATTAGGTTACCACTTTTTCAATTATAGCATTCGAGTCCTTATTAACTAGAAGTAGTATCTTGATTTCAATCAATTAGGGATTTAAATGAAGGCATTGTAGTAAATTTCTTTATACTAGTTTTGAGGATATTACAATTCCCTCCCCCTTAAAGAAATTCGTCCTCGAATTTACCTGAGGGGAATAGATGAGGATACTATTTTCTTATTGCTGCTTCGGGTTCCCAAGTGTCTTCTTTGACATTGTGGTTCTTCCATAGAACTTTCACCAATGGCACAATCTTATTTTGAAGCCTCTAGACTTCTTTATCAAGTATTTGAATTGGCTCTTCATCGTACGATAGATCAGGATTAAGTTCCACCTCATCAGGTTCTAAAACATGTGATGGATTTGATCGATATTTCCTCAACATCGATACATGGAACATGTTGTGGATTCTATTGAATACAACAGGTTGTTCTAGCTTGTAAGCAACTGGACTGATCTTTTCTAAGACTTCAAAGGTTCCGATGAATCAAGGGCTTAGTTTACCATTCTTCCTGAATTTGAGGATTTTTCTCCAAGGAGATACCTTTAAGAATATGTAATCTCCCACTGGATATTCAATGTTTCTTCTCTTGAGACCGGCATAAGCCTTTTGCCCATCAATGGCCTCTTTCAGTCTACTATAGATCACTCGAACTTGATTTTTGATTTCACGAAGCAATTCACGTCCTAAGACCTTGTTTTCCCCCAATTTAGACCAGCATAGGGGAGTTCTACATCTCTTGCCACACAATACTTTGAATGGGTCCATTTTGGTAGAAGGTTGATGGCTGTTATTGTAGGCAAACTCGACCACCCTTTCCGATTGTCCATCGATTTATGGATGGAAGGGAGTGCTAAGATTCAGCTTAGTTCCAATAGCTTCTTGAAGTGCCCTTGAGAAACAAGAAGTAAAATGAGAGTCCCGATCTGATATAATATATCTAGGAACATCGTGAAGTCTGATTACTTCTTTCAAGTATAATTCAGCTAGCTATTTGAGGCTAATGTTCATTCGAACAGGTAGGAAGTGATTCAATTTGGTGAACCTGTCAATGATCACCCAAATAGCATCATTTTTCCTCGGTGATAGAGACAATCCCGATATGAAGTCCATTGTTATACACTCCTACTTCCATTGAAGCAATTCGATGGGTTGTAAGAGTCCAGTAGGTAGTTGGTGTTCAGCCTTCACCTTTCGGCAAGTGAGGCACTTCGATACAAAGTCAACAATATCGGCCTTCAATCCCGACCACCAATAGACTTCCTTTAAGTCTTTATACATCTTGATCACTCCCAGATGTATTGAAAAGGGACTACTATGTGCTTCTTGAAGCATTTCCCTCTTAAGGATTGGATCATTGGGTACACAAACCCAATTCTTGAAGTAGAGCACACCAGTCGATAGAAGTGAGAATTCGGTGGTTGGATTGGAATCAATCTCTTTCAATATCTTCTGAAGTTCAGGGCCATTTTGTTGAAGCTCTTTGATCCTCGAATTCAAGTCAGATTGAACTTGAAGTTCTACCACGTATCTCTGATTCTTTAGGAACTTAAAATGGGCGTTAAAAGTAGTTGAAGCTACAATTAAAGGATTTCGATTAGTGCATTCATATCATTCATTCGAATAAAGGGATAAACAATGTTGGAAATTCGTATTTAATTTACCAATTGAATGTTTGCAACTGAGCGCATCAGCCATAACATTTCCCTTGCCCGGGTGGTAATCAATGATTAGATCATAGTCTTTTAGTAGTTCCTCCCATCTTCATTGTCGAAGATTTAACTCCTTCTGAGTTAGGATGTATTTTAAACTCTGATAATCTATAAATAATCAAAATTTCTCTCCATATAGATAATGTCTCTAGATCTTTAAAGCAAACACAACCGCAACTAGCTCCAAGTCGTGTGTTGGATAGTTCAATTCATTTTGCTTGAGTTGCCGAGAAGCATAGGCAATGACCTTGTCATCTTGCATCAATACACACCCTAAACCGAGATGGGAAGCATCACTGAAGATTATAAAATCTTTTCCCAGTTCAGGTTGGATTAGATAGGAGCTTGAGTTAGGACTTGGTTCAATTGATCAAAGCTCCTCTGCTGGTCATCAGACCATTTAAATGGAGTATTCTTTCGAAGGAGTCGAGTCAATAGAGTAGCAAGAATCAAGAACCCTTTCACGAATCTTCGGTAATACCCAGCTAAACTGAGAAAACTCCTAACCTCGCTAACATTTCTTGGAGGTCTCCATTCGATGATGGTTTGAATCTTCTTAGGATCAACCTTTATACCTTCGGCCAAGATAACATGGCCAAGAATGATACTTCCGAGAGCTAGAACTCGTATTTGCTCAATTTGGCATATAGCAACTTTTCTCTCAATGTTTGGAGTACAATTCGAAGGTGATTAGCATATTCTTCTTTGTCCTTTAAGTAGAAAAGAATGTCATAAATAAAAACAACCACGAATTTGTTAGCCCGAAGGGCATAACTAGGAACTCGTAGTGACTATAACGAGTATTGAAAGATGTTTTGGGTACATCTGAGTCTTGTATTCTCATCTGATAGTACCCCGATCGCAAATCGATCTTGGAGAAGACTTTGGAATCCTTGAATCGATCGAACAAGTCCTCAATCCTCAGCATTGGGTACTTGTTCTTAATAATGACCTGGTTTAGCTGACAATAATTGATACATAGCCTCATCGGCCCGTCTTTCTTCTTAACGAACAATACGGGTACTCCCTAGGGTGAAGAGCTAGGTCAGATGAGGCCCTTGTCTTGAAGCTCTTGCAATTGTTGGTTAAGCTCTTTGAGTTCAATAAGGGCCATTCGGTGTAGAGCAATAGACAATGGATCACTCTCGAGTTGAACTTCAATCTTGAATTTGACTTCCCGAATAGGAGGCAATCCCGGTAATTCCTCAGGAAAAACGTCAGGGAAGTCAGAAACAACAAGGAAGGAAGTCACACAGAATTCAATTTCATCACTTTTAATCATAGCAGCAAAGATGCTAGTAGGTTTCTTATCGATCAAGGTAATGGGTTTTTCTCCTAAACCACGGAGAAACACTTTTCTCTTTTGGCAATCTACACAAGCTTGATGCCTTCCTAACCAATCTAATACCAGAATGAGATCGAACTCAACAAAAGGCAATAACAATAGGTTGGCTAGGAAAGGGATGCCCTGAATAAATAAAGGGTAATCCTTACATATTTGGTTCACTATTACATTGTCTCCTAAAGGATTGGTAGCAATTAAGCTACAACTAACATATTCAGGCTTCAATTTAAGCTTTTCAATTAACGGAGATCTTATGAATGAATGGGTTGATCCTGTATCAAAAAAAGCATAAACAGGGTAAGTATCGAGGTAGATTGTACCTGCAATTACATCAGGAGATTCTTCCTCCTCTCGACCACGGATATGATAGACTCGAACAGGTGCCCGGGAATTTGATATATAGCATTAGACCCTTGGCCTTCGCTCTTCCCGTAGTTACCTGAGTTAGCTTGCTTCGAACCTTTCCCCTGGGTGAAGGAGCTTGATTCCATTTGTGAGAAACATGAGAAGGCAACTTGTTCGGATTTTGGGGGACATCTTTGACATAGTGTGGCGTGTCTCTACACAAGTAACAAGCATTAGTGATCTTTCTACAAACTCCGGTATGGTTCTTTTGAAAAGTCTTACAAGTAGGGTTTTGGTTCTCCCTCCCAGTATTCCCGATGCTATCCAACGACACCATAGGTGTTAAGGATATGGACATAGCTTGTGGCTTGGGTATATAGCTACCCTTAGAGAAATTTCCCTGATTGGAAGAATTTCATCCTTGATGTTTTTGTTTCTTATTGCGGTAATGAGACTTGTGATCATCCCTCGATCTTTTGTTATCTCGAGACTAATTCTCTGATCGTTTTGCCGAAGTCTTCATCTTGGCTTCTGTAGTTATGACTCGTTTGACCAGTTCTTGAAAGTCAGTAATCCCTAAAGCAGTGAACATAGGGCCAAACTCATCATTGAGTCCTTCTATGAGTTCTCTTCTTTTTTTTTTATGAATTCTAAGGCGTATTTGCAGTATTTACAAAACTCGCTAACATACTGCTCGATTGATTTCCCTTCTTGCTTTAGGTACAAGAACTTCTTTTTGCGATCAGCAATATACTGATCACTAATATACTTTTTGAATTCTTTAAGGAAGAATTTCCAGGTGACAACTTCTTCAGGTGTTGCAAAGGTAGTAGTCTCCCACCAATTTAGTGCCTCCTCAGCCAATAAAGCTTCTACACACTCCAGTTTGTGTTCATCTAAGCACTGCAGTTGCTTAGACAAGATTCTTGTCATATTCTCCAACCAGTACTCCGCTTCTTATGGCTTGTCTTCACTTGTTCTAGTGAAGGTGTAAGCTCGTTGTTGAGCTAACTTATCAATAGGAGCTCTTGCCAGTTTTACTATCGGAGAGTCATGAGTTATTTGTCTCATTGAGACAATCATCTGATCAAATATCTCTTTCAGACTGGAGAAGCATTCTCATTGAATAGGATGAATCACGGGAACTGCTTGCTAAACTTGTTGAGGTTCAGCAGGCTTCTGAGGATCTTGGTTCATCCTTACGCTCCCTCCCTCATTAGAGGAGCCAGTCGGGCTTTCATTATATTTGCACAATCTTGTTCCAGACATTCTATATATAAAGAATAAGAAAAGTCAAGCTCAAGTCACAATCCAATCAATATTCAAGTAACTCCTAGGTGGCACCTAAAATGATCAATGAAAATAGACTATTCATGCAATAGACCCTAGAACCATGCAACCACAGGCTCTGATTACCATTTTGTAACATACTCGAACCACCCTAGTAGGATTAGGTAAGTTACCACAATTACAATCAATAATCCATACCTTAGAAGCTAGATAGTTCAATTCAACTTAAGCATTTCTTGTACTTTAAGAAACAATTCAAATAGGTGAGGACCCAATATACAATGCATGATGCACCTATTAGATACATTAGTACCCCTAATGAAATTTGATATCATAATTAATACCATTTAGGACTTACTTGATTTACATGAAACCATTCGAAATAGATATTTAACACAATAGAAGATTTCAAGATTCATTGTAGCTATTAAGCATACCAATTGATGAATCACATCATTTACTTCAGTTACCTTAATCAAACATACATGCTTCCAATGTTATACACACCATTCGGCTAGTACCCTAAGTGATCATAGTGGTTCAAGTATAAACATGTGGATTACTACATTTTTTGATGTTAACTAGCCATTTTCAAATGATATATTCAACCATTACATGCATTATTCAACCATGGGAAATCTAACATTAGGCTAACAAGCATACAAGTTCAATAAAAGTGCATACATGCTCATATATACATACCACACTCTTTATGGATCATAGATGGAGTTAATTTATACAAACCATAACTAAGTGAACATGATTATACATGCCTTAGGTGCCACCATCCTAGGAGAACTATAACAAGATGGAAACATACTCTTTCAGGCAAAATGTGACTTGTACGAGCTTAGACTTCGGGATAGTATCCAATATCAACATGTATCGTAGTAAAGAGACTTGATTAAGCAAAGCATAGTGAGTGAGCTTAAATTACAAGACAATCAATATAATAAGTCTCAACTATGAACCATCTAATAGATGGTATGGTTCCCCCATCAATAAGGAACCATTCGAATCTAAGCAATCAATACTAGATACATTTGTTTAATTTTCAATCCAATATCAATACAAGGTTTGAAGTTTAGACATGCTCAATCATCCAATTCGACTACATTAGGCTTAACGTGTCATTTGAACATAATTCATATTTCAATACTCAAGCAATCCCAAATAAGAAATGTTCAATCAATGTCTCAATATCAATAGTTCATGGCAATCAATTTTCCTTTACTATCAATCAATGCAATTCAATGTATCAATAGATTCAATGTACATGAGTTATAGTTCATTTTAAGTATAGCCTTGAGAATCGATTACTCAGCCTAGATAATCGAGTCTCCAACCTAACTGTCACCAGTTACAACTGTCAATATGGTACATAGTACCGGTCAAATCCCTCCTACTGTCGCCAATGACCAATAACAATATTTCCCTGATACTGTCGCCAATTAGGGATCAATGTCCCGGACCGTAGTCCACCCCGATAATGAGCTCTATAGACTCTATGGCATGCCAACTATATCTAAGACCGACTCGAGAACAAGGCTTACAATAGTTATCACTTTCAATCAATTAGAAGCATGATTCAATTCATACAATGCATAGTGTATTAGGTAAAATCCAGCAACCACTTGAGTCATTATGTGACTCCATGTACTCAAACATTCAATTTCAAACATCAAACTGTTGTTGCCTGGCAGCAAGTGCACTACTTGCTTAAATGTTCATATCTTTTATTTCGTATGTTGGAGTTTCAAACCTTAACACCGTTAGAAAGCTAACTTCATTTTCCTTCTAACCATATAAGCCTTACGCTTTTATTCATAGTGAATTAATACATTTTTTCTTTAAACACGGACCAAATCATGCCATTAGACAGTTTGCACTGTCCTTAGAGATTAATCTCTACAAACTATTTTGTAACTCAGAATTTGATTCCATTTGTTGCATACGAAACTATACATCCACATGATTTTGTACAAATAAGATTTACTCCCTATTTTGGTCTATGTGATTTTCTACAATTTTTCAAACTCACTGCCCAAAATAGAGTATTCTGTACAGCTTTCCATTAGCTAGATTCTAGCTTCTTTAATCACTTAGACAAGGACACTAACATGATTGTTCAATATATATACTCATTCATACATGTCTAATTCAGTCCAATTATGTTTCAATCCTATAAAAATAGGGCAATTGAGCAATATTTTAAATTTGATTTCATTAAGACATCAATTCACTAGAATTTCCATTCTAATCATCATCCAAAATTTCTAGCAAAAATTTGGCTATTGAAAATGTCAATTTCTCCTACTCATTCGAATGGCACTATCAATTTCATGGATTGATCAATCAATTGAACTTCTTAACTAGTTCATAGCATCAATTCACTAACTAATAATCAAATTCATGTAATTCAACCAAGAACCTAAATTTACATGCATCATTTGAATCTATAATGCATTAAGGAAGAGATTTTACCTTCCTATTAAGAGAGTATGAATGCTAGCAACTCCAATTTCTCCAAATCTGAAACTTGAATTTATGATTATAGAGCTTTCTCACTCAATCCCCTTTTTCTCTTCTTTGTTCATTCACTCGGCCAATAAGGGAGGAAGATGACAATTGTTCATCAATTACCTCCTCCTAAAATGACCAATTTATCCTTAATTATCCACTAATTAATGACATGTGTAGGGGCATTTTAGGAATGTGAGAATTTATCATGCATTCCTTCAATTTGTTGTTTGTTTCGGTTTGGTCACTTACACATTAGGTTACCACTTTTTCAATTATAGCATTCTAGTCATTATTAACTAGACCTAGTATCTTGTTTTCAATCAATTAGGGATTTAAATGAAGGCATTGTAGTAACTTTCTTTATACAAGTTTTGAGGATATTACAAAAATGCTCATCTTTGATAAGAATATGACAAGTTCATGACTATATGAATAAGGAGCTAAGCTCGACTTTGATTTTTGACAAGATAAGAATATATGAAAAGCCTTGGTTTCAATTCAGTCATAGGTATAGTTGGCATGCCATAGAGTTCATAGAGCTCGTGTTTGGGGTGGACTACGATCCTTATTTGGCGACAGAAGGAGAGAATTGATGATGTCATTTGGTGACAATAAGAGGGATTCATAGATACCTTGAGTACCAATTTTTTTGGCAAAAGTTGGTTGGAGATTTGTGTCCCTAGGCTACTTGATTCTCAAGGCTACGCTAAAGACAAAACATGAAATTTCAAAGTAAACTAATGAATGACTTTGATAACTTATGAGAAAAGTAACACATGTTTACAATATAATATGTTTGATAGCTTATATGATAAGTAACACATGTATATATGATGTTATACATGATTCACGGACTATTTTCGATTTATAATTGTGTATTCATGTTAGCTGGACAATTTTGTATCGATATTAAAGTATATTGACTGTTTTCGACGTGTAATTATGTATACATGTTTAGATAGATAGTTTTCTATAAATATGAAAGTATATGGACTGTTTTTGATGTATAATTGTGTATACATGTTAGCTGGACAGTTTTGTATAAATATGAAAGTATATGGAATGTTTTCGATGTTTAACAGTGCATACAAGTTAGCTGGACAGTTTTTTATAGATATAAAAGTATATGGACTATTTTGGAGGTGTAATTGTGTATACATGTTTAGCTGGAAAGTTTTCTATAAATATGAAAGTATATGGACTATTTTTGAATTGTAATTGTGTATACATGTTAGTTGGATAGTTTTGTATAAATATGAAAGTATATGGACTGTTTTCGATGTGTAATTGTGTATATATGTTTAGCTGAACACTTTTGTATAAATATGAAAGTATATGGACTGTTTTCGATGTGTAATTGTGTATACATGTTTAGCTAGAAAGTTTTATATAGGTATGTAAATATATGGACTATTTTTGATGTGTAATTGTACATACATATTTAGCTAGACAGTGTTCTATAAATATGAAAGTATATGAACTATTTTTGATGTGTAGTTGTGTATACATGTTAGCTAGACAATTTTGTATAGATATGAAAGTATATGGACTGTTTTCGATGTGTAATTGTGTATAGTTTTGTATAGATATGAAAGTATATGGACTTTTTTCGATGTGTAATTGTGTATACATGTTTAGCTGGACAATTTTGAATAAATATGAAAGTATGAACTGTTTTCGATGTGTAATTGTGTATACATGTTAGCTGGACAATTTTGCATAAATATGAATGTATGGACTATTTTTGATGTGTAGTTGTGTATACTTGTTTAGCTGGACAATTTTCTATAAGTATGAAAGTGTATGGACTGTTTTTGATGTGTAATGGTGTATACATGTTAGCTGGAGGTTTTGTATAAATAAGAATGGATAGGGACTATTTTTGATGTGTAATTGTGTATACATGTTTAGCTGGACAATTTTCTCTAAATATGAAAGTATATAGACTGTTTTTGATGTATAATTGTTTACACATGTTAGCTGGACAGTTTTGTATAAATATGAAAGTATCTGGACTGTTTTCGATGTGTATTTGTGTATACATGTGTAGTTGGATAGTTTTGTATAAATAGAAAGTATATGAACTTTTTGCAATGTATATTTACAGATCTACATGTTTTGTGGATTGTTTTGAATAGAAATGAACATGTGTTGGACTGTTCTGAATAATTATTTGTGTGTCCAAGAATTGTGGACTGTTTGAATAAACATAAGTATATCTTGGACTATTTTGAGTTTATATATATTTATAGATACATATTGAATTGTTTTGTATATATAAATGTGTAATCATGAATTAGTGGTACTTTGAATGACATAGGTGTTTAACAGGATGAACAAGTGAAATGTGTTTACTTGACTGCCTTGGTAGATCAAAAGATGTCTTATGATTAAGGCACTAATCAAGATAAGGAAATTGGTTTCTTGCATATTAAGTAAGGATAACGATGTTATATATCATTCATTTCTTTTGTATATCTTGAAATTCGAATGGGTTATATATATTTGAATGCCAATGTGTTATAAATACTTTGTGTGGTTGATATGAGTTAAGATTTGGGCTCACCTTTATGCTCAAGTAAGTTGGAAAATTTGATAATTAAGAGAACCTCATTTGCATCTAAACGTATATTGTTGAAGTGTTTAATCAATCTCCTATATGCTCTATTCCCTTGTGCCCTTTTCTACCTCATAAGAGATCACTTATTAGTCATTTTGCCAATGTTTCAGGTTAAGATATGTATTGCTTTTTGCCTTGGAGCTCAGGTCAGATGTCAAGTATTGGAATGTAAAGTTTGTAAGCATTTTGTTTAAAACTTCTAGCGTGGTGGCCACATGTTTTTATTTGCATATAGATATTTGTATGTTCGAACTGGTGCTTGTGAGCATTTCATTTTTTTGGTTTGTAAATATATATAGTTGGCCTCTAATGCTTTTTTGTTGATGAATTCAAATCTTTGGATTAGAATGTCTATTATGAATGTGTTAAGTCATGAATAAGAGAACATGGTGCCTATCTGATTTGAACAAGATAAAAAGATAATGTGGTTGAAATACCTATCAGGATGATTGTTAATTGGTTATTGTTCATAGGAAGTGTTCATGCTTATGCGGAATGTCTTGGAAAAAGTTTGAGCTATAGTTTGTATGCTTGTTTGCTTTAATAGTCAGTACCTTTCCATGTTTTGTTTGAATCTTTTATTGGGGGATAATTGTATAGTCTAAAATGGAGATATCATGTTTAGAAGTTATGGGTTAGACCCTTAGGGTTTAAAAGTTTCAAATGGGTTATGCATGTTAAACGAAGGTACATTATTAAGATAGTGGTAAGTTCATAGGTTAAATAATGTTTTAACACCTTCTCTTTCGATCCAGAATTAAGAATTGATCTATAGAACTTTCTTTTTTCTTAAGTACTTGTATAAATAAGCTTGAAACTATAATAAATAAGACTATAAGTGGTTAAGAGAAGGTCTCTAAGGTGTCCTACTTTCGAATATTAAGGGGCGTTACTCTATGAACTGTATAATGGAATGTTATGTATAGTGAGTAAGCATGCTTGTTTGAACATGAATTGTATTTTGGAACTCGACATTTGAAAGTTGATAAAAAGTTTTAAATCACCCTGATTTTTAGTTGTATGCTTAGTTGAGAAGTGTTAGGACATCATATGCTTGTTTGAGTATTTGTTTAGTAAAACTTCTTAAACTAGTTTTCTCCTAGACCAGGTTAGGGGTGTTACGCTTATCTTGTTTAGCGTACAATCGTTCTTATCGAAGAACGCAAAAAACTGGTTCAACATGTAGAAGACACGAATCAAAGGATGTAGAGTAGATAAAAATGTCATCAAAATAAACAACAAACTTACTTATAAAGGCTCAAAGCATATGATTCATAAGGTGCGTGAATGTGCTTTGTGCGTTTATTAAGCCAAAGGGCATGACCATCTATTCATATAACCAAACTTGGTTTTGAAGGTTGTTTTCTATTCATCTCCTTCCTTCATTTGGATTTGATGATATCCGCTCTTGAGATTGATCTTTGTGAAGATGGAAGCACCGCAGAGTTCATCGAGCATTTCATAGAGGCGTGGGATGGGGTACTTGTATTTGATGGTTATATGATTAATAAGTCTGCAATCAACACACATACGATATCTACCGTCTTTTTTGGGCACAAGTAGCATGGGGACAAAGCAAGGACTCAAACTCTGACGAATGTATCCTTTCTGCAGCAATTCCTCCACTTGTCTCGCCAATTCTTTTGTCTCTTCGAGATTGCAATGATATGCTGGGTGGCTTGGAATAGAAGCACCCGATATGAGGTCTATTTGATGCTTGATTCCTCGTTTATATGGTAATCCTCCAAGTGGATCATCTAGGATATTTGAAAGCTCCTGTAAAAGAGACACAAAAGCACTAGGCAAAGAAACATTAGTGTCAGGAATCTAAAAAAAAGTTTGCCTAAAGCGGACGAGAATGCAAGGTTGTTTCAAGAAAGAGTTTCTCTCGCATCTTTTTTTTTCATATATAAATTGTCTATCTTCTCTCTATTTTTTCTCACTAATGGATTCACTCACCTCCCATGGGCCGTTTGAAGTTTTCCTTTTTTGACTAATGGACTCTTTTTGTATTAACTTTTGTGTTTCCAATTTTGTTTATCCTATCCCTCACAATATTTTTGTAATCGAATCTGGCAAATTGCCATGGTCTACCGAGAAGCAAGTCTATGGCTTGCATTGGTACTAAGTCACATGAAACATCATCACAATAATCACCAATTGTGAAAGTAATTAAGGTACATTTGATTACCTTAACATCGAATACATCATTGAGCCATTGTAGATGATAAGGTTTAGGATGACGTTGGCATAGAATCTCAAGGTCATCAACAAGAAAGGTATTGATAACATTAGCACAACTTCCACCATCTATGACAAAAGAGCATTGCCTCTTGTTGATCATGCAACAGTAATAGAATATGTTCATGCGTTGATCATCAGTGCCATCCACTGTTTGGATATTCAAGGAATGGTAAATTACCATGCAAAATTCAGGGATCACACATATATATATATATATATATATATACCTATGCATTGCTTATCATTCAACAATTAACATAACTTATGCATTACATTCGATCATATAAGTAAGATGTGCTTCTTATTCACACTAGGTCACCACTTTGGTTATTTTATTTTGAAGATAAATTCAAGATGCTTACTACTCCTCCAACCAATTAAGACATTCGAACAACGTACAAGGCTAGAATATAGTCATTTCCAAATTTACATTCAAAATTATCTTGCTACTTAATCATGTAGACATGTGAGGCATTCAATTAGTATATATAGACTAGCAATCTTTTATTTTGATCCAGAGTTCACGCATATATGCGCAACTAATCAAGTTATAACAACCAAGTTCGATAACATTCAAGGCCAAATCATGTATACATATATACAAACTTTCAATACAAACCAAATGCATGATCTAGCATGACTATATACAAGACTAGGTTCCACCAACAACTAGGAGTAATACAAAACAAGTATGAATTCATACTTTAGCCCTTGCTTGTAACTTACTTCAAGTTCAAGGAATTTGACTTCAAAATCAAGCAATCTCCTTAAGCACTCTAAACCTGTGGTTTGGGAAGAGAGGAAAAGAAAGTGATAAGTACAATTATGTACTTAGTGAGGTAGCCCTAGTTCTAACCATTTTTTTATATATCAAGTCTTAATTAGTTAAGTAGACCTATTAAAGTTCATAGCATTTGGAAATCAAGAATGAATTATGTATCTTCGAATCTATTGCATTCGAGTACAACATTGACCCAAACAATTTAGATTAAGCAACATTATCCATATTAAGTCAATCAATTCTCATATAGCAAGCAATCCATAACATATCAAAGTCAAGTATGGTCCCATTACTTATCAAGCAAGCCATTCCAGTACAAAATCCTATGGCAAGAAATTAAGGTATCACATGTGTCAATTCAAGCATACATATGAGGTTCAAGAAATTCAAGTATCAAACAATTCGAGTAGCAATTACTTCAAGTGACATGTGATCCTAACTAAGGAATTCAAAGCACTTGAATAAGGGCATGGAGTCAAGTCATATACGTAATTTGAATTCAAGCAAGAAAATCCATTAATCATCAATTCAATTGAAATCGTGAGACATTCCAAGTAGTGAATCATACCACACAAGATTCAAGTATTACATGTCAACCAATTCAAGTGTTCAAGCTTACTTATCAAGCAATTCATGTATTCCTTTGATTCCTGTTTATTTTCTTTGATTTAAGCCTTGGTTCTAAGTCGACTATTATACATGTTTACATATTCTTGTAATACAAGATAGTTCATTTAGTCCTGATATATTATCAGACTGTCTGTATTTCCATGTAATCTAGCCAATTCAGCCATATAACATGTACACATAATTCACGATGCCAAAACAGTCCATGTTTTCACTTAGCCTAGACAATTTAGTCATCTAACATGTACACATAATTCACAATGTCAAAACAGTCAGTATTCTATACAAAACAGTACATGAATCATACTCACACATTTGGACATCCAAAACAGTCCAATAATTGTTCATTTATACACAAAACAGTCCATGAATCATGCTCACACAATTGGACATCCAAAACAGTCCAATAATTGTTCATTTATACAAAAACAGTCCATGAATCAAGCTCACACAATTGGACATCCAAAACAGTCCAATAATTGTTCATTTATACACAAAACAGTCCATGAATCAAGCTCACACAATTGGACATCCAAAACAGTCCAATAATTGTTCATTTATACACAAAACAGTCCATGAATCAAGTTCACACAATTGGACATCCAAAACAGTCCAATGATTGTTCATTTATACACAAAACAATCCATATTTCCATGTACAAGTGTACATGACAGCAACACATTATGGTTACATATTAAACACATGAAAATAGTCTAATAATTCAAGGCCGCGTGCTTTAGGGTTATAAAACCTTAGCTTCCCCGCCTATATAAGAAAGACTTGGACAACAATTCAAAGGGAGCGTGATTACAGACGACAGTCTGTAGTCTTCAATTATCAGAGAACCAAACATTCTTATGTTCAATAACTTCGTAGTTATTGATCCAATCCTCTTAGGTTCAACACTCTACTCTAATACTTTAGTACTTGATTCAAAGAGTATACTTGCTCTAAAGTGCATCGCTATTCGACAAACATCACATATCACAGAGGTTGCTTATCCAATTGCAAGTATGAGGGTTTTGCGGGAAATCTACCAAATCCGCACGCCATCTCCTTCATCTTCTTCAACTCCATTGACATCATTCTCCATAATCAAGGTTGAGTTTTCAGTTTTGATTTATCCATCTTTATTTTTATCTTTTTCAAACATTTTACTTTTATTCTTGTTATTCAACATCTAATCTATCTTCTTCGCTTTCTTTCTTTAACTTTTAGTTCTTAATTCAAGAATTTTGAAGAAATGCGCACCACTTTGTTCTTGAAAATTAAAGAAACGCCTACACCTTTCTTGGTCAAGTCTAGCGCATACGATTGATTCCACATCTACGTCAAGTTCTCTTATCATTCGGTATCAGATTCAGAAGATTCTTAGGACACTTTTTGATGTTTTTGGTTAAAAAAATCAAAAAAGGAGAAAACCGGATAAATCAAACGAAGGAATTTTGAGCCCAAAATTTCCATATCCAATCTACATAATTGGAGGAGTCTTGAAGTTTCTAATATTTTCTTATTTTCACATATATATACCTAAATTTTAGTTTTCTAATCCAAATAAAAATCCATGTTTTAACAAGTATTTGATTTTTACAAGGTTTTTGACAGCTAAATGATAATACATGCTTAGTTTACTTGGATTTGGATTCTACAAAGCACTTAACACAAGAAGAGGAATTCCACTTCAAGTTGAACTTTCACTTTTTATATTATATTTGGAGTAGGATAGAGTTTTAAATAAATCTTATTGTAGTTCTTTCTCCTAGTTGATGTAATTGACCTTTATTATAAATAGGGTTATGAAAAGAGAAATCATTCATCCCATAATTCTCATTCTTCTCTTCTTTGTTGATTTCCCCTCTCCACGAGTTGCTAAATTCTTTTTCTAGTTAAGATTTAGATTCAAGGTTATTAATAAAAGTTTTAGTGAGAATTCTTGTTCTTCATCATCTTCATCTATTTAAAGTATTTTTATATCTCTTGGGCTTATTCAACACACATATATTTGATTATATATACAACAACCAATCAGAGCATCATTGATACAAGTGGTAAGTAAACAAGCAACGTGTTAGAAGGTATGAATTCATATTCTTGATAAGTTAACGGACTAGTGCTTTGATAGTTTATGTGCATTGGGTTTCTTAATTTGATAAAGTTATTTCATAGGGTTTAATTCTAAGGGGATTATCTAAGGATTTTAATCTTTATAATAAGATTTAGTCATTTATGGATTATTAAGTGATTATCTATTAATTAAGAGAAATTGGGTATAATTGTCGATTATCAATTAACCTATAACCAAGCTATTTGATATTGATGCAAGTTTATCTTTTCTGAAGTTTGATGACCTAAACCTTGGATTAATACACCGAGATCTACCATAACTAGAGTTCCTATTAATATAGAATTCTCATTTACTTTTAATTGTTTTCTTCAATTCTACACAAATTTAAAATCCCCTAATTTACTTTTCTATTTATAAAATTAATCTCTTGCCATTTCATGTGGATTCGATCCTGCTTACCGCTTCTACAAGTTACTTTAAGCAAGTTTTATTTTTGACGGCTTTGACAATTGCTTTCAAAAATTGACATCGTTGTCAGGGAGTGGTGTCA
Source organism: Hibiscus mutabilis (assembly GCA_019671005.1). Taxonomy (NCBI): domain Eukaryota; kingdom Viridiplantae; phylum Streptophyta; class Magnoliopsida; order Malvales; family Malvaceae; genus Hibiscus; species Hibiscus mutabilis. The sequence continues at coordinate 46,965,098 of CM033721.1, read as the reverse complement.
AGTAGGTTGATTTTATTTTATTTTATTTTCTTACTTTTTATGCTTCGTTCTTTTTTCAGGAAACTTGAGTATGATCCTGAAATCGAAAGAACTGCATATCAACTAAGAAAAGAAGCAAGAGAACACAAGCAATCTTTAATTGAGGAAGAAAGCTGTAACGCCCCAATTTTGGGCTTAGGAGTTAGTCGGGTTTAGGCTAGACGGTTCGTATGAACCAGTTTTACCAATTTAGGCTAGTTTTGGGAATAAATCATTTTGGAGGTTTTTGGAAGAAATAAAATATAGAAAATTTTTAAAATCATAATTTAATAAATAAATGGTTTTGGTGGAATCAATTTTTGAAATTTGATTTTGGAGGTTTGACATTTTAGAACTAGTGACCAAAATGTAAAACTGTTTTTGGTGACTATTTTGTAAAAGCTCGGAAGTTTGAATCTTTAAGGAGCATTTGACCCAAAGTCTAATTTAGACTTCTTCCTCTTAATAGGTTAATTTTAAAGTTGTTTTAATAAATTAAATAAGTTGGAGATAATTAATTAGGCATTAATCTCTTAAAACATATTATACGTAACTAACTTTTCTCTCAACCATTTTCCCTCAAATTCTCTCCAGGCCAAACATTAGTTTCTTCTTGAAAAATATTTGAGGTAAACACTTGATTTAATTCATCTTTTAAACACTAAATGATTTCCTATCAAAACCTTATGGTTTTATCTTTGTTTTCTCATATAAATCTATACAATTGGGGGAAAAGCAATCATTAGAGGTAAGGTTTCATTCTTCTCCTCTAATGAAAGGTTCTTTACTGAAATTCCCAAGTTCTTTATCTTGTATGAATGTTTTCTAATGGGTTTTGATGATATAATCGTGGAAAATTGGTTTAATTGATGTTTAATGGGTGAAAGCAATTAAGGTTCATTTTGTTTTGATAATGCTAGGTTTTAGGTTGAGATTAAATATAATTTTGATGTTTAACAATGAGGATTAATGGATTTTAATGTGGTAATCCCAAAACTAGTTAGATTGCTAGACTTCTAGGATGAGATCTTTAAGTATGTGTCTTGTTTAAGTGGTCAAATGGTTGCTGGTGATATTTTGGTGTTGAGGAGATTTTTTTAGATGTATCTTGTTGATGTTTTGTTGTTGATCTTGCTGGGTAAGGGCTGGTGTTTGGTTAGGGTAGTTTCGCCGATGTTTTCGGTAGTTTTCGGGCAGCGAAATGTTGGTTATTGAGTATAGAAAGTGTGGAGTTGAGTTGCTGGGGATTTTGATGCAGGGAAGTGCATTAATCCTCTGTTTTGCTATGGTTAGAAGCAGGGGAGGTTGATCCGATAGCGTTGGAAGAGGTTTCGGTTGATCTGGAGGCTTGAGATCGCTACAACAAGCAAGCAAAGCATTGTCGGTGAGTGGAAATGATTTTAAAAGGTTTGGAAGCAAGGTTTGGGGGTTTAGATTGAGCTTGAAACGCTAATCTAAGCTCAGAAGTAAGTATGAAAGGTTTCGATCTCGGTTTTCAGTTTTGCTAAATCATGCTCATGTTTGAAGATAGATTTGTTACCTACTGTTATGCATGTTTTTATGAATTGAGAGATGATTCATGTTATCCCATGAGATTGATTTATGGTTTTAAAGATAATATATCTGGTTGAGAAAATGTTATGCATTGGTTGGGCTTTTGAAATGGGGTGAAAAATGGTCTATGTTTATGCATTGAAAAAAAGTAAAGTAACATAGTTTTAAAGTGTATATTCGCAAGTGATGATGCTTATTATATTCAGATATAATTGGTCGACCAATAGGATGAGAGTGCACTATAATATATACAAAATTCGTACGTAAGCCAAATTCTTCGGTTACACAATAGGGTAGTTCTATTTTGTAGCGAGTGTTGGGGGTAGTGCCATCACCACGAGCAATGGGGTAATGCCAAACCGGGTGAAGTGTGCATTTTGGTGTGTAGTATCACCATGAGACTTGATGGGGTTGGAGCCATCAAGGTGTCTGCATATCTGAGCTTTAATGGATAAGGGTAGTGCTATCCAAGGATGGTGGCGTAGCCATCCGGGTCACTTGAATGCAAATATATGAGATTACATGTATCATTATTTTAAAAGGTTTTGTATAATGGGATTTATACATAAGATTCTATTTTGAATTGTGGTTTGTAATGTTCAAGCATGTGAAGCTTACATTTTGATTTGCATTGAGTTTAATGCACGAGATAAATGATACATGTGTAGAAAGGTAAATGATTTTGCTTTGATGGGTTTTAAAGCATGAGAAAGTATTTGAGCATGATGAGAAATGGTTTGATGATAAAAAGGTTTTCAAAAAGGCATTGTTGTGATTTTTGAATGAACGTCCCTTACTAAGCTTGATGCTTACGCTCTCTTTTCTTAACAATGTAGACAAATAGCTTGTTGGGCAGCAAGGAGGCAAGAGTTGAAGTCCAGGAAGTTCTTTAAGCTCAAGTACGGTTTTGAACTAAATGGTAGTAATAATTTGGCAATGGTATGGGTATCATATGTTTTGGGAGTATGTTTGAAGAACTCCATGGTTTGGCACATGTTTTTGTTGCCTTTAAAGACTTGTAAATGGCCTTTATTGTTTGGTTTGAGATTTGGTATGGTTTTTGGTGTTTGACTTGGCTTGGCAATAGTGTGCATGCCGATAGATTTCCCTTTTGAGTATGTGGTCATGTTTTAGAGATGTTTTTAGTGCTTTTGGCTGAAAATCGATCCTTCAATATGTTATGTGTGACTTTGAAGCATGTTGGAGTGGTTTGGGTAGCATAATTGTGTGATTAAACAGTAAAATTGAACATTACAGGCCCCAGCGTATCGGTACGCGGGCTTCTATATCGATACAGGCTGAAGGCAAAAAGGGAAGGTGTTTCGATACGCGAGGGTGTATCGGTACGGTTAAATGCTATTGGAATTTGAGGTTTTAAAAATACAAGCATCATACCGATATGGCCAACCGTTATGGTAGTTAAATGGCATCTTTTGAGTTTCTGTTTCCTTACGTTTTGGTTGTAATACTCCTAATTATGACTTAGGAAATGCATGAGATTTAAATTGATAGGAGCAAATCTATTAATAAAACAAAAAGGGATTGAGAGAACTAAATTGGTGGAGATTCGAAACTATACATTAAAGAGTGAAGGACTAAATAGTATGATTTTATTATTCAAAGATTGCATGGTAAATTAGTAAAATTTAAGGGACATATACACATGTCTCCTTGAACACATTTGGTCAATAACAAAAGAAGGATCTCCTTCATTTATGGTTTTACCATAATGTTTCTAGAAAGAGAGAACGAGTGAGAAATCTGGTGAAACTTGGGAATTTTCCTATGATTTGGAGGATCGGTTGAATTAGATCCAATTAACATCATAAGGAAGGTAAAATTTGCTTCCTTAGTGAATTGCATGCTAGATCAATCGTGAATTAAGTTGTTGTTTTGGGTAAATTGAAGATAACACATAGGTTGTCGGATTCATGGATTTATTGATCTTGATCATATGGTGGCATTTTGAATTAGTTAATACTATTCTTATGCCAAGAAACGATATTAACCATGTTTAAACTGTTATGTAACTCAACTTTTGTAATGGATATATCGATTGGATTGAACATTCAATTAGAGAAATATGTTCGGTTGTGAATCTGTTTGGAGTGGGAAGCTTTGTTAAGTTAAAATGTGGCTTATAAAACAGGGCAAAAAATTATACTTTACTGAATTGCTGGCTATGATAAAATTAATAAAATGTAACCATTGGTTAGGAAACTGTTTTGCCTTAATTCAACTGAATTCAGGGTTGTTATGTGTGTGAAATGGACTGTTCTGTTCAAGGGATGAATTAGCAAATAATTGTGTTTATACTGGCAGTAAATTAGATTGTTTTAGTGGAGATGTTTGTCGATTAAGGACTGTTTTAGTCCAACAGAATTAGATTGATTTGAAGCTGCACTGTTTCGAGCTAGTTTGGTGACCTAGTAATTAAATTGGTGTTATGTTAGATAATATGTTAAATCGTGGTCACATGAATACGGATATTTGTGGAATTTGATTAGATGATTAGGAACACATGTTGATATGTAAGTGAGAATTTTGGTGACTATCGAATTGAGATAAATTGTTAATGGACATGAATTTTAAATGGAATGTGAACTCAAATGATCGTTGTGGTGTCTCTAATAGTATACAAATTATGTGATATGTTAGATCAAGAAGAAATTGAAGATAAAATGGCTAACATAGACCAACAAGTTGATAGACAAAAAGGAATCATGATCCGGGATCGTCAATAGCTCGAAAGTAACCAGTAAGTAAAGTTTAAAGCCTCAAAAAAGGGATTGCAACCTTTCCGAGCGTTGTTTCTAATTGATATATTTTATAGTATCAAATGTATGCTATGCTCATGCTTATGTTAATGCAAACTTGCAGACAAGGTAAGTATTGACTTGAGAAATACTTGTATTACGGCATTGTTGAAAGCATGCTTAAGTTTGAATGTATGGCCATGGTATGAATGCTTGGCATATCCAAATGCTAATGTTATGTTACATGTTAGTTATGGAGAAGATATTGATCGAATTATGCAAGAGTGAGCTTGTATGCTTGTTTTTTTATGAAAGAATGATGATTCAATGCAAAGGAATCATGAATGATAAGTTAAAATATATTGGCCATAGGCCAACGATCACAAAGGATGAGACAGTGGTCTCTAAATGTATATGATTGAACCATATCTGAATGAATGGTAATGTCACAATGAGATGCATTTAGAATTAAGCTAAGCTTATATATATGTGAATTGAAATGAATGATGATTAATGTAAGCCTTGGTCTCGAGTAAGTTATAGATATAGTTGGCATGCCACAGAGTCCATAGAGCTTAGAGTCAGGGTGGAGTACGGTCCGGGACAGTGGTCCCTAATGGGCGAAAGTAGGAGGGATGTGTATGTGGTCACTTGGTGACAGTAGGAGGAATTGACCAGTACTGCGAGTACCTTATGTTTTATGGGCGACAGCTCGTTGGGGACTCGTGTATCTAGACTGGGTTGTCGATTCTCAAGACTATAACAAATGATAATATGAAAGAATTGTTATGATTAATGAAATGTGATGTCAAGATTGTTAAGTAATGAATATGTGATTCGGACAGAAGTTAGTTATAGCTAAATGAGATAATGACACATGCTATCGAGTGGTTGGTTTCCAATTTATTGTAACTATTGATATACATGATTGGTATGTTAAATTGGCTTGTATGTTATATGAGTAGTGATAAAGTTCAAGGCAACTGATGGAATAACATGTTTTCCTTGTCACTCCTTGCTTACATGAATATGAATATGAATATGATGTTAGTAGTGAAAGATCTTTAAAGTTATGCAACATATGTCTTATGCTTTGAACTTACTCACTAATATTATGCTTAATAATCCTCTTCCAGTACTCCAAAGGCTAATCATTTGGAAATACATCTTGCTTGGAGCTTGATCGGGTCACAACTTTGCTAAAGAGTGTGTTTTGTTATTTACATAAGAACTCCTAGGATGGTGGCACTCTAGTGAGTATATATGTTTATATTTGATGTTTTGGGTTGTAATGCTTAAATATGCAATGTTTGTAAGGTTGGTTTTGTAAATCTAAATGGGTGCAAGTGGTAGTATGGTTGAATGTTAGGTTTTGCTATCTATTAGTATTTTACATCTATAGTATGCATGATATTAGAATAGTAGATGCATGATTGATATAGTTTAATTCCAATACGAGTGAAGTAATAGATGATCTCGATAGAAGCATGGATATGATACTAGTTTAGTGATAGTTTTCATTGGGAGGTGGTCAATGATTGTTTGAGGATGTTATTTATGTAGTTGAATGGTTCGAACATTGGCTTTACATGTATAATTTTTAGTTCCATGATGTGAATGCTTTTTACAATAAAGATGTGATAGATTAAGACAAGTTTGTTTATACTAAAAATTTGAATTAGTAATTTTGATTAATAATCATACGAGCGAACTCCTTGATAATAATGTGCATCAAATTGTACTTATTAGTTAAATGAGATTAGTAGCATGTATACAAGTGACTTACCAATATCTGATGATTGAACATTGTTTGTATAACAAGTAATTGATTCGGTTTGGTCTGTAAATACTTGTTTTAGAGTATTGATTACATAGAAATCAACTTTGCATCTAGATGATTGAAATTGTGAACATGTCTTGTCCGAAATCCTTGTTGTTTTAAATGCTTTAATTAGTTACTTGTTTCCTAAGAAACAATTCCATTCCTTCCGAATGCTCTTTGAACCTTCATTTAAGTATTGTATTGTTTTGCATTAACTCTCTAGACACGGTCTTCTTCTAAGCCCGGTTTAGGTTGTTAAAATTTGGTAATCAGAGCTAAAGGTTATTAGATTCTTAGGCCAAGTTAAGAATATTGTATCATTAATGATCACTTTAGTACCACATAGGAGCTAAATGAATGTGTTGTGACTTATATCTGATCAAGCTCTTTCTTCTTATACTAGAATGTCAGAAACAAGGTTGGGGAAACATAATGAAAGCCCAACTAGTTCCTCTAATGAAGGAAGAAGTGTGAGGATGAATCAAGATCCTAAAAACAATGATGAACCTTAGCAAGTTCAGCAAGAAGTCCATACAATCCATCCTATTCAATGGGAATGCTTCTCTAACTTAAAAGAAATGTTTGATCAGATGGTTGTCTCTATGAGACAAAATCCTCCAACCCTCCTCAATCCTCTGGTAGTAGCACCGGCAAGAGCCCTAATTGACAAATTAGCTCAACATTGAGCTTATACCTTCACTGGAGCCAAGGAAGAAAAGCCAGAAGAAGCTGAATTCTGGTTGGGGTCTACTTTAAGGATTTTGACCAAACAATTACAATGTTCGGATGAACTTAAGTTGGAGTGTGCAGTAGCCCTCTTGGCTGATGAAGGACTTAGTTGGTGGGAGACTACAATTCTCGTGGCCCCAACAAAAGATATCACCTGGGAATTCTTTCTCAAAGAATTTCGGAAGAAGTACATTAGCGAGCAATATCTTACTGAACGTAAGAAGCGATTCTTGTATCTGAAGCAAGGAGGCAAACCAGTTGAACAATATGTTAGTGAGTTTGTAAGTATTGCAAATATGGGTCCAAATTTATTAAGAAGGAGGAGGATAAATGCCGAATGTTCATTGATGGGCTCAACAATGAGTTAAGTCCTATGTTTACTGCACTCGGGATTACGAATTTCCAAGACATGGTTAATTGGGTGATAGCTACAGAAGCTAAAATAAAGACTTCGGAGAAGAAGAAAGGGAACCAGTCAAGAAGTGATAAGAGACACCGGGATTATCATAAACCATATTGGCACAACAAGAAACATAAACATCATGGATGGAATTCTTCCAACTACAATAATTCCTCAAAGGGCAATTTCATACCCAAACCTCAATCTATTGGCAAAAATTCTGCACCTTCAGTATCTGTTAATAGCACTGGAAATTCTAGAAGAGAATTTCAAGTCCCTGCGTGCAACATTTTTCAGAAGCATCACTCAAGTCAAACCAGAAAGCAATCTAATGCTTGTTATTTGTGTGAGAAAACCACTAACTTCATTAAAGATTGTCCCTAAAACCCGAACAAGTTACCTTCTCATGTGTCTATAGGTTCAAACCAAATTCAGTCACCAAGAGGAAAGGGGCCAAAACAAGCTCATTTCAGGAATTATGGAAAGAATAAAGGCCAAGGGTCGAATGCTACCTATCAGGAGTCTCGGGCAACTACTCGAGTTTATCATATCCATGGTCGTAAAGATGAAGAATCTCCTGGTGTAATTGCTGGTACAATCCATCTAGATACACAACCTGTTTATGCTCTTTTCAATTTGGGTTCAACCCATTCCTTTATAAGTTTTCCTTTAATTGAAAAGTTCAATCTAAGGTCTAAACCCACAAATAGTGAATTAATAGCTACAAATCCTCTAGGTGATAGAGTGATAGTAAATCAAATATGTAAAAACTGCCCATTGTTTATACAAGGCATACCTTTCCCTGTCGATCTATTAGCCTTACCCTTCTTCGATTTGGGTTTAGATTGGCTAGGAAAACATAAAGCTTGGGTAGATTGTGCTAAGAAAAGATTGTACCTTCTCGGATTAGGAAAAGAATTGATACTCTTGTTAAATAATGGACCATTCGAACCTATTGTTGTGTTTGCCCCTATATCCAATTTAAATGAACCCAAATTGTCTCTTGAATCTATTTTAACTGTTTTTGAATTTCCTATCTATTTCCTGAGGAATTGTCGGGATTATCTCCAACAAGAGAAGTGGAATTTGGAATTGAAGTTCAATCAAGATCAACACCAGTTTCTATCACACCCTATCGCATGGCCCCGATCAAAATCAAAGAACTCAAGAGCTAGTTGCAAGACAAAGGCTTTATTAGGCCTAGTTCTTCTCCTTGGGAGCCCCGGTTTTGTTTGTGAAGGAAAAGGATGGATCGATGAGACATTGTATTGATTACCGACAGTTAAACCAGCTCACCATCAAGAACAAATATTCCTTACCAAGAATAAAAGACTTGTTTGATCAATTGAAGGATGCCATAGTATTTTATAAGATTGATCTTTGATCGAGATATTATCAAATGAAAGTCAAGGAGATCAATGTTCCTAAAACTGCTTTCCAAACTCGGTACGGTCATTATGAATTTCTACTGATGCCCTTTGGTTTGACCAATGCCCCGGTAGCCTTTATGGACCTTATGAATCGGGTTTTTAAACCATATTTAGACAATTTTGTAGTGTTCTTTATTGATGAAATTCTTGTCTATTCGATGAGTAAGAAAGAACATTCGAATCATTTACGAGTTGTGTTGCAAACTCTTCGGGATAAGCAATTGTATGATAAATTCAAGAAATGTGAATTTTGGCTCTCGGCAGTGTCTTTCCTTAGGCATGTGATATCTGCAGAAGCTATAAAAGTTGACCCAAAGAAAATTCAATCCATTGTTGATTGGAAGCCACCGAAGAATGTTGAAGAAGTTAGGAGTTTTCTCGGTTTAGCTGGATACTATAGAAGAATTGTAAAAGGGTTTTAGATATTGGTTCTCCCTTGACATGACTCCTTTGAAAGGATACACCGTTCGAATGGTTAGAAAACCAACGGAGAAGTTTTGATCTGTTGAAGCAAGTTCTCACTCGAGCTCCCGTTCTAACTCAACCTGAACCGAGAAAGGATTTTATAGTCTTCAGTGATGTTTCCCATCTCGAGCTGGGTTGTGTTTTAATGCAAGATGATAAGGTGATAGCATATGCTTCTAGGCAATTAAAGCCACACGAGTTGAATTACCCGATGTGTGATTTAGAATTGGCAGTAGTCGTGTTTGCTTTAAAAATTTGGAGACATTACTTATATGGAGAAAGATGTCACCTATTCACTGATCATAAAAATTTGAAGTACATATTAACTCAAAAAGATTTGAGCCTCAGGCAAAGAAGATGGGTTTAATTGCTTAAAGACTATGATTTGATCATCGATTATCACCCGGGAAAAGCGAATGTAGTGGCTGGTGCACTTAGTCGCAAACGTTCCAATGGTAAGATTGTTGTTCAAAATATTTTGGCTCATCTTTGTTCAAGTTGGAGCTTGTTATCTCTAATGAAATGTCATTGATTTGTAGCTCCATGTAACACCCCAAATCCTAGCCTAGAAGTATTGGAACCAATTTGCATAAGTTGATAGCTTAATTGAATCTAGAATTAAGCTAAATTGATTAGTTAAGGGTCTAATTGAAAGAATGAATGAAATAAGTGACTACATTGAATTAAAGGAGAAAGATGGGATTGCATGCTAAATTTATCATTTCCCTAATGCCCTTGATTAATTCTATGATAAACAACTAATCAAGGATAAGATAGTAAATTCCTAAATCCATTACAAGGATGTCATCTTCATCCATTTCTCCATTATACCATTTGGAAGAGGAGAAAATAAAGAGAAAGAAAGCTTGAGAAAATCAGCCATTGAAGAGGGAAAATTTAGCTTGCATGTATAGGATTTTGTAAGGAAATTAAAGCTAGAAGCAAAGTAAGTATGATTCTACCTTTGTTCAATTGAATAGGCAATTATACTTGTGGAATTGGACTGTTTTGATGATGTTAGATGAAATTAGCTATTGAATATGTGATTAGATGATTAAATGGTTGTAGAATCATGAAAAATTGAAGAATGAACACTAGGTACTATGCTAGAAATTATGTGTTTATGATAGTGTAACAAAGCTAGGTTGCTGGAAAATTGAAATGTGATTTTGAAGTAAGAATTGAATGGTTAGAACTTGAAATTGAGCTATGGAATTAATGAATTGATTATGATCATGATTAGATATTGTAAAGAAGGTATTAAAAAAGTTGAATTGTTAGTAACCAATGCTGGAAATGAAAGATAAAAGTATGAACATAGTCACATAACATAGAAACTGTTTTGTTGAATTGAAATTGTGTAAACATGTAAAATTAAGCTTTGTAACCAACTTAATCTGTTTTGGCTGCCTTGAATAATGAAGGAACATTGACTAAACATGTTTATTATGTCATATGAAATAAATTATAGGGCCAAAACATTGGTTAAAATGAATTTAAGGCATTAAAATGTGATTAGGTGCAATCTACCCATAATTGCTCTGTTCTGGGCAGTCACTTTGAAAATTCACCAAATATTGTATAGATAAAATTCAGGGCTGAAATTTTAATGACATGATCCTTAGTATGTCTAATTTCATTATGTGAAAACAGAACTGAAAACTGGATCCTATGCTGGAAACTGTAAATAGGAATTGTTGAACAGTGCAAATTGTCCAGGTAGTGTAAATGCCCTTTCTTTGAACAATAAACTGTATTAATTGGCTAAGAACTAAAATGCAAGTCTTACATGGTCTTATATACAATTTTATTAACTTTCCAATGATGTATAGTAATCGAACTTTTGACCTACATATTAAAAGATATGGCCAGTTAAAGGGACAATGTGCAAACTGCCTAGCAGCAGTGTCCTGGGCAGTTTGGGACTGTTTTTGCACCTAGTAGCAATATGTTTCCAAAACAGTTTTGGGACATTGTAACCTGTCCAATTATATATTAAAATGAATTAATAACAATGTGGAGATGATTTAGTAAGAAATGTTTAAAAGAAAGCATAAAAATAGTAGCTAAATGTTAGGTACAAATGAGGTAACATTACTACTATGATTATGTGATATTATGTGCTTGTTTTGATGAAATGTATGTGTTATTCTTGCTAGACCATGGGCAGCAAGTTTGGGAAGAATAAGATAGGAGTGGACATCCCAAAGCTAGAGGCAAAGGGATTTGGATTCAAGACCATTGATTGCTAGGAGTATTGTGAGTGTAACTATCCTTAGGGTTGGGATTGGGTCCTAACCAACCTTGTTATTGTTTTAATTCAATGTTATTGCCATGTAAGATGACCTAAAACATATTTGGATAATTAAGGGAAGAATGACATGTATGACAACTTGTTTGATGCCATGTTCTATGTGTTTACTTGAGTGTTAAGCAATTGAAATGTAATGCTTGACATGTTGCATTGCTTATGCCAAAGGTAAGAAATGGCATGCTTGCTTGGAGAATAAGGTACGCACATTGCATACATATGCATGTGTTTGTGATTGTTGTACATGACTGGTTGAAATTAAATGGACAATGGTACCACTTTATATTCATGCTATTCGAATGGCATAGATAGTTTTGTATTGGGAGTTAAGACTCCATAAGCCTAAGGGCTTGGCCTTTGAATGGCATAAACTTGTATTGAATAAAGAATTGTATAAAGCTTGAATGAAATGGATAATCAACAACCTTGGTAGCTAGTTTGGATAGATAGGAGGGCATGCCTTAGAATCTTGAGCTAATATTGGCACTACGGTGCATATTGGCACTATGGTGCATATTGGCACTTCGGTGCATATTGGCACTTCAGTACATATTGTTGAAGATTTGATTATCTAGTAAACTACTTACCAAGGGTGTTATAAGATGACTTAATAATTCAAATGAACATTGTTTGCTTAGATGTGTAATATGAACATTGCTTGTATTGTAAGATACTTGAATGAACTTCCTTGCCTTGGAAGATGACACATGAATGGTTGTATATCTAGTTGCTTCTCATGGAAGAAATGTATAAATGATGACTTTTTCTAAGAATGCCTAATTGGTAATTGGAGTATTGGTTGTATATCTAGGTACATGATGGATGTTGCTATGATTGAATGCGTGATATGTGAAGCTTGCCTATGTTTACCTATGCAATTCGAATGGTATATGATTTATGGTGATGTTCTTGATTCCTTAAATTACATGTAAACTTGGATATGTATGCTTGGAAATTAACTACACTTAGTGTTACCTCACTAAGTACATAACTTGTACTTACCACTCTACTCTTCATTCTTCCCATAACAGATTAAAGATACTTTAAGAGGATATCGTGGGTTTGAAGGAACACTTGAAGCAAGCTTGATGATATGTAATAGGTAGTCTTGATCATGAATTTTGTGGTGTTGATCATGCATTTTGTGGTAGGTAGTCTTGATCATGCATTTTGTGGTGTTGTTAAGACTAGTGAATGTAATGTTTTGATTGGGCCTATCTTGTAATCAACCTTGATGACTTAAACTATGTTTATGAACCATGATGATATGTATATATATAAGTAGATGCTGTGCAAATTATGATAGAATTTCAATGATGGTTGAATCTTGTCTCGTTCGAATGCTAGATTAGAATGGTATGATCATGCATTTGTTCCTATGGCCATTGGTATGATACGGCCATGTTGAGGTTAATGCCAAGGTATGTACAAGCATGCATTAACAGTGTATTATCTAAGGATGCCATGATATGTTATGTCTTGATTGTAAAGAATCAAATAAAATGTGATTAGGGATCACCATAGCGTTCGAATAGGGAATTAACATGTAAAAGAGTGTATGTTGGATGCTTGTATTGATCATGTTTGTTGGTTGAATAAGTAGTAACTTGAGATGCAAGTAAGCTAATTGAAATGTGTTTAGTGAAAACCTAGTATCATTCGAATATGGTACATTGAATTGTAAAAAGAATGAAAGTGAGATCATGTCTAATAGTAACCTATTGTGAAGTATGCTACTCTTGTTGATTGATGTTTGAAGGTTGTATGTGATTTGAATGAAATAGAAATATGATAATTGTAACTTAAGTTATAAATATGAAAAAAAAAAATTAGTACCTAAATTAGCATGCTAAGTATGTTGCTTTTGTTTAATGTGGATTGCTTGTATGTATTGTATGACTTGCAATGTTTGGTTTAGGGTTACTTGTGCCGCAAGTCAAGTATTCTGAGGTCACTTGTTCGACAAGTAACCTATCTATTGCTTTGTTTCCGCTCCTGAACCGGGTTACGGCTAACCCGGGGAAGGGGTGTTACACTCCAAATGTAATATCCCCAAACCTGAGCCTAGTAGCATGTTACTAAAAGTGGTAATTTAATTTAAATTAGGAAATTGTGATATCTCTATACCAGGACTAGAAATTGTTACCATTAATTAAACTTATTAGCTAGTCAAACTATGCCCTAATAGAATGAAAGTTTAGGGAGCTAATTGTGAGAATTAAAAAGAAGAGTACGCAAATTAAAAAGGACCAAAATGAATATATAATGAAAGTTCACTATTGCATGGTAAAACTAAATTAGATTGTGGACATTACACATGTCCTCCAAACCCCACCATGACCGGCCACTATGGGTTATACACCATCTGCTTCATTTGTTCATCAAACCTAAAACACCATTGAGAGAAAGGAGGGAAAATGCAAGCTTAATCCATGTGGGGATTGTGATAAAGCTTTTAAATTGTGTTCAATTTTAAGGTAATGTTTAGTGTTCATGAATTCCTCTTTGATTTTGTGATCATAACAACTTGTTTGGCATGAGAAATGTTAGATTGATTGCTGGAAATTGGGAATTGATTTAGAGTCTTGTATGTGTTCTTATATTGAGCCGATTGGTGTATATGTCTAGTGAGAACACATTAGAATCGAATGGCCTTTGAAATTGATGTTTCCATTAACCAAATTGATGGTGAATTGTTATGTTAGTTGCTGGAAAAACTTAGATGAATACTATAATCGATGATTGATATGTAAATTGAGATTCTTGTTGCTGGAAATTCTATTGAAGTGATGTCTTAATGAACCAATTCTAAAATATTGCTTAATTGCCCTATTTTCATATGTTTGACACATTATTGAATTGACTTAGACATGTATGAGTGAATATATATGTTGAACAATTATGTTAGAATCCTTGTCTAAGTGATTAATTAAGCTAGAATCAAGCTTAATGAAATCTGTCCAGAAAACTTTGTTTCGGGCAGTAAGTTTAAAATTTTGTAGAAAATCACATAGATCAAATTAGGGAATAAATCTTATATGTACAGAATCATGAGTATGTCTAGTTTCTTATGCAACAAACGGAATCGAATTCCGAGTTATAAAACAATTTGTAGAGATTAATCTCTAAGGACAGTGCAAACTGTCTAGTGGCATAATTTGGTATGTCTTTAAATAAAAAATGTATTAATTCGTAAATAATAAAAATACAAGGCCTACATGGTTAGAAAGACAATTAAGTTATCTTTCCAACGGTGTAAACGTTTCGAAATTCCAACGTACAGAATAAAAGATATGAACATTTAAGCATGTAGTGAACATGCTGCTAGGCAGCAACAATCTTGATGTTTTGAATTGAATGCTTGAATGTATGGAGTCATATAATGACTTAAATGGTTACTGAATTCTACCTAATACATTGTGTATTATATGTAATAATAGATCAAGTGGAAATTGAGGAAAAATGGCTCACATAGATCAGCAAGCTAGAAGAGAGAAAGGGATTTCGATCCGGGAACGTCAATAGCTCGGAAAAGTCCTGTGATTGTAGTTTAAAGTTTGGAGAGGGTGGTAACCTCTCCAAGTCCATTTCTGATTCGAATTACTTATTGATTCTTAGTATAAATTGTGTAATGCAATTTCTATTGAACATTATCAAGGTAAGTGCTCCCTTTTGAGAAGTTTTGAGTGATTACTTGATTGAGAAGCATGCTTGGATTATAATTGATTGCCATGATATGCTTCTTGTTTAATTGAACTCTATTGAAATGAAGCATGCTTGTTATAATTAGAAGTAACTCAATTCATTGTTTAATGACATATTGATTAACATTCCCTCATTGACTATTGGAATATTGATTACTTGACTATTGATATTGGAATTGACATTGAAACCTATTCGAAAAAGGGCTATTGGCACTAGATGTGCATATTGATTCAAACTATATATTGAAATGGTTAAAATGACATTATTGTAAGCCTTGGTCTCGAATCGGTCATAGATATATTTGGCATGCCATAGATCTTAGTGTCAGGGTGGACTACAGTCTGGGACATTCGTCCTTATTTGGAGATAGTAGGAGGGAAGAATTGTTATTGGCCATTGGTGACAGTAGGAGGAATTATTGACCGGTACTTGTACCATATTGATTATTGTTTTGACGACAGTTTGGTTGGGGACTCGACTATCTAGACTGAGTAATCGATTCCCAAGGCTATGCTTAAAATGAAAGACATACACCACATCTATTGAATCCATAAAAGAAATAAAGGAATTGCATTGGTAAATGCTATATGATTAACCCATTGATGTTATTCGAATGTCATATTGTACTCTTTATTATGCAATTGATGATTGATACATGCTTATAGTATAAACCTCACATTGGTTATGATTGAAATTGCACTTATGGTTTTGTCTTATTGATTGTTCAAATGGTTCCTTGTTGATGGGGGAACCATACCATCTATTAGATGGTTCGTAGTTGAGACTTGTTTGTATGGTTGCTTGTATTCTTTAAACTCACTCACTAAGCTTTTTTTTATCAAGTCTCCTTGCTACGATACAGGTTAATATCAGATCCTATCTTGAAGTCAATGCTCACTCAAGTCACACTTTGCTTGAAAAGTATGTATTTAATTTGTTATAGCACTCCTAGGATGGTGGCACCTAAGGCTTGTAAATATATGATTACCTAGTATGGTTTGTATAACTTAACTTAAATTTGGACCCTTAAGGTGTAATGTTTGCATTTTGGGCATGTATGCGCATAGATGACTAGTATGCTTGATGATTAGAAATTGAACCTTGAAAACAGACATTACAAAATTTGTGTCTAAGTTCTTAACATGTCAAAAGGTGAAACCAGCACACCAAGTGCCTATGAGACTTCTTCAACCTATTGAGTTGCTACAATGGAAATGGGAGTGAATAACTATGGATTTTGTATCGGGATTACCCCTTTCACAAAGAAAGAATAATGCTATTTGGGTAATTGTTGACAAATTCTCCAAATCGACACAATTCCTACCTATTTGTATGAACATGAATCTTGAGCAGTTGGCCAAGTTGTATATAAGAGAAGTAATTAGACTGCACGGTATTCCCAAATCCATTATATCTAACCTAGACTCTCGGTTTACATCTAGATTTTGGAAAACACTTCAGAAAGCTTTGGGAACTAAATTAAACCTTAGTACTGCTTTCCGTCCTCAAACAAATGGACAATCCAAGAGATTGATACGAATCCTTGAAGACATGTTCAGAGCCTGTGTGTTGGAGCTTGGAAAGAATTGGGAAAAGACACTACCTTTGGCTGAATTCGCCTACAACAATAATTACCAATCATCCATTAAAATGGCTCCTTTCAAAGCCTTGTATGGGAGGAGATGCAAAACTCCTTTATGCTGGTTGAAATTAGGTGAAAACAAGGTCTTAGGGCAAGAATTGCTCCGAGAAACTGAACCTCAAATAAAAATTAAACACAGTAGATTGAAGGAAGCTTTTGACAGACAAAAGGCTTATGCTTATCTCAAGAGGAGAGATATTCAACATGAAGTGGGAGATAGTGTTTTTGAAGGTATCTCCGTGGAGGAAAATACTTAGATTCGGGAAGAAGGGAAAGTTAAGTTCCCGTTTTATCGGACCCTTTGAGATAGTAGAAAGAGTTGGTCCAGTTGCCTATAGACTAGCCCTTCCCAAAGAATTTGATAGAATTCATAATGTCTTTCATGTATCAATGTTAAGAAGATATCTTTAGATCCATCACTTATTCTGGAACCCGAAGAAGTTGAACTCAATCTCAATTTGTCATGTGATGAAGAACCGGTCCAAATTTTGGATAGCGAGTTTAAAAGACTTCGTAACAAGATGGTACCTCTTGTTAACGTGCTATGGACGAATCAAAAAATAGAAGAAGCTACATGGGAACCATAAGCAACTATGCTAAAGCAATACCCGTATCTCTTCCCCATAGGTAAATTTGAGGACGAATTTCTTTTCAGGGGAGGGAATTGTAATACTCCTAATTATGACTTAGGTAATGCATGTGATTTAAATTGATAGGAGCAAATCTATTAATAAAACAAAAAGGGATTGAGAGGACTAAATTGGTGGAGATTCGAAACTATTTATTAAAGAGTGAAGGACCAAATAGTATGATTTTATTATTCAAAGATTGCATGGTAAATTAGTAAAATTTAAGGGACATATACACATGTCTCCTTGAACATATTCGGTTAATAACAAAAAGATGATCATCTCCTTCATTTATGGTTTTACCGAAATGTTTCTAGAAAGAGAGAAGGAGTGAGAAAGCTGGTGAAACTTGGGAATTTGCCTATTGTTTGAAGGATCGGTTGAATTAGATTCAATTGACACAATAAGGAAGGTAAAATTTTCTTCCTTAGTGAATTGCATGCTAGATTAACTGGTGCAGTTTATAAGATTTGTTTGATTTGTATGAATTTTTGCATGAATCCTTAATTTGAAACCGTGAATTAAGGTGTTGTTTTGAGTTAATTGGAGATAACACTTAGGTTGTTGGATTCATGGATTTATTGATGTATCTTGATCATATGGTGGCATTTTGAATTAGTGAATACTCTTCTTATGCCAAGAAACAATATTAACCATGTTTAAACTATTATGTAATTCAACTTATGTAATGGATATATCGATTGGATTGAACATTCAATTAGAGAAATATGTTCAGTTGTGAATCTGTTTGGAGTAGGTAGCTTTGTTGAGTTAAAACGTGGCTTATAAAACATGGCAAAAATTTATACTTTAGTGGATTGCTGGCCGTGATAAACTGAACAAAATGTAACCATTGGTTAGGAAACTGTTATGTGTGTGAAATGGACTGTTCTGTTCAAGGGATTAATTACCAAATAATTGTGTTTATACTAGCAGTAAATTAGATTGTTTTAGTTTAG